>OY292277.1:40607049-41018317 GCA_958496175.1 Sisyra terminalis
CACAACAATTATTTGAGATTCAAGGAAATGCAGATTTGCTCAATTTATTAAGTAAATAAGAAGCTAAAATTTCTTCTTGATCATTTCAATAGTTACATTTCCAAATTAAAAAGAGATTGTTGGGAAAAGTAATGGTAGAGGAAAATGTCTAGCATGCGCTAATTGTTATAATTAAAGAAAGGGTATAATTACTTGTGTAAGATGAAGACAACCTTGAAATGATATATCAAGAGCAATATTTCTATAAATTATCATAAAACCTCTTTATTTGTGGTTGCATAATATAGCAAAACAATATTATTACAAACACATATTATAAAATTTAATGTAATACATTAAATGTGGTTAAGCGAAATTTATAACTTGAAAACAACCACTTAGTGTTCTAATTCTTTTCAATGTTTGCAAGTTTTATTTGAAAATATTAAACCAAGGTACTAATGCATTTTAAGGACAAGTCTTTGAATTGTTGAGGAATTTTTAGAAGTATGAAGAAACAAAATATAAAAGAAGCTGCACAAAGAATTTAATAGATCGGATGATTTGTATTCGAGTTATAACGGCCATAAATTTGAAGAATATAGTTTCGAGAAAAACGTGTATAAAGCTTAAGTTACTGATTTCATATACTGAGAATAATCATACCTACTGCAAATTTGTTTTTCCAGACTTATATAATGTGCTTCTTCAAATGGCTTCTACATCCACTACTTTTCCTTCTGAATATTTCAAAATGTAGTTATTCATAATAAAATATAAAAAAAATAGATGCCATCTGAAAAAGTATATTGTAAGGGCCTGGAATAGCTGATTTGCAATAGGTATGAAAATTTTCATTTAATTAAATCAGAAACTTAAACTATAAACTCATTTTTTTTTAAAAACTACACTTTTCAAATTTGTGGCAATTTTAATTCGAAAAAAAATTAGCTTCGTTTATATAATATGCATCTTCACACTATGAATCAACAGTTTTCCGACTGAATAAAAATTTAATTTTGGGAAGCTTAAAACCATCGAATTTTTGCCCAAAATTTAACCTTTTTTATAAACTATGCTGCCTTTTAAAAGTACATTTTTTTAATATTCGGGGGTAATGGTACGAGTAATACTTTCCAGTATTATAAACTATTGACTTCTTTTTTTTTAATCTTTAGGCATTACGAAGATCGCCATTACTCTGGAGCAGAGGATTTTTTTTTAAACCTTGGAGGGTTACAAACTCGCTAAATTTTCAATTTTATGTATCAAAAATTTTATCAAGTGCTTATTCTACATCCACATATGAATCTTTTAAACATTAAAACATTTCTTGCAGTAGTTTTCTTTTGAAAAAATTCTACAAAGTTTCAAGGACTTCTTTTTCTTGTAAAGCACAATTAGAAATTGAAGTTTTGTTATGTATAAATAAAATTGTCTTGATTCGTTTATTGTAAAGGCCATTTATTTATTTATATATACTTAATATTTACCTTCTCCAGTTACATTAAAGAGGTGCTAGAGAGATAAAGTGATTATAATATACTACAAATTACATTGTCTTTCTACTGCATTAGTTTGTTGACTATAATTCTTAGAAAATTTTTGAAAAAAAAAAAAACACAAAATTTTGTTTTTAATGCAATTGAAAAGAACTCAAACCGAGCAAAATATTTATATTTTAGTTTTTTAGATTTAAGGCTTTCACGGTCAGTCTTATTCAAAATACACCCTTTTCCATAAAGAGTTGTGTTTTTTACATCATACAAAGTTATTTATTATAGGTTTAATATTTCAATAGTTAGGTTCAGGAATAGTTTTTCCACCAAACTTTAACTGTATTTTTATCTAATGATATTTGTCCACATTGAACAATGCATTTTACAAGTGCAATTTTATTGATGTTTTACCCAAAATTAAAGAAATTTCGATGGAAAAACTTATGCTAAGAATAAAAAAGTTTGTAAAAACTTTTTTCCAATATCCAACAGGAATAAATGTATCAAAATTGTTTTAAGTTAAAATTGATAGGTGATTCCAAACTTATTAGTAGGCAAAGTATAATACAATAGTATCGTTACGTTATAAGTAATGGATACTAAGTAACAAAAATACTACTTCAGAAACTTTTAGTCCATCGATTACTGGAAGAAGAAATCATAACTTTAAAAGATATTGTAAGCAAAATTCTACTTTTTTCTTTGAAAATATAAGTCAACACTTAAAATGAAAGGGTTCATTTTTATATGTATTATGTACTACAAAAACAGAATTTTGACTATGAAGCAGATTAAGTATAATTAAATGTATAAATATTATCATTTAATGTATAAATATAATCAGTTGTGTAAATATTATCCCCAAAGAAAGATGTTCCTGACCAAAATTAATAAACCCAAACCTCTCCTTATACAGGCCATTATCCTGGAAAAGGCAAGTAGCATAAAATATCTATACCCCATAAATGAAGAAGGACTCAACAACAATGCCAAAACTGTTGCAAAAATAATTACAGAAACGTGGCAAAAAAAGTGGGACAAGACACAAACCCACCTTAGACAGATTAAAGATAAAGTTGGGAAAACAGATTATGAAAGGAACATGAGCAGAACCGACCAAGTCACCTTGACTCGCCTAAGAACGGGGCACACCAGGGAAACCCATGACTGGATCCTAAGAGGCGAAGAACAAAAATCTTGTTCCATATGTAGGAGCGTCCTGGATGTCAACTATATACTGGTTGGATGTAACGGGGCTCTATCCAGAAATGAGACACTGAGATGGGAAGACCTCAGACCATCATCACCCATCGCCCTGGATATTTTACAGTCCCTGAAGAAAACAAATATCAAAATATAATATGTGATAAGTGAAAAATTTAATCTGTTATGTAAATCCATTGTGCTCACATATTATTTATATCTCAAATTTATAGTTTTACTCTAATTTTAATAATTTTAGCTAAATTTCAATGTTCATAGATAAATACCATTACATATAATCTATACTTAATGTAAAAAACTCACCTATGTAAATATATCTAAGGTGCATATGGCCTAAGTTGCTGAGCACCAAAATTTTAAATAAAAAAAAAATAATGTATAAGGTCTGAATAAAATATATGCCAGTGGTTAAATACAGTGCACCCATTGTTTTATTTTTCAATGATATAAACTCTAAATACTACTTTAGAATTAAGAAACCTGTAGAGTTATAACTAAGAAAAGATTGAATTCAAAACATAGGCTTCAATAAGAACGCAAGAAAATGAATCGAATATTGACCTAAAAAGATTGATATACTTACAAAAGACTATATAAAAACAAGAAACATTAAATTTTTTGTAAACACATATTCGTACGCAAAAAGTAAGTAAAATATTTTCATAAATGTCAAGGTATCAAAAGTGGTATTTATATGGTTTGCATAATTTCCGATAAAATTAAACTTGAAATGATAATTCGTTACACTTTGTATCAATCTACTTAAAATTATGTTAAATCAGGTGTATTTTAGTAATAAGTAATACTTTAATCACTTATTTGAAGGAAAAAATTCAGACATAAATAATAATCGAACGAAAAAAGCTTTAGTTTATAGATCTGACATTTTAGATCTATTTTCCATATAAAAAACGTTTCCTTGGGAATTGAGAACTTAAGAAGTTAATAACTTCTTGAAGATTAACAACACCAAAAAAATTAATATAAATTTTTATTCTTCAATTACTTGAATTATAATGATTCTTTTGAAATTGTATACCATAACTTTAAACCCAAGGCCAATAATAATAGTAAGATTAATCATTTGTGTGCAAGACTAAAACGAAAATTGAGTTTGCTAGACCAAAACCTAAAATGCATTAAGTTTCGGTTATCTGTTTTAATAAAAATCAACAATTTTTTTTTATAAATATCTACAAAATATATTGCGAAAAATAATTATAAAGTGTTGAATTTTTTATTATATTACTGTGCGTTTAATTGCCATGTGCTATGCATCATTGAATGGTAAATTAAGAAAATTTTTTGAAAAAAAAAAGTAAAATCTGATAATGTATTATAACATTAATTAAATCGAACTTTTCAATGCAATTAAATCATACACTGGCAAATAAAATGGAACATTCAGTTTTGAAATATAATTTCTTATAACTTAATTTTTGTTTTTATAATGCATTTGACACGTGTGTCTTTGTACTTAAAATTGAATCTCGAATTGAAAAACATTATAAAATTTGTTTTTTTTTATTTTGAATATTGCAAAATTATCAAGGTAAAAAATAAAATACTTAGTCAAATTTAAGTCTTGTATATTTTCATCGGATAAAAATGAATCATGTAACCATTTGTAGCAATTCATAAGAAACTCCCAACATAGCTTATTTGTTCATGATTCTAGTCCTGTTATTAAGTTATTCAGGAAAAAATGGATAACCAAAAAAGTATCTCGTTGTTCAAAAAATTTAAGATTAGCAATTATAACATTTTTTTGGGCAGATAAGAAAAATGTTCAAGGTCTCTGTTCCGAATACGTGAAACTCCTAAGATTGTATCTTCCTGTGGGGAAGATGGAAACGCATAATGGTTGCCAAATAGACAGGAAACCAAGTGGGAGCTGGGAAAAATAAACAATGCAGTACATCCTGTGCAGAGCACTTTTTTGCAACTGAAGTTGGGAAAATATTCCCAATGAATGAGGAACTCCTCAAGAATAGGATTCAGAAGATAAGGACGAATAAGGATTAATGATCTCAACGACATCCCTAGTATCAACTAAAATTATGAAGGTTTCTTTTGCGAAAAAGTCCGGTTTAGCTCCCCTTTTAGATTGCTGGATGGAAATTACTCGAAAGTCTTTATCAGCTTCGTGGATATTGGAGGACTCGAAGCTAATTGTTGCACAACAACCCGTAGGATTGTTAACCAATAGAGATAGAGAAAGATCTACCTAAATATGTGCAGTGATTGAACCAATTGTTATACCATACAGTTATAGCCTTTTTATTATTTAACTTTTATATGATTAACAACAATTTCTTAAAAATAAAAATAATAAACTTTCAGTATTTGCAATTTAATTTAAATTTTCTTTTACTTTTTGATCAAGATAGTAGACACTATACATATTAAAATGTAATAAAATTCACTTATCTATGTACTTTATTGTTCATTTATTTCAATTCACTCAAAAACTTCACATCTATTAAGTAAAAGTATTTTTTTCTTAGATGCACTTCTACTCGATTCAGTTTGTGTAAAAATTAATTAAAAAAAGCAAAGAATGAAAATTAGAAAAAAAAGCCCTTTTAAATATAAAATATTTATATTAAAGAAGTAGCGTATCGTCAGCGTAAAGTGTTAACTTGGTAAGTCTATTTTCAATGATTTATTCGTTCCATTCGTTAGTACCCAAGGGAATTCAAAATTCTATCGAGATAGAAACTAATAACAAACTTTTATTAAAGAAATTTCAAAATATAACATAAAACGAAAACCTGCTTTATGTACTAACTTATGTAGCTTATATTCCATTTTTTCCTTCCCCCATAACATTTGTTAAAATATACTCTGCTGGTTAACTTTAGATCGATGATATAAGCATAGAGATTATATAAGAGAATAGAGTCGTATAGTTTTGGGACTCGTTTAAGAGTATACTCAGAAAATAAAAACTGCTACAGAAAAAACTTTTAAGTGCCAAAACATATTTACAATTTCGTTATTTTTCTTCTTCAATAGATAATTATGTCAAAAACATGGCTAGCTTATAATTGGAAACGCATGATTTATTTTTATTACAGTATGGTAAAGATAAAGAAAAGGAAAATATTGGTCAAGTTTATTGTTGTTCATATTTATGCTTTTGTAATTGAGTATAAATCGTGGTTCTTAGTACACTGTTATGCTTGATGTATAATTAAATCTTTGAACTTTATTTCATTCGTTTCCCAACTTTTTCTGGTACTTACTTATTGTATTATATATGATTTTTAATAATTAAGTACAACGAAGTTGAGAGACAAACAAGACGTAGTACAAAGATTTAACAAAACATCAAATATAATAATATCCTACGAACCACGACTCCTCTTTAATAATGGTCAAGGTTTGAACTGCTTAAATTGGATATGGGTAAGTTTTTATTATTGGGCCTATTCTATATACTTCCATCATTCTATTTAAAGACAAAATTTCGAAGAAAAAGAAAATGACCATGTATGAAATTTTAAGATTCAACAGCCAAATATTGATGATCACCAGAAAATAATGAAGATAAAAAATGAAAATAGGAAAAAAATTATGAAATCGTTACTGTATAATGAAAAGGACAGTGACTAAGTCAAACGATGTTAGAAGTACTAATGAACCATAATTGCTACAGTAAAAAATAGTGATAAAATCAAAAGTAATTAAGATCATTTTTGATTACACATATATATTCAATCTTTTGAACATTATTGTTTCATTCGACGAATCATAAAATCCAATTCATTATATATTATCTATTACTTTATTTATATTTCGTAACACCCGTATAAAAGAAATTATCCTATACCACTGTAAAAACTATTTTCTGCAATCAAGCAGTCAATCTTAAAAAAATATAAAATATTTTTCCTCTTACTTTAAAATATTTTCACCCTCTTTATCAACTTGGTTGAAATACAGTGAACTATTTCATATACCTTTTATCAAGATTGCAGCTGATTGTAAGTTTTGTCTAATTATTGGAAAAGTGAAAGTTACTCATTATTCTACCAATGAACATTTATCTCTTATTCTAGGGATCTTCACGCACTAAAAATACTATCATAAAATTTTGATTTAAGTAAACAAAAGTTCAATTAATTTAATTATTCATGCAAATTACTTTTTTTTTTCATTTACATTAATTTAAACATAATTTTAATGGACTAGAGAGTTCAACCCCGTTTATAGTACCCATGTATTTAGTTCAAGCAAAAGAAATTGTAGGAGTATCATTATGTATTGATTAATTATTACCCGAGAAAAACTTTCACTTTGGTAAGATTTAAACTAAGCTCATCACTCTAGGAATAGATGATATAAAATTATACATTTTTTTTGATTAAAAAACTAAATTGTAACGATTCCAAAACAAAATCAATAAAGTTAATTTGATTAATTCAAAACATCTTGGAAAACATTTTTGGAAAAAAGCATTTTTTAACCATGAAACAATATTGGTATCGCTCAAAAAATAATTTTTAAGTTTTTTTAAGTTTTAATACATATATCTGGATTTCTTAAGTTCCATTGTGAGTAGTTCCGTGTAAAATCTATATTGTCAATTATTTAAGTTGTTATTTAATCTGAATATGTACATAAATATATACACATAAAAGCAAAAAATCATATAGTTTTTCTTCTATTTTTTAAAAAAATTTCTGGAAAATAATTTACTATAACAATCAATAAACCTAATATATGTTCAATAAAGTAAAAGATGAATTTCTAATTAATAATACGAGTTTAGTATTTTGAGCAAAGTATTTCTGATTTTTGATGATCACTTACACGCATCAATGCAGGAGAATATTAGCCTGGTGATCGTAATAGGATTACGAGATTTAAAGATGTTCATTTGCTTTGATTATTGAAATTTCAAAAATTTACCAAGCCACTGCCAAAGTTAGTGAAATAACTGAAATACATATACGAATACGTATTGTTAATACGTCAATTATTACAAATACTATCGTCATTTAGGGCCTATCGATAAATCATTTATAATTAAAGGGTTAAATTTAAAAATAATTAAACATAAATAGCAAGAACTTAGAATTAAGTTTGGGTAATCGGAAAAAGATTTCAATAAAGGTATATGAAATCATTGGCTGATATTATAATCAGAATTGTAAGTGATTTCATAATATGAAAATTGTAGAAAATTGCCATTATAAAATTTGAATATGCTAAATAGAAATCCAATTTATGATATTTATTGATTACTTATTTTTAATCCTAGACTCTAAAGACCTTAGTACCTAGTTATAAAGCAACGGAAAATAATAACTAAACAAATACTAACATGTAGAGATAATGGACAACTAGAAAAATTCAAATGACTGCGGGTATGTAATTCACCAATAATGGGTATATAATAAAAATTACTTAAGTATATCTAAAAAAAAAACTACATAAGCCCACTGATCAACAAATAACCACGGTGTTTGGCTTATAACTGTTAGGTACTGGGTTCAAATCTTGTACCGGGAAAATTTTATATATTTCTTAGTTAGCTTATTTTTATTAATCCTTGAGTTACCAAAGACTAACTAAAGATCTAAGTGTAAGTACAAGACTAAGTATAAGTCAACGATAAAAACCGTTAAGAAGTTATCATCATAAATTATTGGTATCAATGGCAACATAAAAAAAAATCGTGTTATTGAAAAAGGATAAAAATATAAAAAAATTAAAATTGATAAGTTATCCATTTAAAAAGTCGTTCTTAATTAAGACTTAGGTCACAAATCCATATATGCTGTAATATTGAGAAGTAGTTATCATAGGATTAAAATCATTAAAAAAACAAACTATAATAGGTACACAATCGGATGAAATTCACCCTACAGAAGAGATAGATAAAAATAATTGGTGTTGTAAGAAAGCATTATTGACTTTTTATGGAGCAGCTTCTTACCGTATGTGATAGTATATTTATGTGATAGTATGTGATAGTATGTTTAGTATCTTTTCTTAAAATCAGATCCAATTTATTTAAACTTGTATTTAATAATGCAATGACCAAAAAGATGGGGAAAACAACTTCAAGTGTTATAGTAGTCTCTTACATAGACCAAGAAAAAATATATAATTTTTCATGTATGTTCGAGAACCTATTGGACACCGTTGCCGTTGGTCGGTGTTGGCGTTGATAATTTTGACATTTTTCATATAGTTTTCCAGTAAGATTTGTATCGAGTATCATCTGTAAGACAAATAAACGACAGCTTAAGAATAGGAAAGAAGACTAAAGGTGTTAATTTTTTTAGTTTGGAAACATTTTTTTACATTTTCTGCAGGAAATAACCTCTTAAAATGTTAATACGAGATTACTTCATATTCCCTATTTTCAAATTCTTTTGGAAAGGCGAATGCCATCATTGATATTTACTTGTACTTTATGTTACAGAAATAATCTGCATTATGAGTATTCGCACCAGAATTTAGCCTGAACGGTTGAACTAATACAATTTTATGATTCATTTGTTTTGTTTAATTTATTTAAATTATTTTTTAAATTGTTGTCGAACTTCAGATATGTGATTAAGCAACTTAGTTGGGAAAAAATGAGCCCTTTGCATTAGATATAAATAATCAATCGATGTAAATAGTCTTAATTAAGTAGAATCGACTGCAAAAGTATAGAGGTCGAATAGTAAATAATCAAATGCTGTTTTCTATTTTTGTTTAAATTTACGCAAAGTTTTAGTTGGCCAAAATTATCCATTTAAAGTAGAAATAGTTCTACGTTAGACAAACTTTGCAAAATACTTCAACGCTAGGTTGCATACTAATTAGAAAAAAAATACTTTGAATGCAAATTTAAAAAAACAGTCAAAATAGAAATCAATTTCTCTCAATCACACATAAAAGAAAATTATTTGCCAACTTGAAAGAATTTCGGAAAAATTCCCTTCATTGTCTTAGTTGAGAAACTTAGTCATAATTAGTAAAAAAAAGACTTTGTGCAAACATGACTGAGATTTAAATTGGCATCATAAATTGTTAATAAAGCCTTTCTTTTTAAAAAGTAAAAAAATAAATTTGAAGACAAGGAAACAAAAGGTGCCATCAAAATTCCAAATAAAATATTTAAATGCATGTCGGATTCGATTAAATTAAAACAAAATATCAGTGTATGTTTAATAGCAGAAAAGAACAGTTCCTTTTTAACACAATAAAGACATGCATTAATATTCATAAGAAAGTTATTGTCGGATTTTTTCAACTCTTTTTTTTTTCAACTCACATCAAAAATCGTTGCATCCATTTGATGCGATATACATTGGGAAGATTCGTATTATATAAAACATGAATCAAAGTTTCTAAGAGTAACAATAAATTAATTATTGCAGAGTAATAATATAAATTTGTATAATAGAAATATGAATCCATTGTTCCGATGATCCACACGCAAATGTCATAACTGGGAGATTGTAGCGAGATTTTTAGATCATTGATGCAATAAATGTCTTTGCAGATCTAGCCGTAGCTAAGATGTTCTCTTTCTCAGTGCATTCGATGCTCTTTCGCTTTTCTCGAGTCTCGAAAGAAGAAATCGGTATCTTTCGAAATTCGTGACAAAAAATTTTGTAGATTTTCCCAGCAGATAACGCATGTTTTCTTTTTTTTTTTGAGATTTTCATGCAAAGTTTTTTGCCTCTGTTTTTTTTTATATTTAAGAAATTGAAAAACTCTAATTTTCATATTTGGAAATTGTTAGTTTAATCAAAATGGCAAATTCTGCATTGTATACCTATACTTACTAGAGATTAATCGATCTATTATAAAAAATTAAGTACGTCCTATTTAATTTTCACCTTTTGGTCATTTTGATAACGTAAAGTGAAAAGTAAGTTAAAATATGACGCAAATACTTCCATTGGTTATACTATGAATAATTTTAGGTCAAATTTGATCGAATATTGGGAAGAAATTGATGCACTTGTAAAAACTCAGCAAAAATAATCAATGAAAGAGCTTCTTGTAATGAAACAAAGCTCAAATTTTAGGAATAGACTTTTATAAATGGGGTAACACTTGATATTAATGTTTATTTTTTATAAATATTTTTGAAATGTGTCGACAAAATGAACTAATTTGACTATGTTTTGGATTTACTAAAACATTCTAGGGATTTTGGTGGAGAAGTGGATGGACTGGTTGATTGGTGGTTGGACCGGAAAGAATGGCGACTTGAATGTGATAAATGGTTAATAGGGTTGGAAGAGAAGCACAGAATATAAATGTATATCTACAAAAATGTTCCAATAAATAAGATAAATGTATATGTTATCTATAGAATAATGCATGGTGCTTCGGAATAATCACTTGCATCTATCTTTTGTTGACACTGGGTTATTTAAATTCTATAAAATATTGCTGCATGTAGATTTCTTACTTAATTGACAACAAGATTTGGATATTACTTTTGATGAAAATTTTAATCGGTTTTGATTTTTCACGTCTTATTATCGATTCCTAGAAAATTCAAATAACATTAAGATAGTCTAGTAACCGTTTAAAAAAAAATTAAAAGAATATTTTTCAAAAATGAGAGGAAATCTATATATTCTTTCTAAAGTTATTTTATTAATTTGGAAAAAAAATATTTATCTTTTTCTTTACTTCGCTAATAATTTCCTTCAAAACCGATGACATTGGAAAGTTATACTTTGATATTTTGATGGTTTTTTTCCATAGTTAGCCTATAATAATTTATGATCCTCTTTTTTAGGATTTTTCTTTATTTTTTTTTATTTTTTATATTTTTTTAATTTTTATTCAACACGTTTGAAAGTACTTGACAAAGATGGGAAACCGATGAAAAATGATGTACAAAAATAAAAAATCCTTAAACAAGATAATATAAATTATGTTATTCTTTGAATTTGATTATTTTAAATATTTCATTTATAATTCATATAACTTATTTTGGTTAAGGGTCGATATTTTCACATTTATGTTGTAGCATTTATGATCTGAATAAAGTTTTATCTGAAAGATCTAGGAAATATAATTATTTTTACCTCAGAATACATGTGTAGAATTTATCAAACAGACCCAATTTTACCCATTCAATGGCTATCTAAAGAATATAGTCAATCTACTCATGAGTAAAAATACCGGCCCTAGATGATTTAAAAGATAATTTTCAATTTTAAAATTAGAAATGATGCTTTCAACTATATTGCAATAACCACTTTAAGAGTATATACTCCAAAAGAATACCTATTATATTTTTTATTACCTTTGGTACAATAAGATACATTAAGGTATCCTAAGCTGCAATATTTACATAGTAAACACTTTATAGTATACGTATAAATAAAAATATTGGTACATAATTTTGTAATGTTTCATTAATTCTAAAGGAATTGGAGATCTTGAATTTTTAGACGAAATTACTGAAACTTTGAAGCAAAATTAACAAAACTCTTTTGTACTGAACAGAGTTTCTTATACTGTAAATTTTGAATTTACAATATATTTCCCCTAAAATTAAAAAACTTCACATTTGTTTATAATTTTTGCATAGTTAATGATCAAAAACTGTGAAAAAATTGCCTGAAATTCTTATCTTCTTAAAACTTTCGTCAATATTCCAAAGTCCTTAATCCAAACAAATATAAAAAACCTTAAATCATGATCAAAGCAAACAACATTAAATAGAGTAGTTTAAGTAGTCATTTATTTCTTTCTTTCTTACAACGCATTTTAACAGTATTTAATTGGTCTGTATATATGTATATATATGTCTGTATAATGTAATATTCATTAATTTATAAATTGAAACTTGGAAAGAGAAAAATAAAATGAAATATTTATCATTAATAAAGTAGAATTACAACACTAAGGGCTGGTATTTTTTCATCTAGAGAGTGCTACTTATCTCCCAGATAAAATTTGATCCTGAGAAATCATGAACTTTTTCACCGTACAGTATTCTATCTATTTTCATTTGTAAGTGTAGGATTTATGTAATATATAATTTTTATCAATTAAATTGCAATCTGAGGCAAAAGACCTACCCACTCACGGTTGAAAATACCTAATGAAAAAAAAAATAAAGAAAAACAAATCATTATTGAATTCGGTAAAGGTAAATAACAGGAAAATATTTTAATTGTAACAATATGTGAAAAAAATGTTCGTTAGAAATTGTTCACTATTATCCAGAGGGTGTTTAATTTATTGTTGGGACGCAAATGTCAATTTGTGTAGTAATGTTTTACACTTTTCATTTTTCCTCTACTTTGATTTTAATTAAATGATTTCCATTTCAAATTATATCTGTATCGTACCGTTTTTTAAATGAATTCTGAAGTCAAGAGTTTAAGACTGTATTTGCTATTTGTCAATTAGCTTAAGTAAAAAAGCTTAACAGTGTTCTAAAGATGTGATACTTACGTTTAAGAATTAGAAATAAAACTTAACTAAAATATTGGAAAAAGAATTTCATGACACAACGCAAAGATACGTCAATAATAAGAGTGACACATGCAATATAAGCAATCGTTTAATAATGTAGTATGCCTTATGAAAGTCGTGCAAATATGCAACCAATCGATCTTATTGAAGCCTTTTGTTACACTTTTGTGCATATTTACATTCTACATTCTATCGTTTATTTGATTACCCAAATATTTCTGTGACACATTGAGCAATGGAAGTTTTATTGAATAAACCAAATACTTATCTTTTCGATGAAAAGTTTTTCTTGACTATTCTAGAAATAGGTGAGTACATACTTTTACATTGTATCAAACTTATATATAAGTCGATGTTCTTCTTCGGTAGATTCTCTTTTATGTTTACGAAAAAGTATAACGTTTTGCATAAGTTTTTATAAATTTTTCAATATTACACTTGTACTTTAAAAGATTTCAAAATATTGTGCAATGTTGAAATTTTATTTGATTTGATAATTGCAGGTGTTTGATTGCTGGAAACCTTTTCAAAACGATAAAGTAAATTAAAAAAATAAAATAATATTTTCCAAGTTGTGTAGCCCAAAGATAAATCCCTTACACGCATTTCTTACCAATTTCAATTTGATACTACTCATTCGTGAGAAAAAGGTCTGGAAAAATTATAAAGTAATCCCGTAAAGTTTTCCTTGAAAATAAGGCTTTATTAATATTTTTATAATATAAACTTTTGTTTAATAGGCCACTAAATATATCCACAAGCAATTCCATTATTAAAAACAAATATAAAGTATAACTTTAATAGTCAATGGAATGACTTCATAGCACGTAATCCATCGATTTCCTGTACAAGTAAGAAGAAAGTTAATATAATAAAAATGGATCAAGAACCTGTTCATTAAGATTAAAATTATGTATTAATCTTTCAGATATTCTCAAATGAAATATATTGGAGAAACTTATATTATATATTTTACATACCTACCTAATTTTTCTAGCGTCTAAACTCTAGACCAGTCGTTCCCAAACGTTTTCAGTTTCCGGCGATATAAATGTATCAGAATTTTTCCGCGACGCCCCTTAGCAAATCTCAGGGCTAACCAATGGGTATAAGCTTGGATTAGGAACGTCGAGATATTCCGAACTGTAGGTAACTATTCCGAATGGGTACGTATTGTTCACTCGAATATGTACGCAATATGTACGTAAACTTTGACAACCCAGAAATGAAGAAGCGATGGTTATTTTTATTATGGCCCGATTTAATCGCGAATTAAATTAAAACAAAGTCGAAAATGCAACGTTGCCAAATTGTGGGTGTGCTGAAGTGTACTTGCCCAAAGTAGACTTTATTTAGAACATTTAATTTTACATAATACAATATAAATAAATAATTGAAAATAACAATCATTACTTTATTTCAGACATGTCAAAATTTACGTACAAAAAGCATTCGAGTGAACAATACGTACAGGAATAATATCGAAACCATTCAAAAACAATTCTCAAATTTCGGCGTTCCTGATCCAAGCTTATACCAACCAATGTACAAAAATCCGACTTGCAACTATTCCACATGCTAAATCTTAGCAAAGAAGCCGTGCTTAGCTATTTTTTTCGACTTTTTCTGCACGTAAAGTGCTCTTGCCAAGTTATTCACTATATCAACCAATTTAAGGAACCTAAAACTCTTATAGTTCAAGGAGCTAAATATTGAAAAAAATTATTTATTCTTGAAAAAAATGAGCTTCATGTTTACTATCACTAAAATTGAAAAAAAAAATCGTGAGTCCCAGGTTTCTGATCCCTAGTCTACATGAACGTTAAATATTGATCAAATTTACGTTGATCCGATTAAAATTTTATAAATTACTGATATGAATAATTAGCTATTTAGTATAGCAAAGTTTTCATGGCTCCCTTATAAGAGAACTAAGGCACTCTAGGGCGCCACGCTGCACATTTTGGGAAATACTGTTCTAGACTATAGGCTATGTTTATACTTACCTACTAAAAAAATTACAAAGATGGTTTAACCTCTGAAAAAATATCAAAATTTTTGGGATTCACAGGTAAATAACAAAACAAAAGTAATTAACTTAAATACACTTAATTTATAGCATCATGATTATACATATTTTATTCTTTTAAATTATAGTAAACGGTTGAATAGTTCTATTTAAAAATTAACTATTTTAGAAGTAGAATTTATAATAACAGTAACAAAGATTAAAATATTTCAATATAATATTCTGTAAAGATAATAACCTTAGTAAAAATTATAAAATTTAAGAACAAGATTATAGAATGTTTTTATAATAGAAGAATAATTAAAATCAATTATAAATACATTTTTTTAAATAGTTTTACACACTAAGCGAAACTACAGACATTTATTTACATACACATGTTCAGGTTTTAGTAGACAAAAAGAGTTATTTTTTACTAATTGTAATAAAAATATGGCATTAAAAATTATCCGCATCAAAGAGATACACTCCTTTAAGCCAGTCAGATAATATTTTTTCATTCATGCAATTTTTATCCAAGTTATTAACTATTTTTTGTTTTCAAAAAGCACAAGTAATAATTAATGCCATATTTAAGAGCATATTAATTAAGATAATACTTTTTTTTGCTTCATAAGATAATTTATTAATAACACAGTTATTCTCTATAATTATTTTTTTTTTCATTCTGAAATTACATCGAAATATTATGTTTAGTACGGGTTACGACAGTCAAGAAAGGATAAGAATTATGTTAAGGATAAATAACTGCTTACATCTACCACCTATCGTAAAATGGGGGAAAAAGGTTACTGTTGGATATGGATTTAAGGGGAAACTAAGTATTAAAATTAATTGGATAATACTTTTGTGCAAAAGGAAATGATTAAAATTTAATCGGAGATGGATTAACACCAATGGCGACTGAATAATTAGCGGATGTAAAATAAGTTTTTAAGTCAAATCATTGATTAAACTGAGTAACCAATAGAAGGGCAGTTTTTCACCGTTTTACTTTGAAAATTGCACAGTAAATTAATATTAAAAAAAATTAACTGGAAAAAATTGTTATCTATATTTTTTGTTATGAAACTCCTCAGTGTTTTAGATAATTTCATTTTCTTTCATAACAATTATTTTTAACGTTGTTATGCTGTCATGCTACCAGATAAAGATGCTCATACTTTTGATATTTCATAAAGCTTAGTTTTTAAATAACGAGTTTATAGTTAAAGAAACATTATAAATCTTAACCACGAAGTAGAAATACAAGAAGTCCGAAAGTTATGTTAGAAAAATGGCATCAATTTGAGGTCCAGTACCGGTAGAGTGCGCTACATTTCACAAATTACGCATTAAAATTATTACGTTAGAAGTGTTGTTGTTATTAGAAACAGTAAATATCAATCTTCTGCACCATGGGAAATGTGGCAAGATATGGCGCTGCTACAAGTGTGTCTCGAGTACTAACTTTAGTTACCTTAGTAACCATACAGAAAGTACATAGTCTAGTACTACAAACACACTGATGGCGGCGCCACATCTTGATTGGAATACGTTCTTAAAATCTTAGTGGCCTTTGGTACGTTTTGAATACATACGCTGTTAGTGACAGAAAAGAGAACTATAATCTAAGTCTGTTATTGGGTACATGAATATTGTGAAAGTCTATACCGTTCATACTTCTTGTAACTATACTCCGTAATCTTAACCCTTAAAACAAACTTAATTGAAATACTTATACAATCATTTTTCAGAACTAGCATTTTAATTGATGAATAGGTAGACTATATCCTTTAGGAAGCTGTTAAGAAGATATGAAATATTCTGCAAGATAAACTTGACAGGTTTCACCTACAAATATCACTATTCCTTGATGAAAATTTGCATATTTTCTCTCTCTTCTGGATGAATTTTTTTTCTTGAAGATAATGCCACTATCTAGATGGGAAAAGATTGTCCCTTAAAGTTTTAATTTTACACAGTTGGGTAACTGGGGTAACTAAATTAATAAATTTGGTAGATTGTAAAAAGAACTAAACAGGAGCCAGAAAAAATTGAATTGCGTTGTAGTATAGTCAACACCATGGTGCATCTTTATACTGAGGTTGTTTTCGGCTGATTTTATTAAACCTTTTTGTATCATGTTATCTTTCGAAAAATCAGATGGCTGTTTGCATATTTTTAATACGTTTTGGTAGAACAAGTTATTGGACAGTGGATATAAGTTTCTTAGTAATTGCAATTCTTTTCCATTACCAATAGTTCCAAAAAAGCAGCTTCCTTGTATTTAAATTTTACCCAAGTTTCATATAAAGAAGAACACCCATAATTATGGGACAAAAAATCGTAATCATTATGCAGTTGTTTTGATATTTTTTATGTATGTAAGTATATTCAAAATCTTTGTTTTAATTACTGTTCAATGAGCTGGATGATTGTAATATTCAATAATTATAATGGATATATTTGCTAAATCATTTATTTAAAATAAATATTTTTGCATTTCAAATATGCCACAAAATTTATTGAAAAAGTATGAGCATGCGTCTCACTAGCCCTTATTTGACCATCTTTTGTATTAAATGTAATAATGCCATGAATAATTGAAATTTATTAAATTTATAAATATTTTTATTCAAAAACCTAATTTCATTGATCTGAATGAACGTCTTGACCAATTTAGCATGATTTTTTCTTTGATTTTTCGGGCCGAAGACTAATTTAGGTATCTATAATGTCTAATGGGATATTAAAATTTTCATTAAATCAAAATACCTTGTTTCTTAAAATACAGTTTAAAAGAGTTGCGCTAGAGTAATATATTTTGATATCAGAATAGTTAAGGCTCTGGATTTGATTTATGTAGTTTAAGCTCTACCGTCTATTTACCCTCTGGTTTCAAGTACATGATTCAATACAGTTTATTCCTTGCAAAATAAATTTATAATTAATACTTTATTTTTAGTCAGAAAAAGCGACATCAAGAACTACTTTAGGTACATTTACAAAACACCAATTAATTAATTTACTCAATTTATTTTGACTAACAAAAATTCAATATTTTCTCGAAAGAGACGTTTTCGTCGATAATAAGTTTTGACTCTTTTAGTTCTTAGTTACAAATTTGCTTTTCAATAATCGATTTTAGACATTTAAGTCGCGTTTGCTAAATTCTAGTCGCTATTGGTTTATTTTTTTTAATACTTGAATTTATTAATTCCAACATTTTCTTTTTTAAATATTGTTTACGTAATTCAGACATCGATAAGTTACGATACGTTTTGTTGCGAATAGGCACTACAGTATTTAACAATTAGGTTTTGTCTTTTACAATAAAAATATAAAAAATATGGAAACGAAAAAAAATAGTCTTTAATATGCGATAGCGACAACTTCTCTTATCAAAAAATCTATTTTTTGGTTGAAAGAAAATGAAATAAGTTTTAATTTGAATATATCCTTTTCATTTCACACTCAATGTTCTTATGTTCCATTTGACCATTGTACTTTGATATTAGATTTCCTTTAAGTTAATCGTTTGGCCTTTTCCAATTGGTCCAAAAATTTTTAAAATTTATTTAATTGAGAAAATGATGCTATTGGTTTCCAATAGTAAATCTCTCATATAATTGTATTTTTTTTTAATTTAAAAAATTTAAGAAGCGAAAATCTAGTCTTAACCTTTATCGCTAATTCAAAAATTCAGTTTATTTCCATTATTCCGTATTAGGCCTTAAACTACCGTTTCAATAATTGCTTTAATTAGTTTTTATTTTAACTAACAAATGACCAATGTTTTGAAAAATTATAGTTCATGGTTGAAAATTTAGTAATTGGTCATATCGTCCTGAATTTTAAGTCTAATTGTACACATTCATAGAAACATATTCTTTTAAAAGCCACAAAACCCATTCCTCATTAAAATATGACTAATTTAGTAATTGATACAAAAAATAAATTGATTTCCACAAATTTTCTTCAAAACAAAATATACAATTCAATAAACTTTCAACGTCAATTCTTATCAATCAAAGTTAATTTATATTTTCCAGATTTTTAATATGAAAATATTTTATGAGTTTTATTTTTATTCTTTTATTCTTTTTTTCATTTATTATTTTGATAACGAAAGAGGATTAATTTTTTATGAAAATTAAAAAAAAACATTATAAGTGTGCGTTTTGACCAATTGGTAAAAAAATTTAAGGATTTTCAAGGATTATAGGAATAGATTTCATTGATTGAAAATATAGTTGGCTAAAACCATTCTAATAAAGGGAAACAATTATATAGGTATAGATGATTTGTGATATGGAGAAGAAATTGATCTGATTTTTCAAAATTATATTTTTTTTGGATTACTAATGGCTAACAATCAAGAGATAAACGTCTTTTTATTAGAAAAAAAATATAAATTTCATCGAAAAAGTTTCAAGATTTTTATTCTTTCCTGCGTAATATTTGAAGATAAAAAATTAAGTTTATGCAGGCTTGACAAATGTAAAGTTAACCACCATAACTTCTTTCTTAATAATTACTATTCTATAAAAAAATCAGATCAATTCTCAAAAAATCTATTGAAACGGAAAGGATTTTACAAGAACCATTAATACTATTAATTTTCTATGAAAACCAGCCTTAATTCTTATTACTCACTTGGATTTATCTTATTTTTCCTACTACTGATGTTTAAAACCAATATCTGATTCAATTATTTGAAAATTTCACACATTTTCGTTCTAATAAGTAAAATAACAGCAGTAGCGTAGCGCGATGGATACTTGGGGGTCTTTGGCCCCTGGCGGCACTCAAAACCGGGGCGGCATATTGATATTGCTATTTCCATAAAATATTTCGTTTTAAGAAAAACACAACGAGTTAATGATAATTAAAGAATTTAATTATCATTTGACTTCTTTTCAACTTTCTGAACTAACGATAACAATAGAGGGCGATGAATTTCCGGTCAGCCCCGGGCGGCAAAACCGTATGCTACGCCACTGAATACCAATTTCTAACTCATGGATTCTCAAAAGCGACATTTTTTCTTTTGAAAAACAATACTTTTGTCTTCCGAAAACCATTTAAGTTTTTTTTTTTCAGTGAGTAAAATTTTTGCATGATTTTTCAGGACTGATTTAAATATTTAAATTTTCTGCTTAAAATATAGACAGCAAGATATTTTTTTACTTGACAAAATAGACAAATACCAATAACGAATATCATAATGAATAATAAGTAATTATGATACAATTATTTTTAACAACTTGATAAAATGTGCGCTACACAAAATAATTTTAGATTTTTGTTCATATATTTATATTTTATATATAGGTTATATTCTAATATATTTTTATTTTTTTTTAAAATATTATATACTTTATGCACTTATACCGATAAATATTCAATTTAAATATATATTTTTTTTAAAGTTATGATTTTTTTTTCATATTCTCTATTTACAGTAAAATTCTTTACCTGTTGTTTAAAAGTTGAGTTAAAACATAAAAATAATAATTATTCACTAATAACACAGTAATAAACATTTTATTTAACATTTTTATGCCATAAAAGCTGAACTAGATAATAATACTTGAAATACACCCCAGACTAAAATAGTTTAGAGAAAAATAGAGATTTTCAGAAATCGAAGGAAAGCATTTTGAGTCGTTTACATTCAGAAACATGAAGGATAGAAATTCTTAAAATCGATTTACCTTTACTTTAAAATAGGTACATTGCAGCCTCGAACTTTGAAATTAATCCAAAGTTTTGTAAGTTTTGCTAAAAACTTGTATTTGAAGTTTTTATCAAAATCGAAAAGCATTTTGTTGCATTTACAAGCCGGAAAAAATTACTTTTTTCTAACCATTTGTAAATCAAAGAAACTATAAATGACTTCTTGCTTTTCCTTGTCTTGTTTTCTAATAATTAATTTTAATCTAAATCTAAACTTATTTTTGAATGTATTTTTTAAGTATATATTATATATTTTCCTTTTCGGGGAACAGACGTGTAATGCTCTAACCCATTGGTTTTATAATGCAATTATGAAAATCAATGGTTATGAGCAATTAGAATCACGAATTAAAAGACATTTTCTCATATTAATTTCATCTAATGGAGGTCAATAGGACATGGGGTGTTTGTAAAAGGAATTGAATTACATTTCATGTGAATTATTGAAAATGGAAAGGAATACGGAGAGCTTATACTGTGCGTGTGGGATTTACATATATGTTTTTATATTAACGATTTTCTTTGGCAAACATTGATAGATTTTACAATAATGGAAACCTATAAATGGTTTTGATTCAATATCTTGAAAAAACTTTTAATAAAAAATTGTATAAGTAGTGCTTTGATTTATGAAACAAAGTGCAGTTTTATCAAATTTTTATTGTCAAAATTTCATGTTTTTTTATCGTGTATCAAAAATTTTTATCTTTACCTTCTTATCCAAAACAGTACTGATTTTTTTTAAGAAATTTAACTATAAACAACTGAAATTAATCAAGAAAAAAATCCGATTGAGTTGCATATTGTTTCATAAACCGTTACAAAACCGAAATCCTTTTTCTTTTGTTGGAACAATTCTGAAAACTTATGTCAAAGGTTTCCATATTTCAAAACAAATTGAAAGAAAATACATTATTTTCTTAGGATAGAAATGAATAATATTGGATAATCATATGGGTTTAATCATATTAAAAAGGATATATTAAAATTTAGACATACAGTAATGGCGCCACTTATTCAGGTTTGAGTCTGTGCCATTGTACTATAGTTTGGCGTGGTTTGGTAATCATGTCTTGCCAATGCTTTGTCTCAGATGCTCCCGATCCATTTTTACCTAGAAAATAGCAATGGTTTAATTAGTTAAAAAAGCAACATGATTAAAATAGGGCTACTCAATCGAAATTAAATTGTGGACCACTTAAAAAATGCTTCATAACTCCATGGTCCACATATGATTTTTTTATTTATTTACCGTCGCTTTTATATTTACTAAGGTCTTAAGCGATTCTAGGGATAATAAAAATCCGTAATCGAGAAATATCGGAAATTTATTTTATACGAGGATCAAACCCACAACCTACTAGTTTTGGAGCGGTTACCTAAACCACTTGGCCACCAGTAGGCCTCATATGAAATTATATATCTTCATATTAGATGTGGACATAGATACATTACAGACATTACAGACATTTTTAATATTTTGATTTCACCATTTTGGCCATTGTAAAATAAAAATGTTTTGTAAAAATGTGATGAAGGTCAGGCCTTACGAGGCACGTGAACTGCAGGTTGGCCACTTCTGGATTAAATCTATGTAGAACTAATGTCTCTAAACTGTACAGTTAACAGTTACAGTTACAGTTAACGACTTTGAAAAAATTACATAAATGAAAATAATTGTCTCAATACAAAACCACAAATTAAAAGATCAAATAACATATGATTAAGATTGAAAATAAATCCACACTAGTACTTCTGGCTTCAACTTAAAAATTCTTAAATGTTAGGAACTCTTTCGTTCAGGAGTTGCTCCAGGCAAAAAGTACAAGCTTTTTATTTATTTTTACACAAATATCATTTGTTGTAAAATTTAATTTATTTATATATTATTTTATTTTCATCTATTGCAAGAGGTATTCTCCGAAAGGTTACCCAATATTCTCCATCGCTAACCAAGATCCAGTGACTAATCTTTGGTTATTTCAAAAGTTATGAAAATTCACACATCTTTAAACCTACTGAACATAAAAAAAACTAGTGCTAGCCCCCTGTAGCCGGGTTATGGGACTAGTAAAAAGGCTAAACTAACCCATATTTAGCACTTTTTTACCCATAATGGTTTTAGCTAGCCTCATAATTGTGTTACTTTTAGTTCTACAAATATATATATTTTTTTTTTTTTTGAGAAATTGTAAGGGGATTTATGTTAATTTTTATATTTTACAATAAGAAAAGCCTTAGTTTCACCCCTAACAATTTGTCAGGAAAAAAGACGTTTCTGGGCGATAAAAGTAAAATGGCTTTGTACCGACCAGCGAATTGAAGAGGAGTGCTAAATTTGGAGTTTTCCTTGACTACAGAGGACTCATCATATATCTACTTTTTTGTTTATTCAGAGGAAAAAAGTTAATGAATATAGTTAAAAATGATTGAGTTCTTGGAATGAATAGATTATTTACCACCAATCTCTTTTCTATTTATTACTAGCTACTACCTGCGACTTCACCAGCGTAACAAGTCATTGATTTCGTGGTTGATAATTGATAAAAAAGAAATATACTGTTTGAAAATCGTTAACTTAAATTTCTCTATGGTTGGGTTATAATAAAGTGTTCAAAAAATGAACCCTTTTTTCTCCCCTAAAAGTTTTAAATAAAAAAAATAAAGATATTGTGCCAGATTGAAATCTTTTATATTCCTATTTGTTTTGCAGATATCATGATTCTTCGAACTGAATTGGATTTCTTTAAAGAAGTATAAGTTTGTTATTTTCAATTGAAACTTCTGAACTTTTCTATAGCTAAAATTGAAATTGCTAACGTTCTAGGATTGTTGTAGAAGCCAAAAGTAGTTTTAATTCGACGGAAATAATTTATCTTTAAATGTTGAAAAAATGAATCAAATTGAACTTTTAGTTTTTAATTGATCGAGCTTTAAATGGGCATAGAGAGACTAAAATAAATATTAATTAAAATTAATGTTTGGTTTTATGATAATTTTACAAAATATCTGAGATTTTCTACCAAAAATAATGGGTTATAATTAATAAAAAATCACAAAATTTGGTTAATTAAAAGAGTTTTAGAATATAACCAGTTATTGAAAAGTAACAATTTATGAAATATTCTGTTATATTGTGAATTTTTTGGATTCCCTGAAAATGCACCGGGAATTGCGCTTATTTTTGCATGTATTAGATCCTTTTTTGAAAGTGGTAAAAGTTCATTTGAAGAATAGCTGTTATAAGAATATTTTATCATAAAACATACTTTCATTACCAAAGGAATTTTTGTGTAATAAATTTTGATTAAAGTATCAAAAAATTTACGACTGTAAAGATTATATGCCATTTATAATAACATTAAATTTTACATGGCGCATATGGAAAAATATGTGTTCAGTAAAATTCATTACCTGCAAGTAGAATACGTCCAATCAATTCATTTCGTCCGATATTATCAAAGTCCATAACCATCACATCCAATGAACATTCCCGAATTTTCTCCCATGGCACATTAAAACTGAACGTTTCATTGAAAACAGGATTCAATGTGCATTTGAAAATCGGTGTCTTTCGTTTTTCAATTCGCTTATCACCAAATTGGAGCCATACTTTCACATACGGATCTAAAACATATACATAATGTTAAAATAAAAGAAATAATACATCGTACATTTACACTTACCAGACTTTCCGTTGATATCTTTGGCCTTGAGATTGCGAGCTTTTAATAAAGTCAATGTTAGTATACTGTTGCTGGGGTGATAGCAGAGTGAAGTAAGTAGTTCGCCGCATTTATCTTTTGCTGGCGGCTTTAGCGCTTTCCAGAACGAAGGTTTTTCACTGAGATCCACCTTTAAGCAACGGAAATTCTCATTACTTAACTATATGTTTACCTCAACAGAACATTTGTTTACATGTTTGTACTTATGAAAATAAAACACACTATAAAGAGAATGAAAACCAGAACACATACGTGAAAAATACGAAATAATTCAAGAAAAAATTATAAAT
This sequence comes from Sisyra terminalis, assembly GCA_958496175.1. NCBI lineage: Eukaryota > Metazoa > Arthropoda > Insecta > Neuroptera > Sisyridae > Sisyra > Sisyra terminalis. The sequence continues at coordinate 40,631,978 of OY292277.1, forward strand.
AGAATCTTTATAGCACTGCCACACTTGTCGGCGTTTCACAGCAATAAATAATGAAAATGTCCCAACAAAACTCGAATGGAATATTCAAAGGCAATTTCCATTTCGCTTTTTTTTTCAACCACCATTGCTTACCTGACAAAGAGGTAGAAAAACTTCTCCAATGGAATCGTCCCGTGAAAATCTATCGTAGTCAAACACGTGTAAATGTAATACACGCGATTGTAGCTTTTGAATAGGGAATCCTTCAAAGTAAAATGTTTCGTTCCAGCGTGGATTTAAAGTACGTCGTTTTATTTTTGTTTCCAACCGATGTTTTTTATCCGGGAGCAATGTCACACGTACGTACGGATCACTAGTGCCCGACAAATCCTTAGCCGGTAATTCTTTACCCTAAAACATAAAAGCGTAATTAAAAGTCAATATTTTTAATAATTTATTACTAAAATAGGGTCAATAGCCTTGGACCGTGAAGGGTTTTATGTGAACCCTAAAAGGTGAAAACAATTTGAAAAGTGATATGCTCTAAGCTTCTAAGCTTCTAAACTTTAAACATGAAATATAAGAGCTTCCATAACGAAAACTGTCAAAAAAGACATTTTAAAAGCTTTTCTAAATTCAACCTCGTGTTATACCTTTCGAAATTGTTATAGATCAGTAGCGGTTCGCGACAAAATTTATTGGGTAAAAATCCAACTTGTAAAAAATCTATAACCACTATGATATCTCTCCTCTAGATAACCAATTTTAAAAATATATATTTTAAGTTTTTTTTAAAACCGTTGAAATAGTACTCAATATTAAGATGTATTGTAATATATAGCCTAAACGTATTATTAATGATTCAATGGTATTTATTGGAAACTTTCTGTCCTATTTTCTCATTAACTGATGCATCTTTCAGAAAAAGAAGGTATATTTAGCAGTGTAGTAGCTTTCGATTATGCCGCCCGAAGCCAACCGAAAATTTGTTGCCCTCTATTTTCCTTTTACATCAAGAAAATTGGTAAAAATTTAAATATTGTTCAATTCTGTAGTTATTTTCAAAACAATTTTTTTATGGAATTTTTAATGTCAATAAGTCGTTTTATTTTCATGTACCACCTGAAGCCGTGGTTCCTTTTGTACCTATTACGCTACATCACTGATATATAGCATCCTTCTTATGATAACCGTGTATTAAATACCAAAAGAAATATTCTCCCATGTTTATATTTAAGCATATTTTAAATCTATTTCACAGACACTTAATAGAAATATGTAATCATAAGTTAGTTATAATTTGGAAAAAAAATATTACAAACCTGTAAAAGGTGTTAGATTCTTATGATTTCACTCAAAGTTTTATGAAAAATTTGAGAAGTAGGCATCATTGAAAATATGGATGAAGAATTTCTTTTAATTCAAGATTTGATCAACAAATGAATTAATCAGTCTTTTAATCAAAATACTTTGAAATAATCCATCAAATAAACAAAGAAAAATAGACTATTTTCAATTTATATTTAGGGGTGCATTATCGCATAACCCTCCTTAACAAGCCAGTACTACATTAGATTTAATCAATACAAATCCTTTTCTTTAATTTACCGTTTTGATTTTAAAAAAAATGAGCAATTAAAAGTTATAACGCGCATATGTATAATACAATAAGGCCATTATAATTTCAGTTTCCAAAATGCTCGTTTTATCCACATTTCTCTATGTCACATATTATATATGACCATTTTAATGAAATGACAAACTAAAAGTGCAATTTATATTACTTAAAAAGTAGTAATGTACGCTGTTTGGGGTAATTAATTTGGGAGTTCTATCATTTCTATCATCAGCAATGTTTCTATAATGATGCATCATAATGTTGCAATTTTAATGAAATGTGGTTAAATACTAAAAGCTTTGACGATTAAAAACATGTATATTTTATCGAACGATTATTATATTTTTAAAATTATGCATTATCGAAACAATATGCATGTGTCAGAAATCAATATTAAACAAAAATTTTGCATTGGGTTAAAATATTAAACGCTGGTGATTTTTCTATTGCTACGTAAATAAACAATAATAAATTGACAAATATTTTTATAGTAAAATGGAATGAATTCAAAATAAAATGGAACTAAAAAAATACAATAATTAAGTTTGTAATTTTTTTAAGTATTAAAATGGAAAAAAAGGCCTTAAATTACGTCACCGTATTTGCGTTATATGTATTAGACATTGACTTTGGGAGTGGTTTGTGTTAAATTTTAGAAGTTTCAATAATTATAGAACTAAACATACTTAAATTTCGCAATCCCATTGACTAATATTCTCTTATATTGACACGTGTGATGTTGCCAGCTATTAGTGCATTGTTTGGCTTATTCCTACTTTATTTGATCTTAAATAAATAATTTAAAATATCGAACATAGATTCTTGTTCTTTCCGAGTATTACCATTAGAGTTCAATTTTACTTTGTCACCATAAAATAATTTCTATAATTTGGTGCATTTGCAGCTCAATATCATCATTTAATTTTCCCCATTTTTTCCAGTATCAGATTTCAAAGATATCAAACTTTGTTTTTTGTTTTTTGAGGATCAAAATTTTAAATTTTCATGAAGCTACACTTAACTTCTAGTATCTACTTTAGCAACTGTATGCGGAACTAAAGTTCCAATTTTCAAATAAAGATATTTAATTTAAATTTTTGCTGGTTGATGTAACTTAGAAAGACCTCCACTAGAAATTATTTTGGGAATGCCCAAGGTATGCATCGGGCTCTTATTGGGCTTCAATGAGGCATACCCAATTGGAAAATCCCTAGTAGGACCTAAAGAGAGTCCCAATGGGACTTCCTTAAACTTAAAAGGGAAATCTTATTTTGGGCTCAATGAAGGCGCCAATGGGAATGCGCAATAGGAAAATCCCAATTGAACCCTATGAGGACCCACAGTGGGAAAGCTAAACGTTGAAATATATATTAACTCACGCAGCTCTTGTGAAACAAATTCAGTAGTAATTTGTATAATATACTTATACTAATATACTACATTATAGTAGTAGATATGTTCTATAAATTTAATACAAATGATGTTCAATACAATGTGTATTCACTAGTGGTGTTGGAAATTAATTAAAGTGTTACTAAGATTACTTAAACTACTGTGAGTTATGCTTATTCAATCAAGTGAACGAATAAAACAAATCCCCTAAAAACGTAGGAAATTAGTTTAACCCTTCCATTTCAAAGCTTGTTCAATTGGAGTCTTATTGAGATTGCCCAATAGAAACCTTATTGGAATTACCCAATGGGAACTTTATTGCGCTTGCCCAATTTGGGTCCAAAAGAGATTTCCCAATTGGGCCCCCAGGAGCGATTGCCAAATTGAGGCCAAAGAGGGATTTGCGTTAAATCCAAAGCTGAGGCCCAATTGGACAGCCCAATAGAGTTACAATTGGGCACACCCAAAAATTTCTAGTTGAGACGCTTTTCCGTTTTGCTTAAGGTTTTTTTCGTTTTTGATTTGTCTTTTTAACTTAATCTCTTCAAAACATAAAACTTAGTTTGCCAAGATGGTTATGTTTTAAACTACGAATGATCGAAAGTTAGACAACAATTAGGGCATGTTTCAATTTTCCATGAAACAATTTCCAAATTTCTCAGATAATTTTTTACTTCGTTAATCGATATTAAAATTCGTTAACCTTTGAACCTCAACTTATTTAATGAAAATTTGTATTTTTTTAAATTATTGAATTGAGCGATAAATCATTGCCTAATTTCCGCGATACTTCTTGTAATTTATAATGGGGAATATGAGTATCATGTCAATAAAACATGACTCTAATTGTAGGTTTTGAAAATTTATAGCTTTATGAATCTTTTAGAAAAGAAAAATTCAAAGTATGAACTTAAATCTTTTCTTTTTCCCTCAAAAAATTTTCTCTCATAGATTTAATAAATTGCTTTGAAAAATCATTTCATTGTATAGGTTTTATATATTCATAGGTGCTGGTACGTAAATTGAGGCCTTGTGATAGATGTGTTTGAAAGGTAAGTAACATTTTATTATTAAACCTGGTAAAATGGAGCTTTTGAAAAAAATAGAAGATATTTATTTTAAAATAAGCATTATCAATCCCACTATATATTATTTTTCTCTTAATTGAAACCTATATTTTTTGATTTATTACAGTTTACAGTATGGACATTTTTAAACAATTATTTTGACGAAATTTTCGCAGAATGCAAATGGCAAAACTTTTATTGACTTTTGGAAACCAAAAAAGCCCGATAAATAATCGCATCAGTTAGTTGGCTAAATTGGTTTAATTACCCCTAATTGTCCCTGACCTGTGTTGCAAATCAATCAAACGAATCGTTTTTGAAGTGGTTTTGGCAACGCAATCGATAGAAATAAAAGCCTCCGATTGCCTTTGATACTTGAGTCTGAGTATAATTTCAGACTAGCGATCATTACAATAAAATAAAATAAACAAACACAAAGCCCACACGACAAATTCGAATTATACGCTTAAAGAGAAAATAATATAAAACTAATTCGCCAATAATTCGTCAATGGAAGAAAATGAACAACCTCAATTAAGTTTATTGGCATATTAAAGATGGGATTTGATAGTTAATTAAAAATTTGCGATAGAGTTAATTTGTTCCGTTATTTAATCTCATTTTAAAATCCGAAGCAATGATGGTGATTAATAAATTGATTATATCTATTAAGCTTTTATGTAGCTTTTTTGAAAGCTTTAAAGCACAGGGTGAGTTGGAGAAAATGCGAGAAAATTTTAATCAAATTTACTTAGTGAATCAAATTGCCGCCATTGGGAAAAAGCTTGCGACCAATAAATCCCGACGACTATGTACGCTTGTTAAATAAATAATCATGTTATCTCTGACAGGAAGAACAGGTCGCGCCTAAGAACATGCGGGAAACAAAGACATAATTTAAATGACACAACAACAAACATTGTACGCCGTATCTTCCAACCCCAGCTACAGTCTAAACTATTTGTAGCAACAACGAATACTGTAGATAATTGTCGGAAGCGACAAGAAGGTGGCAAGTCTGAGGAAGATTACAAACTATTAATTATGTACGGATTTAGGTGCATAATAAATTAAAAAAAAAGATGCTGAGAGAATGAATGTACAATAATGGGATTACGGGGATTAGGGTTAAACGGCAAGTGGGACAGTGAAAATGGGAAAATTGGGAACTACGCAAATAGACAAACATTAGTGTACGCGAGCTCGATAGTTTTCATTAAACGGGGAATGAGATATTTCAATGTTGGGAATATTTATGGGATTATTTCTGGAGCGATGTCGAGGTGGAGGTTTCCACCTACAGACTACAATTGCTTGGGGTTTTGTGGGGAAAGTTGCTTTTTCCGCCTGAATAATATTTCGAAATTAGTTTTGCCTTGTCATATGTTGAGCCAGTTATAGAATAGATCTAATTGAAATGAAATATAAATGTTGCCGCTGTTATTATTTGCGACGGTCGTCAGGAAACGTATTGGCAAAGTTTGATGAAGTTTAGCCGAGGAAATTTTTGATGTTTGAAAGAGGCAAAATTGTACCGAAAAAAAAGTTTCTGCCAAAAATTTACAAGTTAAATAAAAGTTTAAATTCCTATAAAAAACATTACTTGAGCTATGTAATTTTAACTTTTAGACATTTTTTACTTATGTATATTAAATTTTCTGTAACAAATTGGTCCTTTAATTATGTAAATTCGTATGAAATTTGGGCATTTCTTTTTGTAAACTCCGTGAAATTTCGTTCATAAGTTTGCATATTTTCCTTCATATCTTTTATCTGTTAAAACGTTGAACTATAAAGTATTTCTAGCGGTTCTGTAACAAAGGAAGCCTGGGTTACCTATGTTATCCTTAATTACCAAGATCGCTATTCTCCAAATATTGGTTGGTTTTTAAAATAAAGACCTGAGTTTTGGACCACAACTGAATCGAAATCTGGAGAAAATTTTTTAGTTCAGTTAAAACAAGATAAGATTTATCTCTTTATAATTCTTAATTCAGGTCTACTGATGGCCGAGTGGTCTAGGTGACCACTCCATAACCTCCAAAAAAAATATAGCTGAAGAAAAAAATGTTATTGAAGGCTAACTCATTTAAAATTTAATCAGTGTTTTCCAACGAAGAAGCAAAGCTAATTTGATAATAAAAGGAGAAACCGTTACGTTTGTTGGAAAATATAATTTTAGTTATGAAACTATCAGTAGTTATATAGATTTACTAGGAGGGCATAAGAATTAAATAATGGCATAGTTGGAATAAATCACAAAAATGGTTGACAAACATTTGTACCTACTATAGAAAATTATAAGTATTAATGAAATTTTCAGTGATAAAAAAGGATATTAGTAAAAACATAAATCATAAACGTATTTTTATAAACACATGCAAAAACTGATAAGTATAAGAAAAGTTTTATATTTATACATCTTTGTGGTCTTTTAAATTTTTAAGTCAATTAGGTATTTTCCTTAACCACCTACTATAATTTATTTCAATTATTATAAAACATCGAAACATTGAAACATCGAAAGTTATAAAGAGAGATATTTGTTTCGGAAATTCAAAACAAAATCGTTTTTTTATTTTAACTTTAAAGCAAAAATGTTCTTTAATATTTTTATTTTCTAAGAAATTAAGAAAAACATTTTGATGTTTCTTTGCAATTTTGCATACTCGTATATCCTTCAACGAGGATTAGGCTCTATAATATTAGAGAAGAACTTATTTTTGATTGGTTTGATATTACTTCATAGCTACGTTTAATTTGTTTTTGCAATAGAATAACAATTAAAGAATACAACTTATGTACAGGTAACATATTCATAAAATATATGTTTATTGTATATCTAGCAAATTATGTTCTGTAATCAATTATTAACCCTTTTAAAGGCTCGGGGGTTAAGAATGATGAATTGGCCTCGGAAAAATATTGTAATGGCACTTTAAAGGTGTGAAGAGATTTAGACCATAGAAGTTTCTACATCATAACTATTTTAGTAAAAAAAATAAATTAAAAAAGCAAAACAGAAACTTTTGTTTACTGGAATTGATTGAATCGTTTAATCAGAAATCATTAAATGATTTAGGAGTTAATAATACCGATATTATAAATCAATAAGCTAACAACTATATTGTTTTATAAAATCAATACACAAGGAAAAGAGGAAATGGTATGTAATGCATACTATTTTTCCTATTATTTTCAAAATATTTCAATCAATAAATTATTTTAATTGGATTAAATGAATTTCATTTGATAAAATCAACAATTGTTATTTTTATTTATACAACTATCATTTTATGATAGCACTTATTTAAATAAATATTTTCAGTTAATTAAATCAATTGCATTTAACTTGGGTGAAATGTTTTTTCAATTTAACGCATTTAATTTTTTAGTTTTTGCGTTTATTTAAAAATATTTTTTAATCTAATTCTTTAAATAATAATGCATTTAGCAATAGGCTCGAATGACGTTATTGAACTAAACGTTCTATACGATACGTATTCGTATTGAATGCATATGGAATTGACTCAGGTAGGAGTGGCTTAGCAAAATTTTTAAATTTTTAAATTTTCAATAATCAAAACAAATGAAATTCTCTAAATCTCGTTATCCTATTGGCTAATAGCTCTTCCATTGAAAAGTGTATACTGTTATCAGATACGACTACTAGTGCATTGCTTAAGGCATTCTACTTGTATTTACAACTAGGCTTATTGATAGTAAAGTTTATTGGTTGTATATAGTAGAATTCTTTCTTGATTGAAATATTTCAAAAAAATGTAGGAATTGTAAAATATAAATATTTATATACCTGAAATTAATTCCTATTTTTATCAGTGTATTTATGTATATATTTCACAATATTGTATCCATTAAAATGGTTATTTTATAAAGACTTTATATAGACTTTATAAAGTTAAGTGATTGTTTCTTTTTATTTATTTATTGTTTGTATATTGTTATTAAATCATTATATAATATTGAGCAGGAAAGTGGACATGAAAGGATGTAAATCCAAATACTAATAATTAATTCTGCAACGTTTCGGTTCATTATTTGACCTTCATCAGGCTTCTAAAAATCATATCAATACAAAACACATATTTAAAAACCTTTTCAGGACATTTTTAATTACTAAATTACTCATTTACCTTACTATAAAGTATACAAAGTACATCACATCACAGCGACATAGACAAATCTATGTTAGGTCTAAGGTAATCTAAGGTAAATGAGCAATATAATAATTAAGAATGTTCTGAAAAGTTTTGTAAACATGTGTTTTGTATTGATATGATTTTTTAGAAGCCTGATGAAGGTCAAATAATGAACCGAAACGATGCAGAATTAATTATTAGTATATGGATTTACATCCTTTCATGTCCACTTTCCTGCTAAAAATTAAATAATAATTATGTAAAACATGGTCACAACAAGTTTGTCGACTGTTATAAAACTATTGTCATTAACTTTATAATTACCTTAGGTCTTTAGTGACTCAAGGGTTAGTGAAAATTCTCAAATGAAGAAATATCGAAATTTGCTCGATACAGAAATCGAACTCAACATCTACCAGTTTCGAAGTGGTCTCCTTTACCACTCAGCCACTCGATCTGACTTTGTTTGTTTACTTTTTATAAGCAAAGTTAAAAAACCCATTTTTTTAAGTAAAATCTAAAAAAAAACACTGTTGATAACGAAATATTTTTTTTCTCAAAAAGCTATTGAGATAAAGATCTGAAATTTTCAGGAACTTGGAATTTTATTAGTATCCATTTAGCGCAATTAACTCACCATTCTTATAGTTCTTGGTATTTCATTATGAAGCGTTTTTTCTACAAGACTATAAGAGTATTGAAACATGAATTATTTTGGTGGCCAGTTGATAAAAAGCCTTAGAATATCAATTCCTGAATCAATTGTTAGAGGAAATGTTAAAATATAGATTCTATCCTTTGAATCATCTTTTTTATGATAAGTTTTTTTAAGATGCTAAGGAATTCCTTGAATGTTATTTCAGTTGCCTTGTTTCTTTTAGGAAATTTTGCTAAATTATATGGGTTGTAGTTTAAAATATTGATTCGAAACTAAATTTGAAACATGTTTAGATTGAAAAAAACAGTTTTCCAACCATGACTACTGTTTTAGAATACTATAATTTAATATTGGTTCTCTTTTATTTACTTTAAACGATTTTTGTTATTGTTTATTTTATTATGAACAAGTCTTTATAGAACTTAAAGTAAACTAATAGGTTTATAGGAAATACAACAAAATTTTAAATATTTTAAGTTCTTTCACTTAATATGTTAAGTTAGTTTAATTAATTTGTTAAAAAAAAAGCTAAGAATTATCTTCCTAAAGAGTGCTGCTTCGGCTATATACTTTTGTGTATATCACAATTTCTACACCAATATATAATGTGTATGATACATTTATGAAATCGAATTGAAAATCAAGAGATACCAGGTTACTGCAAGAACTATCAATGCTTTTCAAAATTGTTATGTTTAAGAGATTTTCTTGTGGGCAATTTTGGTAAATGGTTGAAAAAATGTAAAAATTACCTGTAAAATTCGTAGAATAAGTGTCGTATTTTGAAAGTCATATTCGAGAGAAAAGTGAATTTGTCCAACATTTTCTGATGGTTCTGAGTTATCAATGTACATATCGACCAACGAGATGGATCTATTCTGCAAGAACGCCATCTAAAAGTGAAAGAAAATTACTTATTTTAAAGAAAATACATTACTCAAGTATAAGAATAAAACGTGAATAAGGAGGATAAAAAAAGAAATAAACGAAGCGACATAATATCGCTGTTTTGATGACGATAAGATCTTTTATTAAATCACTTGAAAGTCTTGGGTTACGAATAAGCAGCAAAGACGTTGATGACAAATTTAAAAAAAAAATAGTGTGAACTACGTACCGAAGGGTGTTCACCGGCTGCGCCACCCTTGACATTATGGAGCGCTTTGTTTTGTGGAGCGGTCGGTGGACTTGGAGGCACAGCTCCTGCACTACTTCCTCCTGGAGACTTAGCCTGAGGACTCCCAGTTGTTCTGCAAACAAACGACACATTTTCACCATTTAACAATTACAAATTGCATCCCTTATCCAGCCCGTCCCCATCAATTCCACTAATCTCATTTCTTCAACTCAAACACCAGTGCTAAACTCCTCAGCCATTTATTACCTTATTTTTCTATTCGATTTAAATTTTTTCCACATTATTCAAAACTCTTTACACTCACAAATTTCATTATTTAAATTTTTTTTTTAAACTTTAACGTTTCAATGCACGAGCTTTCTTTGTTACATCAATTGCTTTGAGAGGTGGTAATTTTAAAATGGAATATGTTTTCTTTATAGAAACTTTTCCCGGCTGTGAGGGAAGGAAAAACTTTTGAGTGCCATTTATTTATTATTAAAAAATTGAAGAAGAATAAGAATTAGAGAAAAACAAATGTTTGAAACTTTTAAGTCAATATTGAAAGTTTGTGTGGTAGTTCGTGGAATATTTTTCAACGACTGAACCAATCGAAAATTGTTCAGACCATAAAATGTATATTTGAATCACCTAAAACCCCCCGGTAGGCCTCCCGATCAACTCGATATCGAAAAGGGGATGTGATAAGAGTATGGTGCCGGGGGGATGTGTGAGACAGAGTTGGATAAAGCCGTTTTATTGTGATATTATGTAATCGATATTATTTTAATTTGATATTTACATAATAAAAATTGCTACACTCATCCTGTCGTGATCAAAAGTTCAAGTTCAATACCAGAGTTGGAAAATTGAAGTGCAAAAGGAAAATACCAATTTATCACTGGTGTCAAGAATAATTGCACGTTATGTTACTGTAATTGTAGCGGAAATTTTTCCAGTAAAAAAATATATGATTTCTCTCGAAAATTGACTCGAAACATAGGTGATCATTGTATTTTAGATGCAAGTTGAAATTGGGTCAGGAAAATGCAGCTTTTCATATCGTAAATCTAGCTTTGAATACGCTTCAAACTTGCTCCGCATGACATGGACCTTCGAGAAAATCGACTGAGGGAAAATAGCACAATTTATTTTCCCTATTGATGCAAATATTGACGTTAACACTATGCTTCTAGCAAAAATGGAAATAAACCGCTTAAGAACACGCTGATAACTTATATTTTTATAATAATTTTGTTGAGTGATTGCCTCAAGAAAATCTATTTTTAACTTCATTTTTCCGACAAAATTAATCTAATATCAACCCTTCCCATTTCTTATGGCCAGGTTTTTTCCGCGAACACATTTATCATTCACGCGAAAACAAGTAACAATTCTTTCGTAAAAAATTAACAAGGATAATTTATCAGTGTAATTAGATCTTTTTCCCGTTACTTAATTTTGGGGAACCAAAACTAGAAAAAAAGGCTAGAAAAAATCGATGGCAAACGTGAACAAAATACCAAATTCCTCATCTCCCGTTTTCTGTTCCAAATTGACTAATGAATCCGCAAAATAAAACAATCCAGTTTGATTAAGATTTCGAAACACTTTTTCAAACAGTCGGAAAGCAAAAAGCGGTCGATAAATTCCAAAAAAAGAGTGATTTCAAGCGGTTCAAATATTTAGAGTAAATTGTAAAAAAAATTATAAATGGTTTTAACAAGTCTAAAAGCGTACGAAGCTCGTGTTACGTGATACGTTTTATCAATCATGAAAAATTAAAACAATTAAAAAGACGGGATTCCTTTTTTTTATATCCCAACTCCAGCTAGCTACATTGGGAATTTAGCGAAAGCTTTCTGACAAAAAGCCCACATTTGTTTTATTGAAGAGTTTTTGATTTTTTTTTGTTGGCAAAATCGAAGGAAGGAAAAAAGGCAAAACCACCAACTCAACTGAAACAAGTTTTCCTGCGATTTTATTTTTCTTCTACATGTCTAACTTTTATACAATACAGTCTTTGCTATTAAATATTCCGTTGCTTTGGAACTTATACGGGCTTATTCAACATTAGAACTACAACTTTTTGTTTCATATTTTTTTGTTTTATAGAAGTTGATCCTTAATTTGATTAACTGATATTTTTTTTATTGTTCAATTGTCTCAAAGATAAATTTAATAGTATTGAACAAAAGTTATTTTAAGGACGCAAACAAAAATACATTTGGTCAATTGTTTTATTAATCTATAGAAATATATTTTTTGTTTTCTAATTTAAGAGTGAAAATCAAATTCATTATTATCAATATAAAAGCATACTTTTTGCCATGAACTTTTAAATAACAAAATTGTATATTACCACTTAAATTTCGAAAGCCAACATTTACGTAAAAGCATAAGCATAAGCTAAATATTAGAATAAAATATAATCGATGATAAGCTACCGTCAAAATAAGAACATAATTTTAATAATATTAAGAAGATATAAATTATAAATGGAAAAGACAATAGTTCAGTGATTAGCCTTGTTGAAGGTACTGATAACCACTAGTTTCATAAGCGCCTTCACCGATCCATTTGGAATTGGAAAAATAAAATATGTTTTTTTTTTATTGAAAATATAGATTTATAGGTTCAGATAAGAAAAACAAAAGTTTAAATAATTTTATACATATGTTGACAGAATGAACAAAATCATTAAGAACCCGCCGAATCCGCGAGACTGACTCACCGAACCCCTGGAATTCGATTGAACCTAGGTTACGAACCACTGTAGTAGATACTTAAAGATCAAACATTAAGTACCCAAAAACTTTAACTTAAAATTAAATAAAAAATAAAAAAATAAGAACAGGTAATGAATACATCTTGCAAGTTATTTATAAATTATTTAACTTTTTTGGCATTTCTTCATAACAAATTCGCCGTTTTCGTCTTTCTCAATTTTCTGATTTTCCAATCCAATCCACTTTGTTCTTTCTCTGCCATAGCTTATTTAATGCAAGTATCCCATCAATAAGTTGATCTTGATGTTTGCCAATTCCTGGAAGTTTAAATTTAATTCTCTTTTTGGCCATCTGTGATCTGGCATTCTTTAGACTTTATCATCCCATTGTTATGTTCTATTTTCTAGGGTTCTTGCTCTTAAAAATTTAACACCCATTTATCACCATATATTTTCTTTTCTTATTTTATAATTTTTTATGGTTCTTAAATATCTAAAAGAGTCAAATTTTACTGTTTTTTTTTTTTGTTTCTGATGGTCATTGTCATTGGCATACTGCTGCTTTGTACAAAACTATATTTGGGATAATTCTTTGATTTTTTTTTTGGCAAGTGGTCATTCCATATTGTCCCATGTAATGTTTTTGTAGCATACTTTACCCACGCAATTTTTAATTCGATATCTCTTAACCAAGTATCGTCCCGAGGAACAGTTGGTCGCAAATATTTAAAAGTTTAGTAGCTTTTCATATCCAACAGATTTAATATTCCAAATTTAAATCTGCAAACTGTTGTCCAATGCTAAGGTAATTCATCTTATCCTTAATTATTATATGACCCTAACTATCTTATTAATTCCTTTGCTTCCATTGAAATATATATCACCATCTTTCTTGTCCTGGATAAAAATTGCTTAATTGTTTGCGAAAAAAATGACTATATTTATATATTGTAAACTAAATATGTAATAAAAGTATGGGGGCCAACTGCAAACTTGCTTATGCTTTTTGTTGTAATAATTGGTAAAAATAAAATTTTTAGGGGTAATAAGGATATTTTTCTATTTTACTTTTTTTAAATGAGTTTAAATTTTTACAAACCATTTTTTAACGTAAACAATGCAGGGAAATATACGAAGCAAGTCATCTCACTGCCTACTACTGAGGGGGTAATATCGATTTACGAAAAAAACACTTTAGAATAATAGTTGAAAAATTTCCCGACCGCTGGTTTAGGGCCTCTTTAAATTTGAATATTTGTGTCTTTATATAATCTTTAAATTATATTAATCCATTTTTCCTGAAGGTCACTTCTTCTCATTGCATTCCACATTCCACAACTAAAAGTAAAAAAGTATTACAAAAAATACTGAAGATTTTGTTATTGTTTGTAAACTGTTTATTTTTGGAAGGTTTTTAAGAGTCATGAAAAATAAAATCATAAATAATTATCTTTAACCAATTCTTTTATTTATTTTCAACTTAATGGACTTTGCTGTAGCTAAAACTTGAACCAAAGTGAAGACAGATAAAGAAACAATTGCAATATGCATCCTAAAAAAATAATTTGGGATTTTGTTAAATAGGCTTATTCTGTTTGGAAGGAAAGCTGTTTTCCACTTTTCAGCACCTTGGTACCCTTTGGATAACAACGTTTTTATCACAATGTTTGATAAACATAAAACTTACTTAACGTACAATTAAAAAGTCCACAATTTTTGTAATCAATTAAAGTACATACTAAGGAACAATAAATTACTAAAATGATTTTCAATCGTATTGAAAAATTAAAATTGAAAAATGTTTATAAAATCACTTTAATTCATATTTGTATTCATTGTTGCAAAATTTCTTTTAGAATTATTGTGGAAAAACTAGAAAGCAATTACTTATCCTGAAGAAAATGAAATTACCAACAAGTTTAAAAGCTTTAATATAAAATTGAACTAAATATTTGTTTCTCTGCTTTCTACAATATTTTTCAATATAAATCTATAAAAAAATAAATAAATTATTTTCTCATATTATTTGCTAATATATGAACTTTAATTTCGAAAGTTAAGATATATCAATAGGATTTTACAATAGAAAAAAAAATATAAAAAAATTTGAGGACTATAACTGCTATGACATGACTATTGCACGAAGGAAATTGAGTTCCAACTATTAATTAAAGTTTTGGTATAGATAGATGGCTTATTTGCTCGATTTTACGATATGATATCATACCTATAAAAATGCTTGAAAATGGGTGTAAAATAATTTTATGGAGAAGGCAGGAAACTTTTTGATATAGTTTTTGAATGCTTATTCGATTTTATGTCTTATCTTTCTAGCTACCAATAATTTTAAAAAACTTTTCTGATACCAATCCATATCTGGGAATAGGTACATAATTTTTCATGTGTCTGCATTCGTACTTTTAAACTTCTCAAATTTATTTGAAAAATTACGAATGGACGATTTTTTTCTAAATCTATCATTTTTACTTGAAGTATTTATAGCGTTTATCTGAACCAAATCTATAATACTTTCCGATAGTATTTGAGAGGAGAAAAACAAGATTCAATTCTATTTTTTGGAAGATCATAAATTGATTTGATCTCGTTTAAGTTGAAGATTTAAATTTCAAATCGCTCGAATACAACTATGCACTTTCTCATCAGTAAAACAAAGTACAGTTTCAGCAATAATTCAGAGTTATTCAAGTGGAAAGATTTGAGATCTAGATAAGTTTTACGAAGTAAAGCGACTTTTGAGTCATTCATACTACCGTTTTCTCAAGTTTTATTTCTTATACATTAAGGTACGAACTACAGAATAAAATAAAACATTTCCAGCATGAAACGAACGTATTGTTTTTGTGAAGACACGAGAAAATTTGCCGATTTGCTGTCAATGCACGTTAAACGTTATAAATGGTTTTGAAAATACGCTTCGAAAGGAATAAAAACCTAAACTTTCAATTCGAGAAAATGTGTTGACGCAACGAACTTCTAAGTAAATGATCTATGAAAATATCAAGAAAACGATGTTGACTTTCAAAACAAGAGCGACAAAATGAAATAAAATTGGGCCCCATAAATATAAGAACAACCCTTAAAAAACCAATAAATATTAATTTAAATTTTTTGGTCACACTAAGATTATGCTAGTAGGTCAACAGGAACAAAAATGCTTAACACAAATTTATATGAAAAGTTGATTTAATCAGAATTAAATCATGAAAAAAGAGGAAAATATGGAAAAGAAATAAATTTTTATTGTAAAATACATTTATGTTTGCAGCTATTTTATCGCTTTAATCAAAGTGATCATAATATTTTATATAAAAAATCGAAAATTGTGCTTCTTTTGAACATAAATAAATACAAGTTACTGAAATTTATGATTTTATTATTGCTTGCCATTTTTTGGTAATTTTAATCCATATTTTCTTAAGAAAATTCAATTTTATATTGAAAATCTTCACTTTTTATATCTTTGCACTCTATTGCCAATATTTATCCGCTAAAGCTTTTCATTTTTTTTCAATAGCAAAACAAGAGCTTTCTTATATACTACACAAGCGTTACCATTTTTTTCTCTAAAACGAATGAAATTCAAATTTGTTTTGGTTTACCAAAAATGAAGGCAAATATTTCATCATGTTGTTATAGTTAAATCGCTTTAAAGTTTGTTTGGAGAACGTAAATTGCATTGAAAATAACAAAAAGAAAAGCTTTTGGTACAAAAGATCATAAATAAGTTTTATAAATGAGCATAGGACATATCTGTCATACTTTGTCTTGTCGCTAAAGTCCAAGCGACAAACTTATCTTAAGCTCATGTAAACATTATATTAAGTTTATTTTTCATTTCTTATATCTCGGTATATTCATAAAGTTCTTGTGCATTTATTTAACGAAAATAGGGTAAGCAATGTATTTATTTACATTTATTCAAATAACATTTGACATTTGTTGGTTGGGGAAAAATATTAAGGATATTAATAAAGAATTTAAATATACTACTCTCTATCCTATGTACTTGAATGTTATACCGTTTGTTACAACTTCATTAACTACAAAGAGTTTGTGATTATTTTTAATTATAAATGAAAAACGGGCAACAAAGGACTAATGGTTAACAAAATTATTTTTTTCCTACTACAGGTTTGAAATAATTATGGAGGAATTATTAGATGGTAAAATTAATTATTTCTATTTCATTTAAATGAACGAAAAATATGTTCTCCTTTCAATTTACGAATGAATGTATTTTATATTATAAAATGTGGAAGATAATTATACCAATAAACAAAATTTATAATGCCAAAATAATTGGAAAGAAGTTAGTGTAGAATGTAGAAGTTTTCATATTTTTAAAATCATATTATATGCCAAATCAGTGATTCTTTAATGGTCCAGTAGACTTCGTAATAGGTTCAGGTCTACAGTCATAAGTTTTATAAAATAAGGCTTTAAAAACTTTACTTATTGAAAATTTTTACTCTAACAATAAATTAAAGAATGTAAGAAAACAACATTAACTGATTTGGAAAAATTAAATCAATTTCGATAAATATGTTTTATTGGCTTAAAAAAATGATTTTCTATTGATAACATTATTTAAAAACTAATAATAAATCAGTAAAATATTTTAGTTTCTTTTTGTTTAAGAAACTATTTTTTAAGTTAATGAAGTTTACAAAAAAAAGAATATTTTTCTTTAAATAGTAAAATTAGCTTTGCTAAAAGTTAAATTTTTTGATACTCAATTTTTGTTGTGACTAACATAGATCATCTATGGATTCTATTGGACGATTTAGGGAGCAATTAGGTGACATAAAATTCAATACTTAAATGAAATTTTTCATGCTTTATTCTTTCCGGCTTAAAAAAAATAAAATATTTCAATAAATATGTAAATTATTATATTGGATCATATTGGAATATTCCTTATATACCAATAATGAAGGAAATTAAATTTGTAGTCAATTTTTTATTCCACTTGATAAATTGTAGGAAAAAAGGAAACAAAAATTTATTTAATAATATATTTCTGAAGACAATAAAAAAGGAAGGAATATTTCTGATTTTCATGTGGAAACCATGAAGAAAAAACTTTGATAGTAGAAGAATATATTAAAAAATTTTAAAACAACTGGCAATTTAAATTCACTCAAGGAATTCGCTAGTGCCCCTATTTTTTTCCAATAAGTTTATGGCCAAGATATTACTGTAATTATTAAGCTTTTCTAAATATGTCTCACCGCATTAGCTAACTTATCTCATTTCTTCTTGAGGTGGTGTTTTCTAATTAATAAGGTTAACTTTACATTTACAATGAAGCAATGGTATCTTTAAACGGTTTTTTTGTTATAATAGAATCCTCAAAACCCAT
Organism: Sisyra terminalis; assembly: GCA_958496175.1. Classification (NCBI taxonomy): domain Eukaryota; kingdom Metazoa; phylum Arthropoda; class Insecta; order Neuroptera; family Sisyridae; genus Sisyra; species Sisyra terminalis. The sequence continues at coordinate 40,650,080 of OY292277.1, forward strand.
TCAGATTTAAGTTCAGTATCCCACCCCAAGGTGTCCAACGATGATTTAGGCTAAAGGATAATTTTCCTTAAAAAAATATTATTTTTAAGTACTAAAACGTAGCCTTTTTTCATTGTCTGTTATAGCTTGTAGCAAATATTTAAAGAGTTTTGATATATTCGAAAAAAGCTCAGTCAAACTTTTTTGCAGCCGCTATGGTGAATATTATACGTGCTAAAAGGTGCAGACAGTAATTATTAAGGTAATGATTTTTGTATCCCGTTTGATTTAAATCTATTGTTCTTTTATCACTGTATGATGTATCATTCTTAAGGTACGATGTTGAAAGCTTGAGAGATTCTAAAATTTGAGGATTCATGTTGTATAGCAATCCTGAGTATCTGATTTTGCTAAAGCTCTGTGGTATATCGAAATACAGTTAAGAGTATTTTTCCTAATAAACCTATGTTGTTTTCGATCTTTGACTATTTATTATCTGGTTTCCTTCCCCTAAATAAAAGCCAGGATCTTAATTTGCTAATGTTTATTCTGATTTCTGATAGTTTTTACTCAGTAATATGGTAGTAAAGATTTAACTAATTTAGAAAAAAAAAATGTTTTTAAAGAGGTCTACCGATATTCTTAATTTCTGCAAACTTAAAAATCTAATATTGAAATTAACATCGATCAATATTGAAATTTCAAAACTATATAGTAATGTAATACTGGGTATTCAAGGATAGAAAAAGAATATCAGATATTCCTACGGATTAGGCACATCAGCGTGGAGCAGAACCACTATAGATCAATTTATTCGCAAATTTAAGTCAAAAAAGAGGCAGAAAATGTAGTGTGACCAGATATTTACGTCCTTAAAAGGAATATGAGCTGATTTTATGGTATTTGCAGTAGATTTTAAATGAAAATTCGGGAATAAATTGGGCCATAATGGCTCTGATCCACGTTGGCGTGCCTGATCAACGGGAACACCAAATATCATTTACAATGGCGAGGAAAAGAAAATGTAAATGGTAGTCATTAAATCGACAAATGAAAAATTGATTATATACTTGTATTACTAATACGTATACCTATACCAATTACATTATTGTATGTTATTCCATAAGTACTGGAAGATTATTGTCGTCAAATTACTTCTATAAAGAAACATCGAAGAGATTGAAACTATTTTATACGAGAACAACTGCCCATCGTAATTCATTAACCAATAAAATTTTAGATAATTTATAAAATCAGTTACAAAATAACAACCATAAGGATATACTGAAAATTTAAGTTTTCGATAATCTAAAGTCAAGTTATGAATTGGAGATATGTTTTTACATTTTATGATTGATTCAGTCGATACTCATAATAACAAAGTAGACCTTTCCCTTAAAAATTGCCCTGGTTAAATAATGATTTTTTTTACACCCATAACTTTAAAATTACGACGAAAAATTAAACCTTGGTTGAAAAGTTTTGTTGGTCTGTGGAGATTTCTGAAAAAATTTAACGACACTTTTTAAGCACATGCAAAATTGAAGGTTGTTGGCTACTGTAAAAGGGCTTGAACGCTAGTAATGAATATGTATATTCATTTGGGAGTTATTTTATAAAATCTTTATGAACTCGGTAATAAAAATACCAGAGATAAATTAAAAAGACCTCCGAGATAAAATGGAAATACTATCATAAAAAAGACGTGAAAATTTGAATTTAACGTCTATTTCTATTTTTCCTTTTCATTAGCAACTGTTTTCATGTAAATTTTTTTAAACTACATTATTATGCGGTAATTCGTGAAGTTTCGAGGTTATTTTTTATTTGCAAATTTTCAAGTTTGGTTTTTCTGTTAACGATCTATAAACGAAGAATTTTAAAACTTTCAAATTACAGGGAAGAATATTTAAGCTAAAGTTTAACCTCAAGTTTGGAAGTTTTTCGGAACGTATTTGAAACGAGTATACAATATTTTTTTAACATTTTCATTTTATAATGAGAAATGGCAATGTATGTTTTGAATTTCCACTGTAAGCTTTTGGGTTGAATAATCAAACATAAAATTTTAAAAAAAATCAATATGTGAGGCCATTTTCGTAAAATGATATGAATAAATTAATCAATTATTCATTATTCTATCATTCAATCGGAAAATTCAAACTTAAGAGTGTTATATACACAGTTATTCATTTTTAATCATGAAATTAATTTTACATAAAATATTTTCAGTCTACCAACTAAGAATTTTTAATAAACGATTTTAAATTGTTTTGCGTTGATAATTAAAATATAATTTTAAACCATAATATTTTTTGTATTTATTAATGGTTTGGCCAAATTCAGAATATCTACCCTTTATATTAGTATCAGAAATTAAATTTTCCATATAAATTGAAAAACTTCATAAAATTTAGTTAAGTAAATTCTAACGACTGTTTTGGTTTAGAATATATATTAATCCAGTTTACTATTTGCGTAATTTGATAAGAAATGGCCTAAAGCTTAGTATTGAAAATTGGTCCAATATTTTAATAATACTTCAAAGGTATGAAGGTATTAATAAAATGCTAAGAAATCGGTAGTGTTAAATCTCAATGTTAATTAGTTCTTGTTAAAAGAAATACTAAGTGAAAAATAGCAAACAATATTTTTCTTGCAATTTTCTTTACTGATTGTTCTATAATTTTAATATGATATAGGAGACGATAATGCCTGAAGTATAAAAAAATTACTATCACCTATTACGATTTCTAAAAAAATATAATCATTTTAATGGGTACTACATTATGAGTCATATACAATATTCACACAAATAAATTAACTTTTAGTACATAAATATTCATTTCAAAATGTTTCTACATTATTTTTGCAATATTAAAATCAAGAAAGTAATTTACTATACTATAGTCACGGTCCTTCGTAAACAAGCCCAAGTTTAATCCCAAAATGACACTTTTTACTTAAATATACTTTTTCATATAATTTTCCCATAAGTCATTTCATATTAAAAGCACATGTTTAGTTCGTAAAAAATAGTATAACCTAAATAGTTTTTTTTTTACTATTCCCTACATGCTTCTAAAAATGCCGATTCTAAAAATCTTAATTTCTGTCGACTGTTTCTTTCTCATTCTAAACAATTGCTTTTTTGTCCAACTAATTGAGTTATTAGTCTCTTTTGGGAAAACATATTGTTTTGTAAAGATAAGCTACAGTATAAAACAAAATATAAACTTATTCTCAACATTAGGGGTGAAACTTGGCATTGGACTAATTTTATTTGAAAATAAAAATGATAGGTGATTTTATTAGTAATATAATAGCACAGTTGAGTTTCCTAAAATCTAATATATAAAATTCTCGTGTCACGGGGTGCGTTGCTAAACTCCTCCGAAACGGCTCGACCGATTTTCATAAAATTTTCTATGTATATTCGGTAGGCATGAGAATCGGACAACATCTATTTTTCATCCCCCTAAATGGTAAGGGTGGTCCACCCTTAAATTTTTTTTTTTATTTTTTGGATAAAATTTTTTGTTTTTATTTTTTTATGATACATCATACAAAAATACATACAACCCTAAATTTTCACCCCTCTATGATCAACCCTTATTTTTTTATTAATTAAAAACTTTAATTTTTTTGGCTAGATTTTTATTTTGTCATGACTTAGAATAACAAAAAAATCATATTACTCTTAATTTTCACCCTTCTACGATCAACCCCTATTTTAACGAAATATTAACGAAAAAAGTAACAGTAGTAGTAAAAAAAATAATTATTTTAATAAAGCTTAAAGTAAATACGTTTTAAAAACCGTGCATACATAAAATCGTGTAATTATATATCTCCTTTGCCAGATAAAATTTTAATATTCGGTGTATTCCTTATAAGAAGTAGGCATGAGAAAATATATTTTTTTTAAAATTCCTGCCCTAAAAGAGTGAATTGGGGTGATTAAGTTTCTTTGAGAAAATGTAGAGTTAATCAACAATCGAAATTTTGAATTTACTAAGTGTAATTAAAAAATAAAGAATAAATTAATAATAAGTTTCTGTTTTTGTTATATAATTTTAACTACAGCATTTTAAATAACGTCATTTCACTTAATTAGTATGAAAGTTTAAGTAGTAGGTACTTATACCAAATACCATAGAGGCGGTTTTTAATTTTTATTTGTTTTTCAACAATCAAACTTTTTAAAATCTAATTTTTATGAACTAATAATTGTGAACTGGAGCAATTATATACTCTGCTAAAAAGCATTATGTAAGCAGTTTTTTGTCATATAACAACAATTGGTTTTCAAATAGTTCTAAACGTATATATGTATATTTTCTATGCTAACTCTTCTTTGGTATTTAGAACTATTTGAAAACCAATTGTTGTTATATGACAAAAAATTGCTTCCATAATGCTTTTTAGCAGAATATATAATTGCTCCAGTTCACAATTATTAGTTCATAAAAATTAGATTTTAAAAAGTTTGATTGTTGATTGGTTCATAAAAAAAAGATTATAAAAAGTTTCTTTGTTAAGAAACAAATAAAAATTAAAAACCGCCTCTATGGTATTTGGTATAAGTTCCCCTACTACATAAACTTACATAATAATTAAGTGAAATGGCGTTATTTAAATTTCTGTTATCAAAATGATATAACTACAATGCCCATTGTGTAAGCATAGGGAAACCACCCTCACTCTCATTTTCCCCACCGCACTTCTAAACAACCATAACTACAGCTGTGAATATACTGGGTTATGTTGAGCTGGTGGAAAAGTAAAATTGCCATAATTGGTCCCATCACCAGCTCCTTTACGCTCATTAGATTATAGGCTAGGAAATGATTCTTAAAATTTCTGGACCAAAACTCAAAAATATAACAGTTGATTACAAACAACGTCGTTTGGGGCAACGCATATTGTGCTGGATAAATTCATGTCCCTCTTCAAGGTATAATTCCATAATAATTTTTGGATAATATTTAAATTAATTTTTTATTTTTCAAATAATTTAAGAAAATCTTAAACAAATGCAGACAAGAACAAATTTATCACTTACTGGAAGCGCTGTTACCACTACTAGATATCCACTACTAGACTACTACTAGATCATCAAATCTTACAAATGTATTTTATGAGCAATACAGATACAGAAATTGATAGGCGTTGTATTCAGAATCCGTAAACATAAACAATAAAACGAATCATTGTCCAAAAATTACGGAGGTATCTGAAAATGCAGAAAATTGTAGTCGATTAAAGTCACACGACACGTCGTTCGGAAAACTGAGATATGTGGAATCAAAATGTCTTCTGCTTTGTATTTTCAATTCAATTTGTAACTTCGATAAGGTTGCTCATTAATTTTTTCACCGCAAGTCGGGTGTTATGACCAGAACGTGGTTGATCTATATATTCCACAACATAAGGATTACTGATCCAATTTTTAATTGGATTATGAGGCGGTAATCCGGAGAATTTCAGCAAATTTAAAAATTCTATCCATAACTGAAAACTTCATCTTTATTAGTAACGCAATCAACCGAATTGCAGGTCTCTAATTCGCCAGTTTTCCTATTTTGAATCTGAACTATCTATTTCATTAATATCATTTTCGTTGACAACGTTTTTTGGGGTCAATATAACACGTTCTCTCAACCAAACATGATTTTTGTAATTTGTAACCAAGTTTGGGAACACTCTCTCTAAGACTAGCTAAAATATTCGTTCATAAAAAACACTACGTTCAATTCCTGTTAGGCACTACGAAGTTTGCCGGGTCAGCTAGTAATATTATAATATTATTATATACTTTTCTATAAAATATCAAAAATTACAGATATCTGCTGAATGCAAATTGAAAATTTTGTTTTATTAAAAAAAATTCCTTCGATGGCTATAAATATAAAGTTACAAATCGGAAACGGGATTTTTAATATAAAACAGTGAGAAGAATAAAAATGAAGGAAGAGAAAAATGATTTAGGGAATAATGGACAGGATAAACCTAGTAAAATAAAAGTAGGAAAATGTAACAAAATGAGAAATGTCCTCTTTTGAATGGGCACACGATGACGTCGATATTAGGCAAATTTTCTTTATATCTGGAAAAATTGGAATTTGCCTTCCAAACTTCAATTTCCCCTTTTTCCTCTAGTAATTTCAAGTGAAATAAATCACAGCGACAAATTATCAAGATTTTAATTTCAAGGGAAATCTTTATTAAAAATTTATGATTTATTTTCAAATGTATAAAATTTTTAATCTTCACCAATTGAGTCATAAATATTATGTGTTTCATTCACTCCAATAACTCTGATTAGTAAAAATTGGACAAATGTTCCAGTTAAAGTTTTTCACTTTGGAATTGTTCACGACGTTTTTCTTGAAAATTTCATTTTAGATTTGTTTCCAACTTGTTAGTTTTTAATAAGCGGAATATTTTCCATTTTCACAATATGGATGTGTAAGCGTTGGAGTAGAGGAAAAATAGTGAATATCTTTTTGGATTATATTACAAAAAGAAATAATTGTTCCTCGTTCATCATTAATATACGAGTAGAAGATACGAGAAAAATTTCACAGCTGTTACCTTCTTATTCTCGTATTTATCATACCAACCATTCTCTGTGCTTATAGCGACTTACAAAATTCATATAAGAAAAAATATATAGGGTGAAAATAAACAAGAAATTTCCAATACTTACATCAATAATTCAATCAATTCTTTTTTACTATTGCCTATAAAAAGCTTTTGGAATACTCTAAAGAATAGATTTTGCTTGTATTAAACTTTTTTAAGGGTTGAAACAAATCTTCTAAAAACCATTGATTTTTTATGTTAGAATAATGAAAAAAATGATTTATTGATATCAAACTTCAAATATCCTTTCAGCTTTTTGTTAATCAAGCTTGACTTTACACATGTAAAAAAATAATCGAAAATAAGAAAAATAAAAAAAATATAATGAAAGTCAAAACTTGATAAAATACGTGTTGAATCACGCGCAGTGGAGGATTTAATATTACTTCTAAATTAAAACAAAAAAAAAATTAAAAAAAAATGACAATACTAATGCACTCTTTATGTATTCATCTAAGTTTATATTGTCTCTTTAAAAGTAATCCCTCCCGTTAATATTCATTTATTCCTGGAAACGTGCATTAAACATAGAAAATTCCGTCATAGCCTTCAGTTCCTTCAACAATTCGCGTTTAATATCTACAATGGAGTCAAATGATTTCTCCGAAATGGTTTCTTTAATCTGTTAAAAAGTCAATAGTCTTCTTCTTTTGGTACCCTTTCACCGTTGAAGGTTGGCAATCATCATGACAATAATTATTTTTGATACAGTAGTACGAAAGTGTCCTCTAGTGCTTTTTTCGAACCATCTTCAAAGGTAAACTAGCCAGGATGTTCTTCTTTGTACGATATGAGTTGAATTTGTGGCCAAAAACTCCCGAATAATCAGTGCAGTAAGGGAGGTTACACAGCATTCCATTTCGAAGACTGTGAACTTTTTTGAAACTATCTGAGATTTTACACGGCTAGGGCTCAAAAGGTCGTCCAGAATTGATTGAATTCCATACGGATGGATTCAATGGATCAATATTAAGATATCGATTAGTCAATCATCGAGTTTGAAGCACCAAAGCTTTAGGATTTTCTTAAGATGTCCTTCATCAGTTGATGTTTTTGGCCGATTTAATGTCATCTTGAGATTCTTTGTACCACTTATAAATATATTTTTCGACAAAATCTGATCCCCAAAAGTCTTCTGCAGTATCTTTATTTTTTCGATGAATTTTCTCTATTTTTCGACGAATAACATCATGAAAATCTTAGGCTATAACTAAATTAAATTGGAACATAAAACTGGAATTAAATAAAAATAAAAGTGGGTTTGTACAAAATTCTACTTCTGGTGCCTCTTTGACGATGAAGATTGGCGATCAACATGGCAATTTTGATTTTTGATACAGCAGCATGAAAAAGTACTTTAGTGCTTTTTTCGAACCATTCATGAAGGTTGGCTAGCCAGGATGTTCTTTTTCTTCCTTCCAAGATTTTTTTTGCTTCAATCCGACCCTGAATGATAAGCTGCAGTATGTGATATTTATTGTTACGCATGATATGGCCGAAGAACAGTACTTTCTTTCCTTAATAGATATAAGAATTCTTATGATATTAAGTTACGTTAGTACTTCTTTATTTCACACGTGATTCCTCCAAGCTATCTTTAGGATTCAGCAATATACCCATATTTCAAAAATACAGTAGTTTTATCTTCCAGTCTCTGGGTAAGAGTCCATCATTCCATTTCGTATAAAAAAATATGGAGCACATAGCACTTGACCATTTTTAGCCACAATTCCAGAGATAAAGATCGATCCGTTCGTAGATCAATCGGGATAAATATAAGAAAATTTTAACATAATTCAACAAAAAAAAAAAAAAAAAATTTTCGTGTCTCCTCTAACCTTAACATATTTGCAAGAAAGGATCACAAATGAACACCCTGGAAGAATATACAATATATAAAACCCACTAAATAGATCCAACCAACATCTTCAAAGAACTTTGTTTACAATTGATAAAGTGAAATACTACCCGACGATGACAACTTAAGACTGTCGAAACGTATAGTAATAAAGAAGTTAAGTAATACGACGTAAATAATTATTTGTTAATTAATTATTGATAATTTTTCTTAAAGTTGATAATCTATTATTATATTGTTTTTGAATTAAAATAAAAATAAAAAAAAAAACATTTTGAAATACTTCTAGCTTACAGCACCACCCTGTACAACCCCTTTAAAAATATTTTCTTGTACTTACTCAAGCTGGGCTCTGCATGAACCAAATCCGCAAGCAGAACATGAAACAAACAAGAAAATTATATTAGTTTTACGATTAAAACACAACAAAGTAATTTTCACATAAACCAGACTTTTTCATAGTTAAACAAATTTTTCTTAAACAAGTAAAATAATAAGTGGTCATAAAACTAAGTTTATTATATCTAGAATTTAATATTTTAACAAAAAGTTTCCATTGTTATTTTTTATAATAAATTGATGATAACTTTGTTTAGCAGAAAAGTTATTACTTTTAAAGAATAATTCACATTGGATAAATATTTACTATATATTAAAAGAAAGTGTTGAAACTTGAAACATATATTTTGAAAGGTTTTTTTATGTGATGTAATTTTGCTTTTGATCATAAGTAGGAATTAAAACATATTTTCAACGAAGAGAAACATGTTAATTGGTACGAAAGGAGTCGAATTTCAAAGAGGGATTTCCCCAAAGGAAATATTTCATTTTCTCGGAATTTAAGTCATAATTAACTTCGCAATTTGTAAAATAAATCTTTTTAGATTTATTCGCTTTTTCACATAAACTCGAGTCAATCGTACAGTTAACAAATTTTTCTAGTGTGTGTTACAAAATGCAATTTATTTCAACCCCTCGATGCGTTTCTACATCATCCCTTTTAAACTAAAACCGATCTCATTTTCCAGGAATGGCGTTGACGCCATAATGGCGCGCCATTGATTCAACGGTTCTAAAAATATTTTGTTTCTCAACTGCAAACTTCATATAACTGTCAGAGTTAACTGACGGAAATTGTGACCATTTTCCCGGAAAACTTATGTGTATCTCAAAATTTTTATTTTTCACAAAAAATTATGACCAAAAAAACCAAGAAACAAGTGAAAAACGTTGAATCATAAGCCATGAGCTTCGGAGCTTTTTTTCAGCCGGTAATGTAATAAAAATTCAAAGTTCAAATTGAATTTATGATGAGATAAATTAAGTGTTTTCAGGCTTGAAATTAAGCGACCTGGTTTCTTTTTTTAGATAATGTGGTAAACAAAAAAACAAGGATGACTTTTTGAAAAGCGACAAAAGAAATAGGGGTGGAATGAGATTTAAATGTTCCATTAAAATAGTTCACTTTGAATGGTGTAATGTATATGTAACTTGTTGAAATGTAATATTCAACTAAATATTTGCTCTACAATTGAGTTACTCTTATCTCTTACCCTTGAATATATTTTATTCATAATGTAAGATTCAAATCTGCAAAAAGTAGACATATTTAATTTCCGTTTTTGCTGGTTTTCAATTGTCGTACTCCTCATTTTCATCGGCAATATAATAATGAATTCAGATGATACATTTAATTTTATCTTACACCGATAAAAATGTTGACGAGCAGATATATAAAGTTAATTGAATTACTAATATTCCGTTGTTCCACGTTGATTTAATTTTAAATTAAATTTATTTTATGTATAGCAATATTGACTTTTGTATTCACGTTTCGTTTGAGTTGGCTCCATATAAATAAATGATAATTTTTTTGCTCTTTAAATTTATTTTCAATGCCAAATATAAAAATTGATGATTTAATCAGTATCAAAAAATTACCCATACAAGGGACTAAAAGCCATTGCTACTGTTAATATTTCAATTCAATCGTCCAGAAATCACACATATCAATGAATACCGTAAATTTTCTTACATTGCAATTAAATAATAACATCTTCAAATTCCTTCAAAAAATCTTTTATTTTTGTTTGGTAAATTTAATTTTCTTTAGTAGTCATACCTTAAAGAAAGCCACATTGAGGAAAACATACCTACCTTTAATACCTATTACCAAACAGGTAAAGCAATGTTCACAAATAATTTACAACATATTTGACTCTTAATTATTTAATTGCTAATTAAACTTCATCTTAACTTTTACAAAATTAAATTATTTCTTCGTGAAATTTTCAAACCGAAAACTCAAGATTAAATTTTAAAAGTTGAAACTGAATTTTTGTGATAATTACTAAAGTTACGGTGAAGTCTGTAGAGGGAACGAATTTTAACTTTGAGTTGAAGTTACGTTTCCAGGGAGGAATTATACAGAATTATTTTGGAAAATTGTTTAATAACTTGTTTGTATATTTCTCCTGTGAAACATTTTCTTTGTTTGTTATTGTTTTCTAGTAAAAGCTAAGTTTCTTTAACAACTGAGTAAATTTTGTCTTATTAAATTTTCACGTTGCAGTTTCTTTCGTATTTATAGAAAAAGCTTAAAATTTTTCTAGGGAAAAACGAAAAAAGATAATTATTTGCATTCTTGAATCCAAAAGGTTTTGATTTTTTTGAGCTGATTTAATAAATTGATCAAAAATTCATAACTAATGTTATTGAAATATATAATTCTAAGTCAACTAAGGATAGTGGGAAATAACAACTTTTTTTTGGAATATTATTTTATTATCGTGCCAACGTTTCGTCAAATAATTCTTGACTTCTTCAGAGAAAAATTAAAACATTAAAATAACATTTGTGTCAAAAACAACAAATTCAATATACATATTAAAATCTAACCCCTACCAATTGTCAATAATATAGATTTTCAACCAAATATTAAAAATTACTCCACAGATATCATAAATCTAAATTCCAATATAACATGTATGTTATTTTAATGTTTTAATTTTTCCTTGAAGAAGTCAAGAATTATTTGACGAAACGTTGGCACGAAAATAAAGTAATATTTCACAAATAAGTTGGTCCTTATTTCTCACTATCCAAAGTTGATTATTGTACTACAAGAACAAAAATATAAGATGGGTAAAATTTTAAGCTTTTATTATACTTCAGTGTTTAAAAAAATTTTGAATAAAAATTGGTTTCAGGAATTATTCATATTGATGTTCTTTAAATAGTTGTATTTTATGTGTAGTTGCTATTACTTTCAATGTATGATACTTTTAATATACGGTATTGTGATTTGAAATTAAAAAATAATAAAACCTTATTTTTTTGTTGTTGTGATTATTTATTGTCATTTTATAACTGCCAAGGGCTTAAGCGACTCAGGCGTCAATAAAAAACCTTATATCGAAAATTATTAAAAAATTTCTTGAATCGAAACCTAGGTCCTGCTATCTTTGGAGCGTTTACCTTGACCACTCAGCCACCACTACTAAGTTTCCTGGGCTTCCATATTGTCCATATTATTCTTCCATATTATTTCCATTTGTTTTAATACAGCTTAGTTATTCGTTAAGATTAAAAATTATGTTTTTAGGTAAAATTTTTATCCAATACTGGCTGAAAGATATATGTTTTATGACATTCCTCGATAGTTTAAATTTCAGGTAATTATTTTAAAGATAAAGCTTCTACATAAGCCGTTCCCTATAAAAGGGAATGGACGAAATACTATTAATCAAAACACACTGTTGTAAGGCCAAAAAAACTTCAATATTGTATAAAAACAGATTCCAAAAGTTAGAAAATTGGTTTATAATTAGGTTCTAAAAGTTTTTAGCTCTAAATTTACCACCAAACTTTGTTAGAAAGTTAATTAATAAACAAATTCTTTGTTTTACATGAGAAGCAATCGAAAAAGAGGATAAACTTTTTATCAAACCTTTGATTAAAAGTAACTCTTGTACTTGAAAAATCTGACAATTAATAAAGTCTAGAACATTGCAACAAAATGAAAATTTCCCCCTGATTACATCGTTTAAATGAAATTTAAATTTTCCGCGTCTTTTGTGTCGCTTATCTTACGTGCTATGATATAATTCTCCAGAAATGTGATTCGTATAGAATATATATAGACTATAAAGACAAGGGCACATGGTTATAATAAAATTTCAGATATAAAAGGAAATATCATCAGTGACGTGTGCTCTGTTCCAGATTTTCAAAACTTCATAACACATTATCCTTTTGTTTTCGAACAATTGTCAAACACTATTTCCATTTCCCATTCCCATCGCTATTTTCCTATATATTATATAGGCATATATATATGGGTGTTGGTACGTCCCATTTTTTTCCTATTCGATTTTCCCTTGCTTGGAGATTATTAAAACGTGCATTCATTGAATTTTTTACACCTTCATAATTATAAAATTTTCATAAAGGAAATTTCTTGTTTGTAACAATGTTATTTATCCAATCTTGTTAAATAATTAAAATACTTTTATCGTTCTTTGTGAACAATAACTAGGGGACATTGTGGTGAAATATTGTTTTTAAATTAATATTCAACATATTTTGCTTTTTTAAATTACATTTTCGTTGTTGCTTTACATATGATAGAAAGTTTGCGTGTATTGTTCGCATTTTTATAGAACAAAAGCTCTTTTTTTAGTTTTAAGTAACAGTACGAACGGGGAAAGTAGAGTTATTGTTATTATCACGCCATTTTTAATTATATATCCCTCTATTTATATATTATTTGAAGAATATTTTTACAAATTACATAATATGATTAACATAAAATATTATGCGGTTTATATATATCATTAAAAAATAAAACTTGTAAGGTAATGAATGTTGAATCTTTTTTTTTCTTCGTTTGAATAAAAAATTATATTTGATACAATACTTGACTTAGAAACCAAACTTTCGATATGTAAAATTAAGTTTTCTCTCTGTCTATTAGTTGAGTCGTGGTTGTATAAATTGAGGTGATACTTATATGCTATCCTTTTTTTTAGAATAAATATTGATATATTATTTTTTAGATTTTGAAATATATTTGGTAACCCTTAGAAACTTAAAATATCAGAAGCAATAATATTTTTGAGTCAAGTCAAAAATTATCACATTAAGGATATAAAGTAAGTTTCTCTATCTATGCAGCTATCAACGGAGAATGATTTAGTGACTTAATACATTTTTGTAAATTTTTGTTTTAGACTGGATGTAGCTTCTAAAAATCGAAGTTAGATCAATCGAAAATTTAAACAATTAGATTGAGGTGAAACGATAGATATTCTAGATCATTCCCCAAAAGATTCTAATACGGGGTAGAAAGAGATAGAAATCATTCGAACGTACTGGAAACTTTCAGAGAGAGAAAAATAGATATATAAATAAGGCGATCGTCCGTCGCCAAAACAATTATGATTAAGTTATGAATTACAACTAGTTAACAGTTACGACTAGTACAAGTTACAAACTTCGAAATAAGACTCAACAACCGTTAAAATAAATAAATAAGTGTGTAATAATAAACGCGTGTGTTTTTTATGCCCTGTAAAAATTTTTCTTTAATAAACCATAATGTAGACGTCAAGATGTTGATAAGATAAAATATAAGGGACTTGATTTATGCTCAAATAATAAAATATCTCATTTCTCCCTCAAAAAAAATCACCTTAATTTTTGAGAACATCTCGAACAAAATATATAAAAGCTTTACAAAAAAAAATCATGAAAATATGAATCAATTGCCTTGTTAAATTGGAATTAAATTTGAAATTTCAAAAAGCCACTTCGTAACGAGGTCGACGTAAAATGTCAACTTGTTACATACATATTCGTTTCAAAAATTTTAATAGGCAGAAAAAAGTTCATTATATTTTTACTTGAAACATTTTTTGCCCTAATTTTGAATTTATTAATTTGATTTTTACCTAAAAAAATAATTTATTTTGTAATTTTTTTAACTTTTAAAATGTTATAACTTTTAAAATAAATTTAAGAATTGACAGAACCTAATATTAAGCTTAAATGATTGTAAGTATTAAAAGACCAAATGATATATCAAAGAAAAAATATTTCATTTTTTTTAAATATTAGAATTTCCTTCTTCGGCTTTTATAGCGTCTTTAAGACGTTTTGGTATTTTAAATCAACATCTTTTTTTATATTGCTTTATATTTGATGGCCTCGAGAAAATATCTGAACAAAATTTTACACTCATTTTATTTTTATTATGCAATTTACATCATAAAATCTTGTTTTCACAATATCCTGCCGATTTTCCAACGAGTTAATATTTGACGATTTTCCTGGTCCCTGAAAGCATGATATTTTCTTTATCCTTGAAATATTTATTTGTAACGTTCAATACACAGTAAGGAAGGCAATTTTTAAAACAATAGTATTAAATTCAAAATACTATTGGTTATATTGTCTCAACTTTGTTGATACAATATGATACTTTTTGGATGAAGATTAGATGCAAGCAATTAAAATAGTATCCTGTATATATTTTTATTTTTTGATCCTTTTTTAAACCAATTTAGTGTTTTTTTTTTTAATTATCACTTATGTTTAGTGCAATTCTTCAGTACATTTTTAAGACTAACTAAACTTTAAAGAACAGTATTTTCACTCGTAGAGTAATATACAATATCCTTAAGATAGCTTTCAGTAGATATAAACTTATCAGTTAAACCTAAATCTTACACATATCATTGTGTTGGTGAAAGTACGTATAGACACTCTGTCTTGTGATTAAAATTTTATTTGGAAGATAAATGCCTCCATCTTAATAGGAATTCAAACGATACAACGATTATTTCTATCAACCATTGTTCATTAACATCGATGGTTTTACATCGATGTTTAAAGCTATTGAGAAAAAAAATCGATATACCGTTTATAAACATCGATGTTTTTAACATAGATGCTTGATTTTTAAAAATATCGATGATATTAAGAGTAATGTTGTATCCTTACATGTAAAAGTGAAAATACCGATCTTCAATAACATACAAAAAACCTTATAACTTTAATTAAAATATTTAGATGTTAAAGAATATAATTAGACGTTTTTTCCAAGATCTTAAAGAAATAAAAAACCATAAAGCATTTGATGCTGTTGCAAGAACTATTTCTGGGTTTCATCTTCCGAAATATTTCAAATTTGATGAAAAAATAGTTTTTTATGATTATAAACCAACTTTTTTTTTGTAATGCCACTTAAGACATATTAAACGGTTTCCAACGACAGAATAAAAAAATGTTATACTTAAAAGGATATCCTTGAAAAAAAATACACAATCAATTAGTACCACGAGTTTCTATAACGTTATAAAGTTGATAAATTTCACAAAATTTTTCTTTGACACTTACGATTTTTTAAAATCAAAATAACCACTAAGTTTTACAATTTTTTTTCTTGTTCCCAATATTAAACTCTCCCCCTTTCTTCTTTAGTATATAAGGTTAATTATTTTTCGAAGAAGAGTTACTTAATGTTTTTATAGGATTATTAAGGGTCATTTATCATTGAAAGCCTGTGCTTGCTGGTCGATTTTTATTTGGAAAGTATTTTTTTAGCTCATTTAAACCACAAATTAGGTTGTGTAAGGTTTCCATTTATTCGTTACCGAAAATATCGTCAACTTCTTTCATACTATTCAGCATACGTGGCTTAAAAATCTTTGCCTTAAACTTTAAAACTAAGGTTTATTGGAAATAGCCCTAACTATCAATACTTGACTAAAAGGATTTTTTGACAAAAAATTGATTTTTCATTTTTTCTTACGTAATGTTCTGGTCTAATTGTATTCCAGAATCTAGATCCTGGTTACACTCGATAGATTCTATTGTTTTGTATTCTTAAGTATTACTTCTCAAAGTTGTATCTTGTAATATTGAAATAATTTCAATTCCGTAAATGTTTCGCATTTTAGTGGAATTTAAAATTTGGATGAATACGTTACAATCAGCTGGATTCTTCTTAGTATCATTAAATATGGTAATGGAAATAATTTAGTTACATGCTAAATAAGACTTTATATCAGCTCTAGAAAAATTCATTAAGAATAAACTAGTAAATTGGAGGATTAAGGTTTGGAAAAATTTGGAGAATTAGTCTAACAACATTCAAAAAAAAAAAATTAAAAACTATTTTTTCTACACAGATATTGAAACAACATAAAACGTATTTTTTGCCAATGTGTACTCTTTTAAAGGTCTACAAAAGTGATGAGTTAAATATTAAAATTTATTAGTATAGCACAAATGTTAGTATAGTATAAATTTTCTCACAACCGATAAAGTATGATACAATGTTTGAACAACTCTCAAAGAAAACTTTTAAAAATTTGTTGCATATCATATCATATTTGTATTAATATATCAACAGAACATAAATGCAATATATCCTCTGTAAATTTAATTGGAAAAGAAATGCAAAGTAAAAATTATATCCTTTTTATCTCGATTCATATCTTATATCACTAGAGTATAATTTCTTTTTTACAAAAGCAAATCTCACCCTATCACACAACCACAACATCGACTATTACAAAGTGTATTTGAACAAGATTACTCACTCGGTTCCATATTAATAATTAACGTAATAAATTAAAATTAAATGTCATGAAAATATACGTATATCTATGTATATATATATATATATATATATATATTTTAATATTGCCGCAAAACGAATGAATTTTCAACGCAAAGTTTGTTAGTTTGCGTAAAACGATGAACGAGACTTTGAATAAAGGTATAATATGGGACGCAATAAACTGGTGATGAAAGATAAGTTATCATCGTGTTATTCTGTATAGTGTATATCCAGCCTGATTGTACATGAACTACGGGTAAGTATATAAAACTACAATTTACATATTAAAAAAATGAGGAAAGACGAAGCACTATACCGGTTTTATTAGAAAAATATAGCAAGAGACAAATTGTTTCATTTTTACTACATTTTAAATAGTTGAGGTCTTAAAATAAACCGAGAATATGGATGAAGAAGATGGTTTTTCATTTTGGGGACGCAAATATTAATAAAAGATCTCTTCTTATATTACAAATACATGTAATGAGAAGTTACGTATTCAATTTGAGTTGATTAAGTAAAAAATTCCATAAAGCTAGAAAATTACGGCAACAGTTTATGTTTACGGATTCAGAATTGCTGGGAAAAAAGTTGCAATATTGCTTTCATTATTGACATAAGGCTGAAAGTTATATGCTTTTGTACAGTTTTCAGAAAATATTCTGAAAGATTAAGATTTATTCGTTAGAGTCAAAACAAAGAACAACTTTCTTCAAGGCAATAATTGAAATTATTTATCACAAGAACTATAAGGATATACGAGGATAAGTGTTCAAAAGTATGGTGAGTAAATTTCGGGGGCTACTTAAATTTGATTTTCAATTCTACCTTTTTATTATTGGAGTATTATTGAAGAAAACTCCAGGACTAATGGAAAAACAATTTAGAGCTTTTGTTTCACAATAATTCATTTGCCCACACATCATTGTTTGTTCGTTATTTTTTGACTAAGAGCAACACTGTTATCACATCTTAACCACCGTATTTATTAAATTAGCTCCCCATAACTGGTTTTTTGTCTCTAAACTTTAAGAGTTCAAAATAAGGTGAAAATAAGGTGAATACCATTTAAACAACGTTAATGACGATCCTGATTTATTTAAAAGGTTCAAAGCTAATGATTGATCATAGTTATATAATCTTGAACCAAAGCTCAATCATCCCAATGGAAATGATCTGGAGACCCAAGTTCCATATTTGGTAAAAAGTTAAGGTTTTGCTCGCTGTTTTCTTCGATAACAATGGCGTGTTGCGTCATTAGTTTTCTACAAAAGATTTTACGATTTAGAGTTTACGAAAATAGGGAATGCAATCCCGCACTGTTTCCAATCCCGCGGGATTTTTGCTGCATTGACTATGTAATAGCGAGATCCTGTGGGATCCCGCAGAGCCTAAAACTGAGCTGGATCCCGTTGAATCGCGGGATCTCACTTTGCTGGATTGCAATCTCTAGAAGAAAACTTCTGGATTTATGGAAAAACAATTTAGAGCTTTTGCATCAAAATAACGCATTTGCCCGCACATCATTATTTGTCCCTTAACTTTAAGAGTTCAAAATAAAACAGATTTTTCTCCTGATTGATTTGATTAACTCCATAACTCTGGAAAAGCTCTAGACCCTACAAAAGGCGAAAAATAGATATTGACAAATAAATGATAAATTTGCCATAAAAATATAATGTTACCTTATTTTTCGAATACACTTCTTATGCCAAAACCGTAATAAATATAAATTCTATAGGATTAGAAGTCTGAGTTGCACGTTAAGTTAAATAATTTTAAAGATTAGGATAAGATATTTGCTAATTAAATTATCCGGGAATTGTTAGTTTCTTAATTGAACATTGTATAGGAATATTGCAACATATTTTCCTACCATTTTCCAGTAAACTCAATGAGTTGACAATTCCCGAATCCATTTTCGTATTTCTTTACATGTTCATTTTATTATTTCCTAAAATGTAAATATTTGGTTATTTTATATTTTATTGATTTTTTTTTTTCAATTTTGAGTTTTGGTATTTATTTTGAAATTTATTTAAATCTAAATCTTTCATTATAATTTATGTATCCATTGGATTGGCCCTGAATGACGCCCGGACACAAAACGATCCATATTCTTGTATACGTATTCTAATGTGTATATGAAATTGATTATGGAAGTGGCTTCGTTAAATTTTCAAAATTTAAATAATCAAAACAAATGAACTTCTTCAAATCTCGCAATTCCATTGGCTAATTGCCTTTTGCATTGAAACGAGTGTTCTGTTATCAGATATAAGTGCACCGCTTGAAATATTCGACTCGCATATATTAGGAATTGATATCTTTCTTTATTGAACATATATTAAACTTATAAATGAATAATGAAGAATATTTTCCTAAAATATTTTTAAATAACTTTTGAAAATACAGCTTCAAATGAATACTTTTATCCCTGAAATTGTATTAATTATTTGTGGGTAAATTTATGCATATGTTCAAATGAAACAACTTCTATTTTTTATAGATTTCATAATTCTATATAGCTATTTATTTATTTTATAAAAATTACATTTTTAATTTTAAAAGGATCGGCTTAGTAAATTCTTTGTATAAAAATGTGTACTGTTTTCCCTTCTTGACATCCAGATTCTAAGTATTTTATAAATACATACCTAAATATCTCTTAAGTATCATTTATATATCTTCTCGGGTCCGATTCATCATCCTTTAAACGGTAACTTCTATTTTTATATAGAATTCATAAAGCTTTAAAGTTAAACTTCTCTATAAAACGACATTTTTGATTCTTAAATCATGTTAACAGGATCGGCTTTGTAAATTCTTAGTACAAAAATGTTTTTGTGTTTTTCCCTTCTTATGTTCTTCTTGTGTTCCCTTAGATAGATCTAAAATGTCTTAGTATTTTAAAAGTACATACTTACACATCTCTTAGGTACCGTCAAAATATCTTCCAGGGACTGATGCACCATGCTTTTAAATCTAGGTTCTCTTATATAAAGTTTAGGTTTTTTTATCGCTGAATAAAGATATCGTTTGAATGCCTTTATGTATTCATGAAAGTTTTTCATATAAAATATTTACTTCGTATCAAAGTATTGGATGATCCCCAGTGAAAAAAAAACACTATAAAAAATTATGTAAAAGTAAAATTAGGTTAAACTTAGCTTTAACACCAAAATGAATTGTTTTGTCAAATTTGTATCAAGGGAAAAGTTTTGATAACACTGTTCCACAACATTGATGTTGTCTTGACTAAAATAATTATACAGAGACCACTTAATATCAATGACATTCTTACAAAGCTTAAAAGATTTAATTATTTAAAATCGTTTCGTTGAAAACATTTAATTGCTCGAATGTCTATGTTGTTCTCTTAATAATTAAGTGTATAAAAATTAATGAAATGTCTCCAATCCTTTTAATCTTCTTTTCCGTCCTTAGCTTTTTTAATCACTTGAAACATATAAACAAGCCTCTCAAAACTTATATTTTTTTTTAAGTCTTTAAAAAAATTTATACATGTGTTTGATTAATATTTTCATTAGTAATAATCCGATATAAATGCGAGAAAATATAAAAATTTACTTTTCAACAAAGCCGATGAAAAATTATGCTACGTGTAAATTTTAATTAACATTTGACCAGGTTTCAATAGCGTTTATTATAAAAGAATTTATTTTTTTTGTTTAATTTTCGTTTGTAAGAGAATCCGATTTGAAATACGGTATGAAGTGTTTAAGCCATGATAAATTGTAAGTAATTAGAAAAAGTCGGTACATGGAACAATTTGAAATAAAACGATCAACACAAAAGCATTCATCTGATTTATAATCCGTAGATAAAACGAGTTAATGATAACAGATGCGAAAGCTTTGAGCTTTTATTCCTTTATATTTGTGTAACGTAGACGGTAATTATCTGTGAAATATACGTGAATTTTTTTCAGTTTCCACAATCTGTTAATTGTTAATTTATATAAATTAAATTATTTTGATATGAGTGAGTTTAAATGAGACAAAATTTATCCCATTTGTAAAATATTTTTTTCTTTTATTCCACAAAGTCAAAGTGGTAAATACAAAGGGAAACTTTTGAAAGGTTAAATTTGGATATGTAATGAACATACCAAAATAATATTAACTCATACTATTCATTCTCTATATAGAAACACAGAAGAAACAATGTACTTTTTTGCTTTTTAATGATAAAAACTTTTAGTTTTGTAACTAATGAATGTAGATATTATTTATGAGTTTTGTTAACTTAAAAGAACAAAACCAGAACACTCAAAAGCAATAAAACTATAGTAAAATGTTTTGATAACGGTTATATTGTGCTTTGTTTTTAGCTCTTGTTTTGGTTTTACGATTTAAAAATGTATTTTGCATTAAAAATCGCCAAGAAAAACATGCAGAATAGTGCTTTAAGTTTAATTAATACTTTGTGTTACCTAATTTTTTACGTGAGAATTTTTTTCATAATAAAATTAATGAGAATTATATGATATAAGATTTGATTTCGAAAACTTCAAGTTTCAAAGATTTAAAATCATGAAGTTTTAATTTTATTTATGTAAGATAATTCCTATTAATTTTTCATATTTTTTATGTTTTGGAAGAAAATAAAAACTCTGTTATTTTATTTACTTTGCTTACCGGGGTAAAAATTTTGCCTAACAAAATTATATTGAGTCAAATGCGTACAAAAGTATACAATTCATTGTATATACGTATTCATTACCGAGATTAGTGAATATGTGGTGATTGGGTGTTTGTGTGCCAAATTTTATGAAAAAATTGTACTGATTTCTTCTCTAAATGTATTATTTCTTAAGGGATCTATGCAATAACTTCAATTTTTGCTATAAAATTTATAATTTCTATATATTAACACCTTTATATTCTTAATTTGGCTACATTCTCAGAAATTAAATTTCCCCAAATGACTATTGTATCTTAATTTATGACAATCATTACATAAGAATTGATATAGGTAGCCAGAAGATACATAAATTAAAACAGAAACTTTGAAAAATCAAAACTCTTTAAATATATTATTGCAAGTAGTACGATTTCAATAGATTATAGGTTGTAATTAAAATCAATTTTTTCTTTAGAAAGTCAGTAAGTTATCTTTTAATTCAATATATAGAAACGATTTGAAGAAATCCATATAAAGGAACTATTTTATTGAAACCAAATAAAAAAGAAATTGAATATCATATGGAAAGTTTTCGTAATTTTCCTTTGCTTCCTATTTTGTTATAGGAACATACGTAAATCTTACAAATAACTTCTAACGTAATTTCTACGTATTCTTATAATGGTTTTCATAAATGAAGATATGCCAGTCTTATGGGAAATTTAGCATAGATTCTGGAAATAAAGAAGAAGTTTGGGAAAAAATAGAGTGAAAATGAGGAAATGTTGGTTTTTGTTCTAAGACTTGTAATATTTTTATTCGGAAAAGTCATTGTTTAAGTAGCTTGTTTGTGAAATGTTGTTTTGGAATGGTTTATAACCAGAATTTTTGATATAAAGGTATCCCTCTTTTGCATCTGTTCCCTTTTTGCATAATTACGAAGTCTTACTTTGAAAACTGTTCTTACCAGGTCATTGTAAGTTTTTTGGTATTGTCTTAGACAGGTTTATAATTCCATTTTTGGGTTTTTGAGTGGAAAAGCCAGCATTTAAGAAGCAAAAGATTCGAGATTTTAAGTTAACGTTAAGTTTTCTTTTATTTTTTTTTTTATATTTTTTAATTATTAACTGAATTAACTTCAACCGTCTTAGTGTCCTCAGAATAAATTTAATCTACAGCTGTGGATACCATTTTCACCAAATCCACTTTGTCAATGTATTCTTCCACTAACAAATCTTGAACATCCTCAATAGCCATATCCACAAAACCTTCACCTATGATTGATTTAGAAAATTCTAGTGTTGTGAAAAAATTTCTGCAATTAGTGCTTTTATCGTGTTAGAGCAAAATCATATTACTGCATGACGTGTTGTTAGTGGATTCCCAAAGTTTATGAACCGTGTTGTAGCGAAACTGTGTTATAAGATATCGTGTAATAGGTAGGAATGCAATATTGCTCACAAAAAATTGACAATTAGAATAGGATATCAATATTTTCAAATGTGGATTATTGATGTTAAAAACACCTAAGTTTATAAACAATATATTGATTTTCTTCGGTGGTTTTTACAATCATTCATATATATTTTTAAAAATATTTTTTAAATAATTATAACTATACCGTTTAAATGTCAACATCGTTACTTTAAAATTTATCGTCGTGAGATTATAAATTGACGATGGTCACAAATCTACACCTGTGCCTGGAAAGGTATTTGCTTATGTGGGTGGCTGAAAATCAATTGGAATTAATAATTTAAGATGATACTATGATAAAACATCGGTCATAAAGAACGATGCATCGTCGATGTTTTGAGTTTCAACATCGATGTTAAAACATCGATATTTATGAACTATATATCGACGATTAAAAAATCCATGTATTGTTTACATCCTTAGTTGTGGGAGAGCTATTTCTACACAAATCAGATTCGTTAATAAACACAATTGATTTTGTCTTTTCAAATTTATGAAATATTGTATAATGTAAATTTTTATGTAAAACTTTGTCTTCCATTAATCATTCAATGCTTATTTTTACTAATTTCACTTTTATAGAGTAAACATAAGGCCCCAAAGAACAAGAAAATAATTTTGTTTTGCACGTCTTCTGTACAATTTTAATTATTTTAAATTGTAAAATCATATATCGAATTTTTAAAAAAAAATCGTAATTCTGTCATATAGATGAACAACGTTAATTTCTAGTTCATAATTTAAATATTTTTTCTTTTCAATAAAATTAAAGCCAAGAACTTTTGAAACATAAAATTTCTTAGTTTATTTTTAATCCAAGGACTTGATTGTAAATTAAATTATTTTAAAATGATTTCCAGAGTAAACAAATATTAGAGTTCTTAATACTTTTTAGAAGATTAACTTTAAATTTTGTATTAATGTTTTTAATCAACAAAATTAAAAACTTTTTGTCACCCTTTCTAAAGGTTCTGTGACCCTTATTTAGGTCGTTAACCACAGGCCAAGAAACTCTGGCTTATGCCATTAATATAATTTTTGTGGATCATTAGTCATATTCTTGATTCATAAGTTACATTAATACCGACTTGAGGTGAACAATTTAAAACTCCCCTTGCATAATTTCAAATTTGATTGAACAGTTTTATAATATTTTCGAACATAAATGAAGCCGTTAAAAACTCGCAAATCAATCCCCAGTTTTCCCATTTAATGTGCAAATCTAATTTGAAAAATTCCACAACGACGTCTATATTTTTTCATTTCCTGCATTTAGATACTAATAAAGTATAAATCTTCATTAAATATTCATTCGTGAAACGAATGCGGATAAAAATTCCTCTCATCATTCAATAAATCTTAACCCTAAGATTGCAGCAATTTATCTTATTTGATATAAATTTAATGTTTTCAGAAAGAAAACGTATACAAAATTTGTAACGAGTAAATGTTTAATGCTGCCGTCTAATATTGATTTCTATGAAGATTCGTTTTATTTTTGAAAGAAAAAACTTTTATTCAATGCAACTGACGATTAAGAACTTTGCTAATAAAGTACTTTATTGACGGAAATACTTACGACGAAATGAAAATTCCTGCGACCATATAAAGCTTCATTTTTTTCAGTTTAATTAAAATAATTACGGAAGTTTGTAAGACAAGGAGAGTGGAAGACGTTTTTAAAGGTCTAAGAATTATGGAGTGGAAGTTTTACTTTGAAAGAAATTCACTGTACGAGAATTAGTAGTAGAGAAGTGAGATTCAATGAACTTAAAAGAATCCCCACAAGCTGGTTAATAGAAAAAAATAGAACAAAAAATTTTTTTTGCTTCTAATGACAAATTTTCTTAGATAATTTTACAACATTCAAAGTGTTTTGATTTTGAGGTAAAACTGTTTTGAATATCAAAATAATCTATTGAAGGGTTAATGAAAATTTATGAAAAGATTCATTTCTCTGTAACTTTTAATAAATAAAATTCTTAATTATAGTTTTTATATTAAACAGTTGAATCAAAATATGGTTTTATGGAATATTTTTTTCAATTTCCAGTTATTGGTAGTTAATACAAATAAAGCTCTAGCATTCATGCTACTAAAACAAAATAAATCAAATCCAATAATGGGGTGAATATTTGATCAATGTTGATTGAATTCCACGCCTAGTCATTTGTGCAACCCAATTTCTCTTACCTTTTTTTTTGTTGTTTATCTTTATTCCTTATTGGATTTCAAAACAAAATTGATTGATGCGTTTGTTTAAGGAAAAAAATCACCCTCTGTACATTTGATTTGATTCAAAGGATAAACCCATGTATAGTGTACACAATAACTGCTTATTGATTTTGGGTAGCCATAATACTATAACAAGCAATTTAATTTGTTATTTACTTTGACAATTGGAGCTTTGATTTGCCTTATTGAAGCATTGTTGAACCATTAATTGGTAGGGTTATTATGAGAAACAAAGGTTCAAATTATTTTTAAGGGCTCAAAAATGATAATGCAAACAAGTCATTTTGTGGTTATCTAATAAAATAATCGAAAATCAATATCAATTTCGACACTGAAAGATATTATGATTTATAATTGTTAAAAACCGTAAAATGGTCGGACACTGAAAGTATGTTTAAATTAAAAAAAATATCAAATTTTAAATCAATTGGAAAAGGGGGTGGAGAATGAGGATTCTCTTTGATTTGATTTGGTTCTTATACAATTTTTTAAGAAAATTTCAATGAAAATTCTGTAAAATAAATTTTTGAGGTTTTTTGGATCAATTTATTTTAATGTTTTTTTCAATTCAGCAACGTTTCATCACGTATCGTGACTTTCTCTGGCATCTTGAAAAATATAAATAAGATAACTAAAATTAACACAAATGACATTTCTATTAATTAATTGTAACAAAAGTTCAAATTTGAAGTTTGGAAAATTTGAAAAAAATTGAGCTTTTCTTACAATCATAATAGAATTATCATTAGTGTTAATTTTAATTTAACTTTTATTTTCCAAGATGCCTGAGGAAGTCACGTGACGATACGTGACGAAACGTTGCTGAATTGAAAAACAATTTTTTTTTTGAATATTTAAATGGAACTTGAGAATAATATACCTACTATGAAAATACAGTTTTATATTTATGGCTTTCTCAATTTGTTATCTATAACAAAACTGTATAAAAATCAAATTAGATTGATTTTCAAACAAAAATGAATAAATAATTTAAATCTAGATTATCCAGCAAGTTCTAAGAAATTAATTTAATAATCATAGTGGAGTAACATTGTTTTCCATAATTGCGCTTATAATTTACCTAATTTTTTTGTTCTAGACAGAGTAATTAAGAATTTAATTTTTTGCATGAAATGACAATTTTGAATATTTTAGGGTTAATTGCCAGATGAAAGTAATATGGCTTAATTATGTGTTGTATTTTTCCACATTTTTTTTCGTTTTTCTTGAAAACATCGTAAATAGGCTCTAGAAGTTTTTATAAATTTTTAATGTAGAAATTTATCTCCATAAAATAAATTATGACTGATAAAAAAATAAAATACTTTATATATAAGCAATTATTTATTTAAAGTGGTTATTTTTTTATGATTATTTAAAAGTTCAATGATTATTCTTTTTTTTTAACTTTCGAATTTAATTAAATATTTTATAGAGTAGTTGTTTTGGAAATCATACAGAAAATTTCATTTTTACTGTCATGTATGTTTGTTAAGTGAAAAGCACAAAAAAAAGCTTTTTCCATTAACTTAATTATTTTCACTAAACAGTGGTATTATTGTTTTTCAAATTGTAAAATAAAAAAATAAAAAAGTTGCATCAAATCTAAGGTGCTAATAGATTTTCATCCATATAATCAACTGGCTAGCTTTTATGAAGCCGAATTTGTTTTCAATTACTTGTAAGTGTAATTTTTTTATTTGAACAGATTATTATGCAGTAACTTTCTAAACATTATACACATTTCATTGCCAAAAAAAAAAAATTAAAAAAAATTTCATCAAATTTTCCACTTTAAACAAATAATTGACCGAATATTTTTGCAATGAAAATTAAAAAAAAATACACTGTTGAGAAGGGATTAAAACCATTTATGTAAAAGTTTATGAAACAAATTTATAACTCTAAAATAACAAATAGTAAATCCTTCATTAATTTTACACTGATGGATTTAAAGTTGTCCAAACCCGATGATGTATCCACGGATGAAAGGATTCCAGTGATTTTTATGAGGAAAAATTCAATGACTGTATTCATTTTTCATAATATATTTTGTTCTCGTTGCTGACAAATTGAAATTTTCTACTTCAATTATTTACAAAACAAATAGAGAGTACATTTACGTCCTGTAGGATAAAATTTTTCATAAATCAAGCCAAATAGATTCATGAACAAATAAATTTTCGGACCGAGAGGAAACGAATTTCCGAATAGTTTTTCACACCGAAGATAATATCTACATACGAAATGCTACATTGACAAGGGGCGGAATATTTGATGAAAAAATGTTGTTTGCAAGTATCAGGAATATTTCCCAACTGACAAAATTTCCTATCCATCATTATCGATTGTTCAGCTTCGTTTTCCAATTCTATTTTTCTTATCGGTGTCGAGTTTAAATTTAATCAGAATTTATTTTATGCATGAACACCGATATGACTATTTGTATAAGATCAATCTTTGATTTATATATGACAGGTGTATAGAAAAAGAATGTATGAAAAATAAAACTTACCTTGTTGTATAATATTCGAAAAATGCAACCAATATTTCCAGGGACCTCGAAACGCTCGCCCACATTTCATGGCAGCGTGTTCATAAGGACTCACAAAGCACTGTTTGAGAGTCTCTAATATTTAATGTCAGCACGATTTCAATGATTGTCATAATATTTTAACAATTTACAAAAATAATTTATCTATGTATTTTTGTAAAGCTGAAAAGCAAAAGAAAATTTTTGATTTGAATATCATCATTCTTTTGGAATCTTAAAGATTTTCTTTTTTGAGCATTTGCGCCTTAATCCGGATTATCCTTTTTATAAAAGACTAAAATTAAAAATGTGATGTGTATGATTTGTATGTAAATATAATAATCCCAAGGAAAATTTTTCGTGAGAATTTTTTTATATACCGTCGTTATAAATGTTAAAGTCGATCTTTTTTTGTGCATTGATGAATTATTTAAAAAATGCGGACTTAAGAAACTTAAATAAATTTCAATTGGTGTATAATCTATTTACCAGAAAAGTATTTTTGAAATATTTTAAAAATACCATTCCGTCATCTCTGATTTAAAGATGTATTATTTAAGTGCATCTAACAGCACTCAATACTAAGATACATTTGTTTATAAATGATTACCAGATAATGGCGGAAGTGGTCAATAAAATATTCAAATATTTTTTGCTTACATACATATGTGTAAATTTTCGTATATATTTTAAGCAAAATTTGAACATTAGAGATTTGCTTTAATTTAGAAAATTATTTCTCAGATATATTGAAAAAAATATTGGTATTTAACCAAAGATAGTGCCAAATACATAATATTGGAATCTAAAGGATGTGGTCTTTTTAACAGACATTATATATGAACTATACATATATCGTAGACGTGAATTCTACCGAAAAAGGAATCAAAAACGAAATGTAGGAACTATTGCCTAAGACAAGTGTCGGAAACATTTCTGGAGGTAAGAGCCAATTTTCGCAGTTCAATGTATTAAAGACTAGTGTAGGACCCGATAGACTCTATCCTAACGGAAAGTATTACGGATAGAGATCAGCTGCTTTAATTACAACGAAATGAAATTTTGGGAAAGAAACGTTAGTGAGCGAGATTTGTTGAGCTTATTATTTCAAATACAACATAAGTTGTAATATGCATGGAATAAATGCGGATGGATCAAGAGAAATTATTTCTCCACATCAACGAAAACATCTCACCGATCAGTATTTTTAATATTTAAGAAGACGGTATCACTTTCGATATGTATGTAGAATAATTATATTTGTTTGGCCATTATAAAATTGCAGTTTATTTTTTGATATATTCCATTGAACTACTTGTTCACTGATATGATTCTATTTAGCTACGGCAGCCAACCAAAATCATTTGTAACCAAATGTAACCAAATGCCAACCAAATATTTGTAAAAATAAACGTCTAAGCAGTTTTACATTGTTTTTATTAATTTTTTTTAATAATGCCTCTTCTATTTTTATTAACTAATAACACCAATAGAAGTACATTGGTCAATATTGGTAAAGGCTCAATTTGAAAATGGATAAAAACGAGATTTTTCTATTGTTATTAATCATCGCTTTATAACTATCAATAATCTTAAGCGACTCTAGAATTTATAAAAATCTATAATATATCAAGAAATTTTGCAAATTTCTTCGATATGAAATTCGAATCCAAGTCCTACCAGGTTTGGAGTAGTCACCTAGACTACTCAGGTCACCAGTAGGCTTTCAAGAATTTATACAGAAACGTTGACGTTGTGCTATCTTATAAATGGTATAAAGTCCCTTTTGGCAAAGTTCTTAAAATTTAATTATGGTAGATTTTATTTTAACATTCTATCTTAAAATATCAAATTTCTTGTATTTTTATTTGAGTTAATATTTTAGTGCCGCTTTTGTATAAAACTTTCTTTATTAATCCTCGTTTTATTATAAAAACTTATGAAAATTTAATAAGAAATATATTAACATTTAAGCTCTGCATGAATTCAAGCATGAAATATTCATTGTTATGAAAATTTGTCTTTTCGTTCGAAAAAAAACACAATAAATTTTAATTTGACAGTTTTACGTTTGCGAAACAATTGTCAAGTATTGTATGTTGAGCTTTAAATCAATTTCTCGAACTCAATAAGCTTCATACGTTGCATTAAGTTGAAATATGTCATTGCCAAATTGACGATAAAAAAAAACAGAACAAAATCCAACATTACGACAATACAATATTGTTGACTCTGGAAAGTTTTCGAGGCCAAATAAAAGCTGGAAAACTATAATAGATGATAAGTGGGGTTGGATCGAGATGTTAAATGTGCAAAAAAGAAAGAACGTGGAGTGAAAATGAAGGAAAATTGTTGATATATAATGAGTGGACAAAGAGATAAGGGTTGTATGACAATGAAAACAAGCTCTTGTTTGTCTCATAAAATCAAACGAAATAATTGGAAAAGTTCCAACGATCTCAAATGACAATAGTTACGATAATTCTTCAATGAAACGCAACAGTTGTCTTCAATCATATTGGCATGAAGCCAAAATTAGCGTTTTCTTGTGAAAATTATGAGGAAATGAGGAAAACCCAGCGTGAGATTTTTTAATGAAACTAAACAAATTTCACTTGCTTCATTTCGCATGGAAAGTTTTATGAGTTTCATTTAACTTTGGCCGGTTGTGGACCGAATTTTCCCAACTTCACTGATAGCAAATCCCCAGTTTATGTATTCCAACATTAGTTTCCAGTTATTTATACGTTTATAAACATGCCGACGTCACTATATCAATTGTGACAGCTTCGATATTTCCGTAATGGTTTCATAAGTTTGACGAAATATGTCGGCTTGTTCGATGATTTCATTTCCTGAAATGCTCTGCCGTCCTACAGCAGCAACTCTTCTATATAAATTTATAGTTTCGTACAGTTTCAATCTTATCTGTCGTTCTATTATATTATAGCGAAGTTGCAAAATTAGTTTCACAGAATATTGAAAAAGAAAAACGTAATGTATATTGAATCGCTTGGAGTAAAACATGAAACAAATCAGTTAAACAATTTATTGATTTAAAATGTTGGAATAAACAAAAACCAACATTTGACCTTTTTTAAAATTGCGTTTTTGTTCGGAATTTTAGATAAAAAATTTACAAAGATAAAATAGGCAAAAGGTTTCAAAAGAAATTCCCACGTTGAAACTTGATTCTTTGTTTTAATATTCCGTTTAATAAAAACCATGATATTATCTAATTAATTTTAGCTTTTCAGATTAACAATTAAATAGTCTTGAATTGGGAAAAATTAATAAAGTAAATTAATTCTAAAACAAGAGTTATATGAAAGAATGTTATAGTTTTTGAATATATGAAAGAATCTATTTAGAACCACCAAAAGTTTTCCAGCAGCAAAAATGAACCGAAAATTTGAGAATGAGATTAGTCCAAGATATTTATAGAATATAGATAACATGGAAACAGGTAAAGTACTGAGATTAGAGTAAATTATGATTAACTCTCTTGATGTAGTTTACGTGATATTAATTTAACATTTATACAGTATAAATGCGATTTAGTTCTAAGCACTAAAGCACATACCATAACTTAATACGATGATATCATAGTCAAAGCTTTAAGCTTTCTAATTAGTATTAGCAAATTAAAGTTTTATTAAAGAAAAAAGTATACCTGTTATAGTATACTTAAGTAAGAATTTCTTATGTAACCCAAAGGGTCTCCATTTTTTGAGGTCGTTTTGGTCATTAAGTCAAGATTTGTGAAAGAAAAATATTTTGCATCTATTAAGAAGATTCTTCCACAAATATTTCTGTTAAACTATATCTAATTAATTATTTTTTAATTTAAATTCTTCGTTCATCTTGTATTAACTAAACTTGTGACAGACTTCTTCAAATTATCTTAATAGAGGTCATATTGTTGCTTTTATGCTTATAAACTAACTAAATTTTTCTATTTCTTAAGCGCTTCAAAGTTATTAAAAAGATATCAGAAACACAAATAGATATAATAGATAGTTCTTTTTTGTTTTGTTATATAAACCTTTGAGGATGTATTTTTTTCTTGCTATTTCAAAAAAAATCCATGTATCAATCAAAATTAAAATAAATTAAAATCAAGGAAAAAATTTTTTTTAATCAATAGTAATTAGTATGGAGAACAAAACTTGGAATTTCTCCCTCATTAAATAGTAGATAATTTTAAATAATACAAATATTCATATTTCATATACGGCATAAAGTTTTTTCGTTCTTGAGTATAAATTGGTGTCGAAAAATAATAAATTCTATCTATAAAATTTATTTTTTATCGAAAGTTTATGTATAGAAACGCAAAAGAGTAATTATTTTCATTGCCATTGCCATTAATTCTCGAAAGTGAATTACATATTTTTCCAGTCTTCGTTCCATTATTTTTGCTTAAAATAACTCCTTAGATAACTGTTCTTGTCTATTTTTTTGAGCACATAAATCAGTAGTATATTTTTGTTATATATGCTGCGATAAAACTTATTAATATGCCAAGCTTAAGAAAATTTTCAAGACCATATTTTTCATTGCCAAAAGTATTCGTATCTACAATACAATTAATGGTTTGATTTGAAACTTGGAGTGACCCTAAGAAACGTGTTACATTAAATGACGAAAACCTCCAAGTATTTGTTTTAATTGAATCGACTTAAGCTCGAGGTAAATAAGCCTTTAAAAATAAAAAAGCTCTGGTTGATTTGAATTATTTCTGATTTCAATGTAAAATTTTCTCAAAAAAAATCCAAAAGTTTTAAGTGAATGTAACTCGGATATGAGCTGGAAAAATATACACTAAAACTCATTTGGTTATTTGCAGAGAAATTTTCTGAGAAGCAAACCTGACCAATTAGAATCATTAATAAAACTATGCAACAATAGTTTTTACAAAAATAGTTTTTTACGATTAAATGTAGAAGAACTATGAGGGAGAGGGCATTACAATGAAGAAAAAGAAAAAAACTCAATTAATACTTTGATTGGTATTACAATGAAGAAAAAAACCAAATGAATACCTTGACTTTGCATATCTTAACCTGGATATCACAAACGAACGTTTAAGTTTAAAAAAAAATCTTTGGGTTCTTAATAGTGTTATGATAAAGTTATCGTTTTATATAATTTTTGGTATAGATTTGATTCCTGTTTTGTTTTTTTTAATTTGAAAGCGATTAATACATACTAGGCAGCTATAATAGTAGATCTCAGCATTTAAAATGGATCTCTTAATGTTTTTTTTTGTTATTGGTTTTATCACTAGTTCAATCAACTATCGTTATGCATAGTGCTGTTGTTGGGTAGTTGGGTCGTTGGGTTGTTTTAGATTAATTTAGTATTATTATAGTCCTTTTTAATTTGTATTATTTTTTGATCATTTATAAATCCTTCACTACAATTCACTTTAACCTTTCATATAAAATTTCACTATCCAGGCTATATTCCTGACTTTATAAAATCTTTTCAATTATTGTAGATAGTTTTCAAAGGGAAAGACATAAATATTGAAATAGAATAATCTTTGTACATTTTTTTAGATGTAGCTTAACACCAATCACTTAAAAGCAAACAAAAATTATATTAAAATAATTTGAAAAAATATACTAAGGTTTCAAGAGTATACGTATTTATTAGTGCAGATCTCGTGTACTACATATATATTATGATACTTAAATTTTGGGATTTAATAAGTAGAAGCTGAAAATTCAATTGGGCACAATGAACCTTTGATATCGTTGTTTGTAGATAGAAAATTCTCATAAATCCATCTAAAAGTGTCGCAAAAATTTTCTCTCTAAGACGTTTCTCCAACCAATTGAAGCCTATCGTGTTGGACCACATGGAAATTCCGTGGTGTGAGAAAAAAACGCCTGTTAAATATCTGGGTATACAGACTCGAAATTAACCTGGCAAAACCACATCTCAAGTAAAATCAGAGAAGCCACACTCGACTCATCCAACTATACATTCTTATCAACAGAAGGTCTCGTCTAAGTATGGAATGTTCATTGATGTTATACAAATCAGTCATTAGACCACTTCTCACATACTCTTGCGCAGTCTGGCTTCCATCTTCAAAGAAAAATTTCAATGACCTACAGGTGTTCCAAAATAGAGTCTTGAGGATCATCACTAAAGCTCCATGGTACGTGAGAAATAACCAAATTCATCACGAAATGAACGTCCCATACTTAAAAGACTTTCTAACCGCACTCACAAGGAACTTCTTTAACGGCCTAGAAAATTTTCCTAGTGCAGTAGAACTAGGCTTGGGAGAAACCATAAATCATAGAAGGCTGAAGCGGAAACTCCCACAAGAGCTCCAAGAACTAGCAGTTGCTTGACCACAAAATCAAGAACAATCAACAAATTAAAATATAAAAAGACAGAGGAATGAAGTTCGACTCCTCCAGCTACTTAAACGCCGCTAAAGACCAATTGCCTGCCATCACCACCATGATATAGCGACACATCACTGAACTGGTGCAAAATATATAATAGTCCACAAAAAAAAATCCATGTAGAAAATTTTGATCAAAAATTATGGTCAATTATGTATGACTGAAAAGTACCTAAGAAAAAGTGAAATGAAGCTTAAATAAACTACTGTGTATAACAAGTGCAGTAACTAGTAAGTGTAAATATTAACGTGAAAATACTTTAACGGCAACATACCTCTATATCAACCTTGTCCATTTCATGAATTGAGGCAAATTATATGAACCTATTTCACGGAATGGTACTTTTTCGGAATTGGGTGTAATATTGTTAATTGCTTTGTTTAATTTTTGCAAAATAACATGAAAAAAATCAACAAATGTTCAACTTAACTAGTGGTGGGAGACGACATGTAAATCAAGAAAATAATGTTGAAAACTATTTAAAAATCTTTGCTGTTTGTCAAAATATAAGTCAGTTTTGAAATTTAAGAAAAAAAATATGTTAACAATGAACTCCATTTATTTTTAACATGCAACTTCCTTCTTTTTTTCTTACACAATTTAACAACGAAAACAACGTTATTCAATTAGAGAAAACAATAAAAAAATAATCAACATTAATTTCTGCAACGATTTAAGATCAGTATCGTTATTATTCTCCCCATAAATTAGCTCTCCTATACAAAAAATGTATATCAGCTGGTTCCGTCTTTCGTGAAAAGTTAATTTCATTATGCTGCTGTTGGATAAAATTCAAAGACAAAAAACGTTCACCTAAATTAATTTAACCGGGACAAAAACGTTATTTAGGTCAAATACACAATTTTCGTTTTTGTCTTCGACAAAAGTAAACTTTGAAAAGCGTCCTCGAAACCGAAGATTTTAATCTCTCAACAAAAGTGAAAAGACTTCCCGATTTATCAGTACGAAATTATATATGATGAATGTTGTATGGCAATTGAATTTATAACGATTCGACTTGTTAGTTGAAAAACTGTATTTTTTTCTTGTTTTATTGTTTCAGGGGAAAAATTCATTCGATACGAAGGCAAAATTTATTATGTGTTACAATTGGCTCCGGTTTTATGACAAGGACGGAAATGTCATTTTTTTGATTAAGTGATTGATCAAATTTTCCAATTGAACATAAAATAATTAAAATATGAATAAATTATTTCTGGATTCATTATTTACGGTTTTAATTTTTATAATTGAAATTTGTTTAATTGATAAAATTAAATTATAGTTATTGGTTTTAAAGGGTGGAACTTTTTTTTCAATTAAACATTTGGACTTATATTGATTTCGAAATTAAATCAATTTTTAGCTAGCAGTAACTAAATTTTGTGTTCGTTTGTATAATTGTTTCTTATAAAATTTCTTTGAAAATTAAATTTACCAAGACAAGGGTTTTGAAGGGTTTAAACAGTCATGGCTTCTATTTACACACTATTACCCTAAGCGTATGAATTGCTGATATAATTCAAACCATACCATCCCTCAACTCATTCTCTTTTCTTTCACACATGGCTACATAAACATTTAACAATTCAAACTAGTGAAAATTTAATTTTAATATCGTTCTGGAGAAATTTGCAAACGTAAACACAAAATGAACAGTTTGTTCAAAATCTGCTGAAAAAGGGATGAAAGGGTTGAAGATTGATATTCACTTTGGGATATCATCGAAATTGAAACTGAGTGACATTTTAAAGCAAAAAATTAGACACAAATCAAACAAAGTTATTTCAATTTAGACAAATTCGCAACAAATATTCCCTTATTAAATGTCTGGAAAAGATCAAAGCAAAAATGCAGGGGTCGTTTTTTTCAATGTGTTTTAGATATAAAAGGTGACATAGCAATATAATCGACTGTATTTTCATCGGTTAAATTTTTTTTATCAATACCAAATAAGTGTTAGCATAACAAAAAATATCTATCCGAAAGTGTTTTAGATAATTTCTATAGCGAAGTTGAAAATGTGAAAATATGGAACAGCTGGGAAAGTAAAATGAGAGAACGAGACACGAATTGGTTTTCCTCAACCTTTTCCAGTTGCGTAGTAAAATACGGTGTAGTATAGGACTTTATGGCGTAGTAGAAACGGGAAATGGATAGTGGCGTAGCGCGTGCTTTTACGTGCCAGCGCTGGAATAGGGGTTGATAACCACTTGTTAGAGGACGCCGTTTCCACAGCACCGCACCCCCAAGAAACTATATCTAGTGATCGCTCCATATGAAAGCCTGAAATATTATTTTTACAACCAACCCTTACATGGCCATCGCTTGAATTAAAACTTTTTGAGGAAGTTTCTAAAACTGCTGGTAGTTAATTTTTCAAGCATTAGAAACTTTTAAACATAATAAAACTATTTGAACTATTCAATTATTTCACCATAAAACTTCTATGGAATATTTTTAAATTGAAGTCTCATAATTCAAAATGAAACGATTCAAACTCATACTTACATAAAATTTATTAAGATTATCGAATGAAAAAGCTTTACCATTAATAAGCTCCACTTCTGATAATAAGTAAAAGGAGGTTTTCAACGTTAGATTATATGAAAATCAATTTTCATTAGGCATGAGAGTATCAAGGAAATGACGTTCGTATTATCATATAGACCGGGATGAAGGAATGATAATCGAAAAGATATATTAACTTTTCCAGTTTCTTATATCAGTAATTAAGTATCCAGAATTATACAGAGCTTCTTGCGTTATATTTCTTAACGATTTTTTTATTTAAAAAGGAAAATTATCAAATTGAAGATATATATGAAAATCATAGCAATAAAATGTGCTTCTGCAGAATTAAATTGGAATTTTCGATATAATGCACAATTGTATCAAAACAAACCTTTCAATTAATTGTTATAATGATTTTTCCTTAAATCAGTGTGAAAAAAGATTGGAATAGTTTAGTTATTTTTATTGGTAAGGCGACACAATTTTTAATGATAAGTTAGGATTATAACATTCTTATCTTCATGGAACCGTATATTATTAATTCTCTAAAAAAATAAGGCATTTTAAATTGAATATTTATGAAACAAAGAAATTAAAAAGCTCTACAAAAAATAAAAATTTGTTGTAAAGCTAATTTAGAAACACAAGTCTTTATATAAGCGAAATTATGCAATGGATACGTATCGCAAGGTACTCTGCGTTTTCTCCAAAAATTTGGGTTTTTCAGTTGTTTTATTTCTTTTAAATATTATTTACATTATAATTACTTAGATCTTTATCATTTCTATGGCTTATAAAAATCATAACCAAAAAATATTAAAAATTTTATTGAATCGAAAATCGAATCAAACACTTTTAAGTTTTGGAGCGGCCACCTTGACCACTTGGCCACCAATAGGCTTAGTGGCTCTATTATTCTCAAAAAATTCCATCTTGTACTACGTTCTTATTTAAAAGTATTGCATAGATCAATTAAATGCACCTAAATAATTCTTTTTAAAGCCTTCTTGTGGCTGAGTGGTCAAAGCGACCACTCCAAAACCGGTAGTGTTGGGTTTGATCTTCATATTGAGAAAATTTCCAATATTTCTCGATTTTGAATTTTCGTTTACCCTAAAATTGCTAATGACCGTTGTTATTAAGTGACGGTAAACCAGAATTAAAAAATATTTTCTTCGAATAATTCGAACTACTTCAACTTGAGTATTTTACAAAATGGAATAATAGTCTTATAATTTATTTATTATTTTAATTTACCAAAATACCAAAGAAGTTTATTACTATATCAACATGAACGACATTTTGATAAAAATTCATTCTTTATTCAATTTAATGTTATTTATATTTGCTTACAACGCAGTAATATACTGCGAAACGTTGCGCAAAAATTATTCAAGTGTTAATTATTTACAAATAAAAGATCTTCAAAAATCCTCTGAACTAAAACAAAGTGATGATAATTTGCAGGATCGGAATCAATAGTTTAATATATTCTTCTTAGTGATGTTAATCTGCAGAATACAATTTGGTAGTTGAAATAAAACGACTTGGGCATTTAATGTATCACATTAATTGAGATACGAATTTCTAATTCCAGTTCCTAATGTTTGTACCCAAATTGGTCCATATGTAAGTTACGCATGTATTTATGTAAAATATATCATGGCTTAGAAATATTTAAGGTTTTAGGTTGA
Organism: Sisyra terminalis; assembly: GCA_958496175.1. Taxonomy (NCBI): domain Eukaryota; kingdom Metazoa; phylum Arthropoda; class Insecta; order Neuroptera; family Sisyridae; genus Sisyra; species Sisyra terminalis. The sequence goes on from OY292277.1 coordinate 40,688,718, forward strand.
CAAAGTAACTTTATTTACTCTTATTATATTGCGCAGCTCATGCAAAGAACTTACAAAGAAATTACTTCACACTTTACAAAGAAATGTCGATTGTGAATTTGCTTATTAAGTAGTGAAGCAGTAATTAAATAAGTAAACAAAATTTTATTAAGTAGATATATGATAATGGGAGTATAATAATCAATCCTTAATTTAGATAAAATTGCATAACAGCTACGTGATAAACTGAACATGAAAAACCACTTTAAGCATTTACTTTTTCCTTACTCATTTTCTTGTTACAGGTTTTCCATTTAAGACACAATTTTCTAAAGTTATTAAAAGAAGAATAAAATTATCCGTTTGAAATTTGTATAGTTTTGCTTAAATACTTGAGCCAAGTTATTAATACTATAGAGCTTTTTTCTATATTTGAAAATTTAATACTTTCTAGAATATCCATAGTTCTGGAAAACTATATATCTCGTTCTATTAACTTGAAATCTTCTGCTTCACACGTTTCCGATTGCTTACATAATTTGAAACCAACATTACATTATTCACCCCCAATTATTGTCAATTTCATTGACAGATTTGAGTAGTTCATTACTGGTTTTGATAAAATTATCACCCGACAACTCAATATGTATTAACTTAATACTATTATGCTCGTTTATTCACCCATCATTACAACCTTGTCCTTATTACGGCTAATTAAGATTAATATCTGATAATTGGAATTCAAATCGAATGTTCAAAATGTGATCACAAAAGAAATAATATTGTATAAAAGCAATTTCTGTTTTTACTATTTATGAATCGATTTAAATAAAAATGGAAGCAGCATATTTGTGAAAGTAGTATAAAAATGATTATTTGAAGAAAATAATGAGCTAAAAGCAACGCAATCGGTCGGTGTTGAAGTTCTTTGAGTTTTCTGTGTGAATAAAGAAATGCGAAGCACTTTAGAGTAATTGCAATTGTGTCAATAAGTAAAATGAGATACTAGAGAGACGTTCCCATTACTTTTTAATTAAAAGAAGCATTCATCTAATTATTTCGTGAGTGAAGTATTTCGTGCTTTGGAAAAGCTTTAAAATATATCATTTTTAAAATGAAAGCTTCTGTGCCTTTCAAAGTGAATGTCAACTACCTACTTTCAATTATAACATGTAAAAAAATTCATATATTTTTATTTTACTTTTATTAAAATTAAAAAAAACCGACAAAAATATTCGTTAAGCTCATTTTTCTTCTTATATGTTTAAATTATTTGAACTAAAGTCTGGGACAATTCCTAAGAGAAAATTGCGTAAAATTAAAGGAACAATACGAGTTAAAATAAAAATAATTTTTCTATAAAAGTTGTGAAAATTAAAAAAAAACTCAATTTAAAATAAGTAATTACTTTTATACGCGTAATTAAATGAAGATTTGTTCTACATTGTTTTACCAAAATTTATTTAGATAACAAAGGTTGTCTGCTCTTCATGAATATTATTAAATAGATGAATTCAAAATCTTCTCCAGTCCGTTTATTTTGTCTTGCCAACAATAACAAAAGCTCTTGTTCTTCACGGCTTGATGACATTTTGAATTTAATTTTGTTCTACAGAAAGTCCCGTTGTTTTCATATTGCAATTTGCAAACGATTTTCTTGCGACTATTAGTGGAAATCAAATTAGTCGGCAGTCGTTTTCAACTGCAATGTGACATCTGCTGGTGGATTGAAGCATTTGAAATAATAATATTGGAATTGGAATAAGAATGGTTTTGCTTTAAGAGTTTTATATTTCATTTAAAAGGATACTACTTGTACAAGTACTCGTATTAGGTGTACTGGAAAATAATGTCGTTTTTAACCCAATAGTTTTCACCCATTTATCTGCTTATAAGTTATTTCAAAGTAAAAGCTCGTTAAAATTGATAGGGTTTTCACCCAAAAAAAAATATGAATTCAAATTAAAAACGTAAACTTATAAAATTCCATGATTTCACTCATTGTTCATTGGATAATTGTTCTTCAATTAAAACTGTAATAAATTGAATTTATTGAATAGGAAAAATTATGTGCAAAATATTTAAAATTGCTTTTGATTATTTTTGGCAGTAATCATAAAATTTTGTATTGTTAAAGAAATTGAATTCAACTTCAATATTTCCACCAATCAATAAAATGAGTAGTAAATATAATGTTTTGTATTTATTTTTATAAAAATATTAATTTAGATAATGGGTTTTGAAAACTTTTCGTTACGAACAAGTGATTGTAAAAAACCATATTTCTTAAACAAAAAAAATATTCTTCATTTTTTTGCAACTGTTGACTACTTTTTGGAATATTGATTCCAAATATTTCGGTTTATAAACCATTGATATGTATATTTATGGGTAGACCGTGCAAATGACGTTAAATAAAAATTTTTGAAAATGTAGTATTGCGTATGAAGCGCCGTCTACGTGGGTAAAGTTATTTATGGTAACTAAAAACAACTGCTTATAGTTTGGGGATGCTTTATTAGTTATAGAATTCTGGGATTTGGTCAACTTGTTCTGTTCTTCAGTTCTCTCAGAGGCTTTGAAGAAACCTTTGATAATTTTCTATTCTCATTCTAAGTTTATAAAGTTATCCGATTTAGTAGTATGCCCATCGGCATACCTACAACCAGTTCTGGACTTAAATACATCATTTTTTTAAGATCGTAATTTACTTTTTCCTTCATCAAAATGTAAATTGAGACGCAAAGGACAAACTACTTTAATATATTTCCATGATTTTTTTAGTAATCATTTTATTGACCACATTTGCCCTATCTTTACGAAAAATGTGAAGGTTTCCCAACTGAAAAATATTTGGGATGGTTATTATGTATATTACATTAAGTTATGCTTTATTGACTTTACATATGCTAAAGAAAACTCAAAAGTATGTATATTTATTTTTGTAGTATATTTTCTTTTAGTCTCGGTTTCTTTAAACGCGTAGTTTGGGGAGAAAGTTTCCTCCATTAAGTTGAAAAAAAAGTTGGTCATCCAACCAATAGTAAAGCATCTTACATAAGTAAGAAATTCATGCTTTTTTTAAGAAAAATATGCTCTTAGAAGTTGAATCTTAAAAACGTTTGATTTGGCATATGGATGGTAATACAAGAAAATCAATGATCTAACGAATATTATTTTAAAACTTTTGCTTTAAATTAATGTTTATTGCATCTTTAAAATCAAATCAAAAAAATATTTTTAATCTCTTTTTCTAACTTAAATTTATTTCTTTAAAACAACATTTGATTGGAAAACTACTTTTGAACGTATTTCGATTTGCTTACACTGTACTTGGAATTAACTTTTAAAACATGTTCAATTGAAAGTAAGTTTACAAGTTTGTGTGGATATTTCTCTATGGTCTTTTTGAATATATCCAAATAATGCAACTAGGAGCTAACATATGTTTCTTGAATAACTCAAAACAGCGTAAAACATTTTCAACAAAACAGTTTCCTCCATTTGACTATCGAAGAAGTAAGACTCAATCTCATTTTAAAGTTTAATTGGTAAATAATTTCACTATATAATTAACTTTTGTAAATAAATGAAAAGCTTTTAAACTTTGCAAACAAATATAAAGTTTTTTTTAATTAACTTTTGGTGTCTACTTGAATAACGAATAGGTTTGGATCAATCCATTTAAAGTTGCCCAGACAATATATTGCTTAACATTTTTAATTTTCCTAATTCTTTCATTACGAGTTCCTTATAGGTAGACAGTAACAAAAACATTTTTGAAAAAAAAAATATAAGTTTTAGGTTTTTCCTGCTATTTCCAGCTATTTTCGTAAAAATCGACATGTTTTTTTTTTACATTTTTCTTTTGATTTTAGATTAAATTGAGATTGGTTGCCAATGATAGAAGATTCTTTTTCAATCATCATCAGAGTTCCCGGTGACCAAATTGTATTGTAAGGATGTTCTTACGTTGGAAGTGGTTTCCATTATGCCAAGCTTTAGCCATCAAATTGAATGATAGGACCTGAATCCTAGTGGCCAATTTAAAGAGGAAAAAAAATGCATTGGACCTTATATTATTTTGAGTTGTAAAAACGGACATTTTTTTTTTAAATTTTAATTTAAATTGGGACATATTACTAGGTTTGACCCATGGATATCATAATCCAGTCTTTGGTCAAGCTCAGGAAAATTATGAGTTCGTACCTGGGGCGCTCTTATAGTGCCAAGTTGGCACAATGTGAACGATTAGGGCTGGCCAAAAAATACTATTCAAAGATGATAGTAAAAATATTCTTAGTTCTTACTAAAGAAATGCTTAGTCTCATAAATAAACAAGGCAGAATGGAATCGAACCCAACAATCGACTATGCGGAATAAAACTGAAGAAAATCCTGCATATCACTGTAGTACACGTGGATGCTCCAACATTCTATGGGAATTCACCGCTCTGAATAAAAGTATCTAGGGATAATAAACCCTGGAATCAAAATAGTTGAAAAACACCTAGCTTACCAGTTTTTGAGATTAAAATAAGTGAAAAAAGAGCCTAGGACATACAATAAGTAATAGGCCTTACTGTTTTGGCGCCAATAACCCTATGCTGAGTAATTTAACTTAAAAAGAATATAAAAGCCTTAACCCACAAAAAATATTATTCACACTTCAAAAGAACATTGTATTTTTTCTAATAAAATATTTGAGGTTGTTTGAACATTAAATCAATAGAAAGCAAAAATTTTCATTTTCTTTCCCTAAGAAAAAATTCAAATTAAATTTTCAATGAAAAGCATTAAGTATATAATGATACGCTATAAGGCTTCATTACTTCAAACATAACATATAATCTTATGCTATACTCTCCTGATAATGCAAGTGAATTAAATTGAGTTAAAACTGAATTTTTCTTCGAAATTTAGATTGAATTTTTGGTTTACTTAGTAATTCAGCAAATAGTAAAACTTGGGAGTCAGTCGATGAATAAATTGTTCAACTTATTACTAATAAAAAATATTTAGTATTATAAATTGATTATTGAATCATTTTAATGAAAAATTTAAAAATGAAGTCAATTTTAGACTAAAAAGGAAACGAAAACCATAAAGTAATAAAACACTTTCTTAATGGAAAAGATCATATTTCATTTTTCTTTTTCAATTAATTAATGAGCAGCGTAGAAAAAAAAATACTCAATTCTACTAATAATGGAAAATTTAGCTTCTTACTTTAGGTTTGTGCGAAGAAAAGTTTAACGAAATTACAATTTTCGTTAAATAAAACTCGATGGTAACAGTTTATTTGTTCGTTGATGATGTAAGGGGCGGCATCGCACATTCCTCTTATTAATTTCGCCTCTTATATTGGACCTCATAGTTATTTTTTTTGGTATGACTTTTCTTTTATGCAAAACATGAAATGAATATTTAATGAAAAACTCCTCCAAACTAATTCAAAGAAAAACACATTTTTAAGGCATTGAATATTCGCGTCATTGTATTTATTCAAATTTTATAACTTTCCTCCTTTTGTGTTTCTTGTGATAATTATAGCTGAACGTGAAATGCATGTGTAATTAAAATCGGAAAATTGCGACGATCTATTTAAGAGAAAATCCATTAATAAAACAATTTAAGTGCTACGTTTAAGTCGATAGATGGATGGAAAAAAATTATAATCGCAATTGTCTGAAAAATAAGGGTTTAGGGTAGAATGTGGGGTAGGATTAGAAAAAAAATACAGTCTGTGTACTTATGTGCGCGAGTGAGAAGTTATACTTCTTTGGTATAGTTAAAAGATGTTTTTAATCCACTACCGTAGCCTCTTCCGGTAGTGCCTGAACTGGCCCGCCAGTTATAAGACTTGTGACTACTAAAATATGATACAATTTTAAACACAAATTACTTTTAATATCAAAATACATAATAGGAAACGCATATGTTGCGGCAAAGACAAGAACACAGAATATACAGTTTTAAATGCATCCATGTTAGTGGAATATAAGTATAATAATTATTGACTCAAATTTGAACTACCATGTCATTAGTTTCAACTGTCATTTTGATTTCATTCAATTGCTAATTTTAGTCATTTGTCAGTTGTGTCAGTATTGGACGGTGAATATTTAACGGGAAATTACTAAATATGTATTAATATGAATATTGTTTAGACTGTAAAATTCGAAAATATTTAGTTCAACGATATCTATCTTCTAAAGGTTCTAACCGTTCGGTTTCTAACTGTTCGCTAGCTATAGCTTCGTATTTGATTCGGGATTGTTCGGGATGATGGAGTCCTTTTCCCTCGAATCCCCTGATAAACGAGTAATAAATGCCAACATATGCGAGTGCTGGCTTAACTTGATCGATGCCATTGTGTTTTAATCGTCTTACTATTATGCATATCGCTCCCAAAAAATCGGCCAGATTTCGCCTTCTTGAACCGTTCTTTCTCGCTAACCATTTACAAACAACTTGATACTGTTACTTTAAAGCGTCATTTTTTAACAATTCACTCTCATTAATTTTCTTTCCAAACGCCAGTAAAGAAGTATAACTTCAAAAAAGTTATAATCGCAATTGTTGTTCAAAAAATAAGGGCTTAGGATAGAATGTGGGGTAGGATTAGAATGAAAAAAAAATAAAAACTGTTACTTGTGTGGAAAAGTTTGTTGTTTGATGGATGTTGAGATTTTTTCTCGACATGTTTTTGTTTATACCCTCTTTTTTTCTAACAAAGGATAAAATACGTCCGTCGTCGCCGTTTTTTATGAATGCGTGTCATTGTTGGCGAGATGGTTTCTCTATAGAGAGTAAAAATGGGAATAGATCCTTATAGATGCAACAACCCTATACACGCTATATATGTGTACGTGTATTTGTAAAAAGCTCCGACAAGTGAGAGCTGTATGTTATCAAGCGTTGCTATGGCAATATCGACCAATCCCGGACTAGCTCCCGTCTTTCCATCTCGCTCAAGTAAATCGCTTTTGTCTCACATTTTCTCAACTTCGATCTCTTCTATATGTATTTTATTATAATCATAATTCAAATGCGACCGACAATTTCCTTTTATATTTTCCACATCAATTTACTACGTATGCCACTTGCTCAATTTTTAACTTTGTTTTATTTTACTGCATCTAAGAAGAAAAGTTTGTATGTCCCATAAAAAATTTACACTCTCGTAAAACGCCGTTTCCGCGTTAAACAAGGACGCAACCAACGTGGCCCGAGTGAAATTAACCGGTGAAAGTTGGAAAAGTACAAAAATCAACTACCTCCCTGAGAGAAAAACCAAAACATGTCACCAGTATGAAACCGCCGCTTTAAAAGATCAATACCGTTTATTTTATTATTAGAAACCGATAGCCATTGAAAACGAAACAATATTATTTAACAGTAAATTCAAAGTAATAGAAATTCAATTTTTGATTTCAATAAAAAAAAAATTTTAGTACAACTACTTTTTCTAAATATGTTATGAGCTCTTTGAAGGTAAATTTACTATATGTTCAGAGGATAGTTGTTGGTGCGGGCAAATGAGGAACCCGGCGTTTCGCAATGATTTATTGCTTCTTCAGGCGCTCAAAACGTGCGACCATAACTTCGTTAAATATAATGATTGCCTTGCCAAATTACTATTGTTTGTAGTAAGTCTACTTCTTACTTGTACATTAAAAATTAAAAAAAAATAAAAATTAAATTTTTAAATTAAAATTCATACACTCAATGCCATGAAATTTTGTCAAAATTTTTTATTTTTTATATTTAGTTTTATTTATTATATAAAACAAACAACCTATATGTAATTTGTTTACAGCTGACAAAATAATCATTACCTGATGATGATAGCCATAAACTGTTGAAACGCATCGTAATAAAGAAGAAATTGAGTCATAAGGCATATATTATTATTCATTAATTATTTTTTTTTATTTTGAGCAGTTATTTGTATGTATAAGTTTTTAAAGAAAAATAAAATTTCGAGCCTAAGTGAACGACAGTTTCCGTATTCTTATTGATTTTTTTTTTAAAATGAACTAACTTTGCAAATTTTTGGAATTCATTTTGTTTAAGTAGTTATAACGATTTTCAAAAGTTAATAAAGTATTCCAGGTATGCATCACATCCCAAATATTTGAAATTAAGTCGAATACCTACCCAAACCCTCAATCTCCTTTTTTATATATAAATATATTAAAATCCATCGTCTTTTTGCCTATTAGTTTCTGTAAAGCTTGATCCTAGGAAATCATTTGATCTGATTTGAGTCATTTATTATTTTTATTGTAAATAACCTATTTTATTGGCTTAAATGTTGCTTAGATTTTGAAATCAAACGTTAATTCCCTGCAATTTTTATTTTAGCAAAAAGATTCCAAAATTATTGTTCAAATGTTATAAATTTATCCTCAATCTTTTAGGTCAATCAATAAATTTTGGAATTTCTGATTTGGCATACCAAAAAGCAATAAAACGATAAAAATTCCAATTTTTTTTCTTATATATTCTAAGGGATAAACTGAGTAGTTTATTAAAGAAAATCTCAAATTTTTATTAAGGAATTGTCAAGCTATATTTAATTTCACTATCTTGAATTTACGAATTAAATAAAAAGAAATATAAGGTTTAAAGTCCTTATATCTGTATATGTTCTATACGATGTAGTAGGTATAGTTTTACACTATGCCCTATAGTCGTTAATGACCTGAGAAGTTGAAGCAACTTTAAAAATTTTAATTAAAAAAGTCCTTATTTCGTATATTATTCTTATATTATTTCATAAAAATGTATTCTTTTAATAATTATTTTTAGTATTCCAACGGTAAGTAAAATCTTTGTCATATTTTGCGTATTTAATTTTGCGCAGAAAACCTAACTATTTTTACGAAACAAAACTTGGCGAATTAATATTAACAAGAGAATTAACAAAAAAAAAATATATTTTTGGCAAACACGTATGAAATGACGAATTCTTTAACATGGGAACGTTTGTCTCCCTATTTGCGTTAAAATTTTATTTTTTATAAAATCTGGTTTATTGGTGTAGTACTTATCTATTGCCAGAATTACATTTCAATAAAAGATTATTCCTCAATAGAGTACCTTTGTGTAACTTGTTTTGAACTTTGTTCCGATAAGAATTCAACTGATATTTCGTTTTTTCCATTTGATAGTTATATTTTTTTGCTGAAGTTTTTCATCTAATATTTTTTTTTTTCCAAATAAGTCAGTGGTGTGCGGGATATTCATAACTACATGCGTAAATGAACGATTTTAAGGGTGTTGAAAAGCGTTGTTTGTGGTATGGGCCATATTTTCATTTATAATAGAAATTCAAATAATTTAGGTATGAATGCATTTTTCAGTAAAATTAACCATAAAAATTGTATAAGTATTATAATTCTACAATTTAAAAGTCATGGGCTGTGTCTTTTCTTCATTCAATCTTCTTTTTGAACTTAATTCAATTTTTAAGAAAGAAAATTCATAGCAAAATTTATAAGATTTTAGATTATTATATTTAATTAGTATTGATCAAATTTAAATACTCTCAAATATTGTATTGGTGAAAATTTGGTAACGACCAAATTTCATAACAGATTTCTTCTAAACTTAGCTTGATTTCCTTTGGTAACTATATTATTGCAAAACTTACGTTTGTACTTTGATTTAACTTAAGCATTACTAAAATAAATTCATTATTTATTCTTTCGTTTATTAATACTACTTTTGGAACTTTAGAACAAATTAAAATATGCCACTGCTTTACTTATTCAATTAACAGTTAAAAATTATCAGCATATTGTAACAAAAAATTAACACTTTTTACATTGAAAATTCACAAAATACCGTTCTATTAAAAACAATAATGTTTTTTGCATTTTCTTTTTAAGTGAAAATTTCCTTACTGTTTCTACAACCGACATAATTTATAGATAAAATTGAGCTTACATGATATAATAAAATTTTAAATAACGTTTATTACTCAACTCCAAAGTTATACTCTGCAGCTTTTCTTTCACGCAAAAAATAAATTCTTAGTAAGAATTTGCATAAAAGGTAAATTTTTACAAAATTTACTTTGTGGCAAAAATCCCATTTTTATATATATGACGCTTTTGTAATGAAGACTAGGCGATAAGATACCTGTTGTTCTTTACCGAAACCATGAAGATTAACTCATCAGTACCTTTATTACATTTCTAAAATTCGTTTAGTTCTTTATGTATACAATTGTTCATATTATCCAATTACTAAGTATACATCTGATAATTACATTGAAAATATTTCACCACATCGAAGCGCACAGACGAGAAAAGCAGAAATTAATGGAAAAAAAAACTTTTCTTCTTCGACAACTGAAGCGTTACTTCACATCTTTAATATAAAATCAATTGGCTATCGACGAATGAGAGGGCAAAAAAACATTGGATGAATTTAAGGAGATACGTCGTGGCCCTCATCCCCCGTTTCATCACCTTAAGCCGCAAAGTGGGCACTTTTCGATATCGTTGTGGTATAGAAAATTGATCTCCATAACACCTTTTTCCCGATGTGCTTGTTTTCATCGTTCTGTTTGACTTTTTATCGATCGCTTTTTGTGAATACCGAAAGCAGTATAATAGTGGGGATTCGACTGTTGATTCGAAAGCTCTGGCACTTAACTCGTTAACACAGGACATAAATTTTATATTTTTAAAACGAAGTTCGATGAGACACGAACTTATAACACGGTCTGGATTTGTGAGACAGTATAATGCTTCCACCCAAATAATTTGTATGCGCCATCAATAACGTTCTATGAGAATAGAAAGATAAACCCAGGTCTGGAATATTACCGAATCGATTGAGATGAGGAAATTTAGTTTCGACACGTATGAAGAATAGACGAACGAAAACCGTTTTCATATTGAAAAATATAAATTCACTGTGATTTTCTATAGTTTTCGTCTAGAAGTAAACGAGACAGTTTTGATTTTATTGACATTTCACAGGCTTTATTTCTGCCAACTTTTATTTAAAAATAAAAAACGTATGTAAATTGAAATGGATCATTGGTTTTGAATATTAATTGCATGGACGTGCTCAATTAATTTTAATTTATGCATCCCAAGTACGATGATACTATTCCGGGAAATTTTCCACTAGCAAATTATCATATGTGAAAAATTTTTTTTAAATAATCGATGGCAATTTTTCAGAGATAAACAAACCTAAACAAGATTTATACGAGTCTTAAATCTTTCGCTAAAAAGGAAGGAAAAGAAAAGCTCGCCCAACAGGTGTCATTTATATATAATAGAAGTTTTTACGCCCACTGTCATAATATATCAACAATAACGGGTATTGCGTGCTTGATTATAAAATAATTGCAATTTATTATTCATATAACAACATTTTCATAATTCAGGACACGAAAATAATTAAAGTTTTGTTTCACAAAGAGAATACTAGTTGAAATTTAATTTTCAATACTCATGGTAATTCAGTTAAAATGCATGAAGTTATCAAATAATTTTATCATTTTTTTTTTTTATGAAAACTAATCAAAAAAGACCATAAAATTTAATTACCATGTGAAATCAAAGTTAAAAAAAATAAGAAACGTGATTATTGTTAGTAATCATCTGAGCCATTAGTTTTTGTAATGAATAAATAAAATATTGCATAAATTTTAATCGATATTATTTAATATTTAAATATTTAATTGTTAACCATATATATTTGAATTTTTTCATAACTTATTTCATATTTGTTTAGTTTTATATAGAAGAAAGTTTTAATTTCCTATTTTTTTACAATTTTAAATTAATAGTGTAGTATATAAGATGTATAATAATGTATATAGTAATGCAAAATTGTCTTTGATAAAACTTTTAAGTTTACCTAAAGGGATATGAATTATGCCTTTTTAAATTTAATATTTTGTTTTGCGCTGATATTTTTTTCTGTATTTCATAATCTTTTCTTAAAATAATTAAGTAAAAATAGTGAAATAGTTGACAGAAATCATAAAGTTTTAGGTAAAGGCTTGAACATTTATGAAGTATATCCTTAGTAAAAAAAAATCAAGTTTCATATATCTAAAGATTAAAATTCAAAGTTTTAATTTTTACGATACAAAAGAAAGTGTAATAATTAATTAAGAAGGCTATATCCATATAATATATTGTTGCCAACTTGGGACACTTAAAAATTCAAACAATTTAAAATAAAATATGATAATAGATTTTTGAGTATATTCTATGAGTGATAGAAAATGCGAGAAGCATCTGGAACTTACGAGAAGCTTCCAGAATTGGGCCAATTGTATATAAGTGGGAGATAAACAGTCAACAGTTATCAGTTAAATAGTGACAAGTAACAACATAGTTCGAAAACAATTAGCAGTAAGAAATAAATCGATAAAAAATAAATAAAATAAATAAGTGGGTATTGTAAAATAAACTAAAATGTGCAATACAACAAATTGTTATTGTTCTTAAACACAAATTCAACGAATCCGTCAATAAAAATGCACTTTTAAATAATTTTTTTTACTATAAATTTAATGCATGTATTATCTAACTATAAAATGCAGTCTAATTTATGCTGATTAGAGCATATTTTTATCCCAATTTTAAAATGTTTAGTTTGCAAATAAAAATAACCAGTAAATTTCCCTTATAAATCTGTGAAGAACTTTAAAATTCAGGATTTTAAGAAACTCCCCAAAACAATCAATTGCTATTAAACAAGTGAATTATTGAGGAAAATGTCAGTTTCGAATGTCCATAACGACTAAAGGGTTGAAAATAGAGGTACTTAAATATGTAAAATAAGTCTTCACATACACATCACGTGACAATAGTTAAATTTGGTATTGATTTCCTCTGCCCAGAAAAAGGATTTAACAACCGATTTTTCTATTATAATAAGTAGAACTTTGGGATCAATCAGATGGTAGAAAAAATAAAAATAAAAAAGTTTTTTACAGTTTGGTTTAATGGTAAGTTTAAGAGTTTTTTTTTTTAAAAAATTGTCTAAAACAATTGAAAAGAAAGTATTGATAAAGACGACAAAAATTTGTTAAAATTCTGCTGGCACCGGAATTAAAAAAAATAAAGCTTTTAACAAATAAGTTATGAATATAAAAACCAAGGGGTTTTAAAAGTAGATCGCTATAGACAACTTAAAGGAGAATATTAAAATAACTAAAATAGCCTAGTTATCATTAAAGGTAAAGCTTCCAACATATTAATTGGATGTTTCATAGAAAATTAAATAAACTTACAATTTGGTGATAAATTATTCTAATATTGCAATGTTCCACTGATATATTTTTCATCTTCTTCAGGCTTTTCAACTTTCTTTAGTACAGGCAGTTGATAGAAAATACAAGATCGAATAATTTACTGACATGTGAGTATTTAAAATTTATTATTATTGTTGATTTTGACAACAACAAAAAACAACTAAAAGAATTGGTTTTTAAACTTTTCAACGATAATGTTAATTTCAAATTCTGCATGAAGAAGTTGAAAAAATACACCAACGAAATGTCACAAAATTTAAAAAAAAACTTAATCTCAAAATTCCGAGAAACACCCAACCAATATTAAAAAAAGTCATTGTAAATTGTGAGATATTTCTTTTCAAATTTTTGTTCATAACTATGCTGCAGTTTATAGAATGTAACAAACGACTTATTAATTAATTAATGCCCATAAAAAGAGACCACTCACACGTAAATGTTATAAATTTCTAAACAATATGAAGCCTGTTGCGGTCATTAATCGATAATTACTTTAATAAAAACGACATTTTCTCTCTATAAAAGCTCTATAGTTTCACCAGTAAGAGAATATGACAAACAATACGAGCACAAATAAGAGGAAAAACTTGAAACAAGTGACATTTTAGCTTAACATGCTTTTCTATTGTTGTTTTTATTCGAACGAAACATATAAAACGTCCAATAAATTAAATTGGGTTTTACTACAAAAAAACTTTAAGACATAAAAACACTTTTATTCTGTGCTTTGATTTCTGTTGTAACATTTATAGAAAATATACGAATTAATTAGGCTTTTTACAAAACGAGGGCGACATTTGCAAATGAATGGATGATTACAATTATTTTTATAATTAAACCGCACCTTTATTAAAGTTCATAAGTTGGGTTAAAAGCGAATGTATGTTTTTATTTGCATATTGGCGGCGAAGAGAAGTGAAAGAAAAAAGGATATGATGTGAAGTAGGGTAGTGTAGATTGCTCAGATACTGTTTGGGGAGTGTATAATCGGAACTATAAAGGAATCGCGTGACTGTGAAACATATTGATAGGAAGAGACTAAGCAACAGGTCATAATATTGTGATGAATATTTTTAGTTGGCGACAGATTATATTGTAAAACTTTAATTGATAACATTTACGGTTTTTTAACCAATAATACCAGAAAAAATTAATATGGTAAAACCCAAAGTGAAACAATTATGCCAAATACAAAAGCTTAGTAGCCGCAAGAAAGCTCATTATCTTTTTGGTTGAAAATTTTTGGTTCAAATTAGTTGAAACTTTTTTATGATAATGAGTTGGAACTAATTATTCGGTTTCAATAGAACTCAAAAAGTTATTTAAAAAAAATTGAATTCATGGAATTCAAAAAGATATATAAAAAACTATGTTTGATGATTAAAAAAAATATCAAAATACTATCATAATGTTCAGTTCCGTTTTGTTTAGATAAAAACCCTAAAGAAGTTGTGATGTTTCTTATTGCTATTTCCATATTATTTAAAAAAAAATCTGGGAGTGAGAAGATACGTTACAAATGAAATAATCCTAAGAGACCTGAATATCGAAACTGTGATAAATTATATTAAAAAATAAATATGTGGAACGAATGGGACTACACCCGAACGATCTAGCCATTCAAGCTATTAAGGGTGGATCACCGTCAGAAAAAAAAATAGATTTTTTTTTTCCATAAATGTCTTTTTATAACATTCAAGAATAACGTGTTTAAAGGATTGGAATAGCTGACTAATGTATTTTCACTGATAAAAATTGAATAAATTGATAATAACTTAAAAAAATATCTTAAAAAAACTTTAAATGCGTTTTTCTCGAAATCAACTTTTTAAAACTGGGACACAAGATCTCTCAGAAACTATCCGACAAATTGACTTGAAACTGGAGAGTGCTATAATTCAACACGTCTTCTTGGTACTGAATCTCTGAAATTGGCCAAACCTCCCCCCTCAAAGTGGAAGAGGGGGAAAGGTCCAAAAAAAGGTCGTTTTTTTTATCTATTTTTTCAAAGTCACGCCATTTTGTGAATTTTCAACTTTTTTCGGATTTTCGAGGTTCAGTACCAAGAAGACGCATTACCAAAACCTACATTCTTTGGAAAATCATGATCCGACTTCCGGTTTCTGAGAAAATTTGTTTCCCGTTTGCCTTCTCATTTTTGAGGACCCTTTTTCAAAGCGCTGTAAAAGGGGGACATATCGGGGCAAATAAAAAAAAATAGTTCAAAATTTCAACTTTTACATGCCGAAGACCGTTTTTTAATATCTCTAAAAAAAATGGCAGCAGTTTTAAAAAAGTCATTATTTTTACGTTCTGACGGTGATCCACCCTTAAACAACCCGCGTTAAAGAGACTAATAAGAAATGATTTTAATTCAATTTAATATTTTATGAATGTGTATAATATATTTTGAACGTGTGTGTGAAAACAATTAACTTAACATTAAGTGTATATGTTCTACTAACGTACTTTTTATGATTTAATTTATTTGGATTTTAATTTTTATGAATATTTAGTTCCTATTCTCTGGTTGACATTGGTCAACTAGATATTATCTTTAGATTAATGTAAGAGTTGTAATATTTTAGGCAAGGAACCATTTGAGCTCAATTCCTATAATAAAACACAAAGTTAAAAAAAATTTAAAAAAATACAGCTAGTGGAAATCTTCTGCAGGTTTTTTGATGATAAAGGAATTATGCACCCAAACAAATAAGGAAAACCAGTTTATCAATCAGCACTCATAGTATTAGCATTTACTGATAAATATACCAATCATTTGTTTCATCATTATCACATATAAATACAAATTTAAGAAACTTAATTTGAAGAATTTTTAGATGGAACTTTTCTTGATCAACGTTTTTGAAAATTATATTAAAAAGCATTTAGTAAATTACACAAAACATCCATTGATCCATGTTGGTAAAAAATACTGGTTTGCATGAAAAGACTTGTGGGGAAAAAAGCTCAACTAAGCAATTAGGATTTCAATGAAAAGATAAGGTTTCTTATTAGATTTTTGTTGGAAGGTTAAATTTAGTATCAAAATATTTCTCTGATTTGTTAGTGAACCGGAGTAATTCGGTGCAACTTTACTGTGCTTAACTCAATATTTTTATTGTAATTACTTGTAATGATTTTAATCAATTCTTTTGATACTAATAGTTCTTTGATTCTTTGGAACGAACTGAAATAGTTTTCTGGGTCATTTTAATATGGTTCAGAGATTATTAATGCCTTTATTATAAGAAATTAGGAATCAAATTGATTAACAAGTTTATAAATATTTTTAACCATGAAACAACTATGGTATTTCTCTTTTTTACCTTGATATACTAGATATCTTTACCTTGATATCTTTCTTACTTTCTCAATAATGTGTGCATTTTATTAAATTTTTGCCAATGTACAACATACTGAAAACAATAAAACCCACTTCGGTTCTTAATATCAATTGTTAAACCTTAATAGGGACATTCTATATGGCCATTCGCATTGAATCGGGGACTGGCTTTGATAAATTTTAAAAATTTCATTATTCAAAACAAATGATGGTTTTTAAACCTTGCAATTCAATTGGCTAATAGCCTGTTGCATTGAACTGTGAGTGCTGCTTAATGATATTTTTAAGTTAATTATTGTTAATTGGTTATTTATTATTTTAAATTATTAGCCAAAAATTAAAAATTGAAATAGATTACTGAAACTTGTTTGATCTCAGTATCTTATAAGTACCAACAAGCTTACAAATTATCATTAAAATATCTATCCAGGCTTGATTCACCATGCTCATAATCCCAGAGCTTTCAGAACATCTTTTTACTTGACGGGGATTATATGAAACTAGATACTATGTAAATATTTTAAAGAAAAGCAATATGCATTTTTGCAGTCTTTAATTTTTTTTTAATGCATGGTAGTATATTGACTCACCATCATGTTAGCTTATAGTATTAAATTGCTGTAGTGAGCGCTAATATATAGGAAAACGTGTATCTTTGAAAATTTTTTTAAATTTTTAAAATAAAATGAATCTTTTATAAGGTCATAAATGACAATCGTTTGATCATAATTTGACTATTCAAATTAATGTAATTTTTCCATGCATATCAACATTATAAGAATTTTTAAAATTTTAATACCCCAAGTTGAAACGTTATAAATATACACATAATTACTCTTCGTATATTAATTAATTAATGTTTTATGTATATGTCATTGTGTCATATTTTTAAAGGGTCTTCGTTACATGTGACAGTTTTTGATAATATTAATTTGATTATAGAAAAACGAGGAGCTTATTGGAAACCAATTTGAATTCAAATGCAATTTGTGCATAAATAACTAATGAGGACAAATTTAAAAAATAAAAAAGGAGGAAATAAAAGTTTTAGGGAAAAATATTTTAAATGATCCAAATAAATCGCAAAATGTAAGTGAAAAACTTTGATCATAGAAAATTTAATAGTTTCAAAATCAATGATTTTTAACGGACTAACAAAGGAGTCGCGGGAAAACATTAAAGAGTGATTTATTGAAATTCTTTTAAGAACTATCAAACTATTCTATTCTGTACCGGTTTATTTAAAATGGTATCAAAGTTATCATAAACCAAGTATGGCAAATCTTTTTGAAACGTGGGTCTGATTTTGTTCATATCTTTTTTAGTTCTAGTTCGTGGGTCACTAATGCCAATTCACCAATATTAAGTTTATAAAGTTTTAACGGAAGAAAATTTATACATTTTATTAAATATTTTGTAAAAAATGTAGCTTAAAACTTAAAAAATAAAAAAAAATCTTCTAAGCTTCGGTAAGTTTTATTGAACTAATAACTAACGATAAGATCTGTAGTCTTAACTTAAGAATCTAATATTATAAGCGAAAACCAGTGATTTCTCATTATTTTCATCACACGAATTAAGTTTTGATTTCGGTCGTAGTTTCAAGTTGATGACACCCGAAACTCGTTTTTTGGCTGAAACTAAGCCTAAACCGAAAGTTTTACTTTTGGATTGAAAAAAAGTTCCTGGTTTGTATTAAATTATTGCAATGAAAACATTTTGTTCTTTGGGGTTAATAAAATAATTATGAGACATGTTAAGTATTTAAACGGTTCTATTTTAACTAGTGCCTTACCTTCAAAAAGTACTTAATTATCATAATTTTTCTTTTAAAATAACAAAAATGCATAATACAATAGAATACATCAAGTTTGTAAGGAAAAATAAAATGCTTAGTAATAATACAGAAGTATTATTTAAACTAACATAAAAATTTCAAAGATAACTGTAAACAATTCGCTTGAAAAGTTTTCAAAACAAGCTTATGCCTTTCGAATTAGTTACGCTAGATATAATCCCAAATGGTTGCAACTATTTCAAAACACACAATTGAATTTAATGAACATTTGCTTGTAACCCAGTTAATAAAATCATAATGATTCGCCTAATTAACCAACCTGTTGATACTGGCATTAATAATTCAAGTCTTATCGGAAGCTGATTCAGAGCTGAAAGCCAAAAGCTTTGACACGCAATAATATTACAGAGAAGTTTTATTATACTAAAGAAATAGTACAAAAATTGGAAAAAAGAATAATTTTGAAATTTAACGTTTTATATTCTGAATTATATTTCAATTTTTATAATAAAACATGGAAAAACATTATGGTTCTAAGAAAGATTATTTCTCATATTCTTTGTTTTGATTGTATCGAACACAAATTTTATATTTTAACAAAAATTTTTTTAATTAATACTTGTTGTATTTCTGATTTAAATACATATAAAAAGAACTAAGTCATTATCTTATATAAGAAGCCATAAATTAATTTTATTTTTGTTTAAATATAAAATTTGTGTTCGATACAATCAAAACAAAGGATGTGGGAAACACAAAGGCGTGAAAATTATTAGATTCAAGGGAAAAAAAACACGTTTTTGTTTTTAACTATCATAAATTTAAAAATTACAATAATTTCACTCATCTAATATTTTGTGTGGTACCCATTATTGTTAATAATTTATTTTTCTCATCCTGGCATGCTCTATATTATTTTTTTCAATTATATTTTATTTCCTAATCATGATGCCAAATCTGAATGAGTATGGTTATCAGATCCACCTGTGTTGTTATAGTTTATTTTTTTTTAGTTTTTTCTTTACAATGGCCCAAAAATTTTCTATGGGATTAGCATCAGGACTATTTCCTGGTCAAAAAAGGAACATTAAATTTAATTTTTTTGAGGAAATTCATAACTTTTTTGTCTTTATGGCAAGGAGCTCCATCTTGCATAAAGATAAAATTTCCTTCCGAAAACCACTATATTTTAAGGCAGTAACCTCGTTTCCAAGGCTTGCCTCATATATTGGTCTTGGCTCATGGTACCTTCCACAATGTATATCCTACCGGTACCCTTTGTTGACATGCAACTCCAAACCATAGCTGATGTTGGAAGTCTTACTGTCTGGGCGATATATTGCTGGAAAAAAAGTTTTTTTTTATTTCCACTTAATTTGCACAATCTGCCTCTTCGCAATAATTGCAATTTGTCGTCCTGTCCTCCTCTTGAATTGGTTGTCCACCAACACAACTAAAAGTAAAAATCTTCTTTTGAGTCTAATAATTTTCACACCTCTGTAATCTTTCTTAGAACCATAATGTCTTTTCATGCTTTAATATTAAAATCGGATTATTATTCGGAATATATTTAGAATATATTAATACTATTTAGAAAATTTTGCAACTTTTATTAAATTATAAACCAAGTGTTTGGTTAAAATATTTAATTTGCGGATGAATTTTCAACCACTCGGTGTAATCTGAAAGCGTTTTTTAAAATTTATTAAACCAAGTAAGGGTTTTTAAGTAAATATGAGGTCGCAAACTATGTAACGGGTGTTAAAAAAGAATAAAAACAAAAAAGACATTTTTTTTATTATTTTTTTTTATTATTCGAGATTCCATTGGCATATACGACTTTCTGCCATCGATTGGGCAAGTCATATATACCATTTTTAAAAAATCTTTATTTTTAGAACGAATTAGTAATTCGAAATCAGTGACAATATCAATTTGGTTATTACTTTTTTTTTCTCCCTAAAAAAATCATAATTATGGAAAAGGTAATAATCAGTAGGTGGAATATCTGGTGAATATAGACGATGCGGTAAAATTTCAATTTGTAGTGAAGTTAATTTGTCAACTGTGAGGGAAGCTTTATGTGGTAGTTTTTTCGATTATTTTTTCTATTGTTTCTCGTGTATTAAATCAATTTCACTGCAGTAGGACTCTTTTGTTATGGTTTCGTCTGATTTTAAAAAGGAATATTGATTACTCCTTTGTCATTCTAACAAATAATAACCATAATCTTTTTTTGGTGAAATTTCGGCTTCTCCTGAGTGTATATTTTCTACCCATTTGCTTAGCCGTTTTCTATTACCTTCCAGGCTCTAAATAAATAATATAAATAATTAATAAAATTGATCTCCACCTATATTAGCGATAACAAGAATTACTTAAGTTTTAAGTCCACTGATTGTTTTTAGTTTATTAGAATTAACTAATGACTTAACATTGCTTAGTGACTAAACAATGGAGTTGTCTCTGTATAAACAAAAAGAGTTCTGGAGACACATAAACATCAAAATATTTTTTTATTTGAATGATAAAGCTCAGATATCTACCATTAAAGATTCACAAAAATACAATTCAAGAAGCTCATAATTTTTTTTTCTATTAAAATCGTATGAAAAAATGAACATGCTACTTAATACTTCTCGAAAAAAAACCCGGTTTTGATATAAAATTCAGGCAACATTAATAGCAGGGATGCGACCATCAACGTAATTTATTTATTTTCCCTCAAACCCGTATTTTGATAAATGAATAGCCATTTTCGCGCACGAAAATAATATGAGCCACACAAAAAATTCTATACACACCCCGAGCACGTACCCCATTCCCGATGTTACGTTCAAAAGCCTATAGAAAAATGAAGACTCAAGAGATTTTTTTCATATATAAAAAACAAAAAGAGAAAATCATTATCAAAATATAATCATAAATAAATGGCCATGCATTATGGTAATGGAAGCCAAAAATAATATCGCACAAATTGTAACGGATGGACGCGGATTTTCGTATTTTCTTTTTCGCTAGTATTATTGCAGATTTTGTTGTTGACTGGGAGAACCAATTTTAAATTTTATGTGTTTTTTTTTTGAATTTCAGCGTTATACATCGTTAAACTTAACAACTGTACAATGTTTTTTTTTCATATATACACTCAACAAAGAAGACCATTAGATTTGAACAGTATTTATGTACCAACTGAAATAAAGTTTTTCTGTTTTATATAATTTTAATAATAATTCAATTTTTAGATAAAAATTTGACAAAGTAACCATCAAAAAGAATAACTTAATTGACTTCCAACTTGTCATTGTTACAATTCATTATTTCAAATTCGATTTTTATTATACCTGCAGCTTTACCAATTCTATTATAAGACACGTAGATGAGTAGTCTCATGAAAATTTATTTTGTATTTTATTTGTTTTTCATCAGTCTAATCGATTTATTCGTTTTAATTTATTCCCTAATATTTATGGTTCCATTTAAAGTGATTTTATAGTTTGTCGTCAACTGATCGTTATTTATTGCAATAACTTATTTTTATGGACTCTTTTAATAACATAGGTGGATTGATTTTATTTGATCATTATGATGAAATAAAATGTGGTAACATTAAAACGGTTTAACAAAATTGCTATTTTTTCATTTCATATAAAAAAGGTTGAATGAAAAAGTTTTTTATTTCAAAATTTGTTGATAATTTTAAGACTTTTTTTATTTAGTTGGGTTTTCCAGGAGGAGGTTAGTTGAGCCTCAACACTGCAGCCTCAAGGCTCATTTTGCTTTATGGATCCCTACTTCACCTATATTCAAGATCAAGCAGTTGGGCAAACCTTAGCACTCGTCGCACTAAATGCTTCCCGATAATTTCATTTCCAGGGCTTGTTATCCCCAGTTCCATATTTCTCCATTCATTTAAAGCACCACTTTCCTGTAGATTGTGTAAAACGGTTTCTTCCTCTGCACTTTAGGCGCATGTAATCCCATTGTATAAAGGTGTTTCTTCGTTTTTTAGTGGCCAGTTATTCGACCTGTTGCTACTATGACTTGCTTTCTTGAAATACCAAGTATTTCAGAAGTAAGTTTTTAAGATGATTTTCCCATTATCCTTTTACTATACTTTTGCCCGGTAGTGTCCATGCTATGCAATGATTTTTGTCAAGTCAATCCATTAATTGTATTTTAATAGTTTTATTGGAAAAAATGATGTTTTTTTACCATACAACATGTACAGTGCGCTATTCATTATGAACAAATCCGTAAAAATACTCTATAATACTTTATATCTCATTCTCTCGCACGTTAAATCCTATAGATTCATGTATTTGTCTCTTTTAACTGTCGCTTTTTCGTTTCATCATATTTCAAACCACAATGCTGCAAATGAAGTAGTGTCCGACCGAAATTAGTTGTTACGTCCAAAACCAAAACTAGTAGTTTCAGCTTGACGATAGACGAAACTCGTTTTTTGGCCGAAACTAGGCCGAAACCGAAATTTTAGTCGGACACTAATTAAAGAAGTTTTCCCTTTAAAAAAATAAATTGAAAAACAAAAAAGCTCATGATGGTTTCGAGGAAACATAACTGAGGAAAAAAATTTTCTCCCACTAGAACCTGATGGAATGATGGAAGGGAAAGATGAAAAATCATTAATAAGCATTCCTTTTTTTTTGAAGATGTGAAATTATTTTCTACTCCAATCTATACGACAGGCAAAGTCATTGAACTAGTTATCACCGTTTACTGTGATTTGGTTTTTGAATTATTGATTCAGAAATGTTGGTGAGGCATTATACTGATTATCCTCGTTTATAAAGTTTTCCCGATATAGTTTGGGATTCTTTTGAAGTAAAATGCGACCAAAGTAAAAACACATCCCTATTGATAACATATGTATATTATCGAACTTAAAAAAACCATTTCTTTCGTAATAGAATAGTTTTTACAAAGAAGAGAACAAAAATAGCCTTCTATACTTCAGATAACCACGCACTCCTCTTAAGTTGAAAAAATTGTCACAGCTTTTTGTTCTTCAGTTAAGACCATTGTGATACAATACTGTGTGACAGTTCCAATTAAAAAATATCCCAATTACAAGCTGTGACTTTCAACTTCCATTAACCAGAATGCGAAACATTCGAGCACGTACCGTACACACTTGAAATACTTTAATGTAACGACACCGAAATGTTTCAAATTCAAGCCAACATTTCTCTCAGGTATTTAGTCACTGAAACTTTCATTTAAGATCTGCCTTGTTTCTGATATAATAAATATTGTTATAACGTACCACATTCGTCCCTAATTATATCTATAAAATTTAATACCTAGTGCCTCCATCCATTCGTGCACCCATTAATCTTTCACAAAAAAGCCTCGTTTGAGATGAACGTTTTTAGTGTTTAATAAATTTTAAAGAACTTCTTAATGGTGCCGGCAAAAATTATTTTATATACCTTAAGCAAAATTTCATTTGTTTCACGAAGAAATTTTAATTTAATAATCAAATCTTTCTGGTTCATAAATATAAAACAAAGGATTATGAGCTAACAAACATATTTTTTCCCTAAAAAATCAAACAACAAAAATTTTAAACTCATTTAGTATGATATACTAGTTATTTTTGTATATAAATGATGAAGGCAGAATAAAAAAATTAATAGGAATCGTCAAGTTAATGAAGTAAAGGTTTATCAATAATTTTTCTAATAATAAGGCAAATGGGTTGAGAAAAAATATCATACAATTAAAAAATTCAAATTAATGCAAAAATGGACGTTAAAAAAATTGAAATCACACTAATATTTCTAAGCATAAAAATCCACCATGTTACTTTCACTACCCGAAAACAGTGCTGCCCGCCAGTAATGTTCAATAATACCGAGGTACCCCAAACGGATTATGTCAAGTATTTGGGAATGTACCTGGATAGACGGTTAACTTGGGCAAAACATATAAAAGAAAGCAGCTTAACAAGAAATACGGAAAGTTGTATTGGCTGATTGGTCACAAGTCACAGTTGACCATAGAAAACAAATTGGTTCTGTACAAATTAATTGTAAAACCAATTTGAACCTATGGATTGGAACTTTACGGCACAGCTTCTAACTCAAACGTGGAAATAATTCAAAGATTCCAATCCAAGATTCTATGGACAATAATCGATGTACCATGGTACATAAATAAGGTAAGAATCCACGACGACCTACAGGTGGAACATGGGAAGGATGTGATCACTTGGAGAGCACGGGCCTATCAAAATACTTAATGATCATCCAAACAACCTTGTCTTGAATCTGCTGGATAACAGTGCGGATCGTGCGGATGTTAAGCGTCTCAAAAGAATGTCAATACTTGCCCTGACAGACCGATTTTAGTGATATTAGTTCATTAGATGTTAGTGTTATTATATTTAAGAATACTATTTATACTAGAATTATATTAAGATTATTATTACTGTTGTTTTACTATAATTTTCAATATTAATTGTGTCATTGGACACAACTAACCCACGAATGTTATAAGTGTGACAAATTGCAATTATTGTCAAGAGGCAAATGGTGCAAAAACAAAATTTGATAATAAAGAAAATTCTAAAAATAAAAATAAAGCAACAATTGAGGCAAAAACCCTCGCAAAGGCCCTCGTTTTGGGCATATTTATTTAAAATAAATATTAATTAAACTAACTTAAATCTAAGCAGCGATTTTAAGTAGAGCCATAAAAACTAACTTTTTATCATTATTATTGAATACAAATCCAATGGTAACATCTATACTGAATTTTGATGTATTTCGTTAATTCTGCCATCGATATTATTTTGTACTAATCAATTTTGAAACTAACAACTTAAAAAATTTTAAAATGTTCGATTATTGAATTATTTGTGGTAATAATAATACTTCAACTACCTAATGTTTAATGAAGCTTAAATTAAATTTCATTGAGTAAATCAAGACTTACTCTTTACAAAAAACAAATATTTTTTTGTAAATATTGTCATATTAAATTGTAAAAAAACCGTCACAAAGTATTTTCAGATCAATTAAGATGAATTTAATGAGTTACAATTATTACTGCACTGAATACATAACGAATGATTATTGAGGCTTTTGAATAAAACATTAACAATGATTCTATGAATCTAACCGCACTTTCGTATCGAATCAAAAATATCTGTTAGCCAAAACAAAAGACGAGAATGATGCTTTTATTTTAATATACAAAAATCATAAAAATGCTATACACCTATCCCCCGATTTACACTGAAGATAGGTTCCAAACAAATCCGTGTAAAAAAATGCGCAATTAAGTCATTTATCCAAATGGAACATAAGTAAAACATATCCAGAAACTTTAAACTAGATATAGTTTGTCCAAAAAATGGCGTGATGTCGTAGTGAACTTATTCTAAAAATGAAAACAAAAAAAGAAACGAAATTTTTTTCAAAAAGTACCTGCTGAAACTTAACAAATTCAGGTATGTTCGAAATTTATTCGCCATCACTTTGAGCAACTATCAGAAAGCTGCCAAATGAAAGAAACTCAAAAATAATTTCAATATATGTATTGTGGATATGATTATGTAACCAAAAATACATTTTTAGAAATTTTCAGAATTTCATTAGTTTATGAACCGTGTAAAAGCGAAATCGTGTAAAACGAGTATCGTGTAAATTGGGGGATAGGTGTATTCAGAATATCTTTTGCACTGTTTTATTAGACTCAAAGCTTTGTTAAAGCTTGTGACTTGGTGGTATATAGATTAAAGAGGAATGGATAAACGAAAAAAAATTATATTGCGTCAAAGTTTGTTAATATATCTTGAATCAATTAATCGGCCACCTCCACTCAATGAGGTCTTTTTATTGCTCCCATCTCTATATTTAAAATTTTCCAATATCTCTGTTAGGTTTATAGCCTCTGTAACAACCAAGTACGCTTCACGCTGTTTATAATTAAACAGCTACGCTATATTCCAATAAAGCTCATTTCGATCTTGTTCATAAAAGCTTTACTTTATTTCGTATTAACAACCAAAGACAAAGTTCCTGCAAAGAGACGCGAGGAAATTGTTAAATTACCGGTATTTGCTATCGCACGAAAGCCTCCAATTTCAACCCCAAATAATAATGTTCAGCAGTAATGATAATTATAATCACAAATATGGGCATGAAGATGAGACAACAACGCTGGGAAACGACAGCTAGAGGCGTCTGTTTGAAATGGTTGTTCTGTCTTTAATCGTTCTATTAATTACAATCGATTATGATAAAATACCCTTAAAACAATATAATTCGCTAGTATGATTAATGAGATTCAATTTCAAATATAAATCACTCACGAAATATGCTTATGAGAAGGTAAATTTTATAAAATTATACAAAGAAAATGGGAGTCATTAGTATGGCCTCTCATTGTTGTCCCTAAGTTTGTACTTAACCTAAAAAAATAATAAGGGTTAAAACAAAAATTAATGAAGCTCTTCATAATTTTTTATATAATGACAATGAAAATCAAAAGAAAACTCAAAAAATGTAACACACTTATTTTAAAAGTACCTTATACATAAAATTTTTCGAGTACATAAAATAAATTGTGTGTTTTTCATTGTTCGGTTGATAGTTTTATATTTTTATTTTATTTCCATGAAATGTCCATTCTTTGCTCCAAAGTAAAGGAGTGTTTTATATTCAAATGCATTTTTGTTAGATTGCACTTCCGTCATTCGTTGACTCTCGAATACTATTGGAACATTTTATAGTTATATTCAAAGAGAAAACTTATTTTACGGGCATTACTATCATTTCTACATGATTTATTTTTCCGATTACTTGAATATGATAATGTTAAATAGTTTTCAATATATTACCATTTTTCATTGATAAAGAAATGAAACTACAAAGGTACTTCAAAATAAAAGTGGCATTTATTTATTTAAAAATAGATTTATTTAGTACATGGTGGTTATTGAATTTTAGTTGAGGAACCGACATTTGCGTGATTATTTTAAAAAGATTGTTAAATAATAAGATCGAATGAAATATCAAATTTATTTTTGCAAGCAGGTTGGTGGGAAACTTAATAATATTTCCGTGATCTTTTTGTATGTTTATATATACATTTTTTGCAGGTCATTTTTGTATGGAGCTATATAATATTGCATCAAAATATTTTTTTTATTGTTCAACAAAAAATCGATTTTATTCACAACCTCTTGACCGTACAAGGGGATGTTATAATTTTGATGAGTGAAATTTTTATAGACATGCTTAGTTTTCCAGTTCTGAATTCTTTACATCAAATTGCAAAAATGTTCAAAATTTTCGTCCATTTTTGGATTTTTGTGCTTTTTATTGAAATATTTTTTATTAATAAGCAAACGAACAATCTTCGCTTTAAATCCATTTACTACTTTCACCAAAAAGTACCCGATTGTTGGAGTGTTATATTATATATAAACATTTTTTTTATTGGAAAACACCTTTCCGAATAACCCCTTTGATTTTTGATCTTTGATTAAATTTTGCTAACAAATATCTTCGTTATTTTCCTTATCAGATTGTTAAATCAAAATATCAGTGATATTACAAAAGGCTTAAGGCTATAGAACATTTCATCATTTGTAGTACTCAATTTTTCGTTTACAGTTTAAGCTCAGGCTATATTTAATAAATGTAATGGACAAATAAAAGAAGATATTTTAATAAAAAACAAAAAATTTTGGCCTATTTGTAAGAGATTAAATTGAAACTGAAAAAAGGAGGACAAAGAGTTCAAATTTTAGACTTGATATAAAAAAAACACTGGACAACTTTTAGTCATGAAGTCTAAGTAAAATATAATTAAATGCTTAATCCATATCTTTTGAACTCCTTTGAGAAAATTGCATTTTTAGAAAATCTATTATACATTTTCAAGAAAACAATTTGTGTAACTTTTGTGTAAATTCAAGCTTTTTCCTTAAATTTAAAAAGCATAAATTTCAAAAAAATTCTATCATGTTATTTTAAAGTATAAAAATTTACTTTAGTGTATCATTAACATTTATAACAACAACTGATATTTTTTCTTTAATTAAATTTTTAATTTTCATGCAAACATTTTTTTATTATTATATACCGTCGCTTTATAGCAAAGATCTTTAGCAATTCTACGGTTAATACAAATCAGTAATCAAGAAACATCGAAAATTTGCTCAATATAAGAATTGAACCCAAAATCTACCAGTTTTGGAGCGTTCACCTTGACCACTCAGCCATCGTTAGGCTTATGCTAGGATCATTATATTTACTTTCGACAATTGCTACATTAGGTATTGAACTTAAATTTGAACAAATAATTTTAAATGGCTCATTAAAATAAAACAAAAATACTGTATAGAAAAAGCTTTAAAAAGTAATTATAAAAAAGTTTAAGTTAAGGGGGTAAAAGATTATTTGAATTTATGAAGATCAAAATTTAAGGAATATTTAAAATTTATATCTGCAATGTGTGCTTACATTCTTAATGACGTCATTGTTCTATTTATTTCTTAAATGACAAGCAAACAAAAGAACAGTGCTACAGTCGACTATTAATAAATCTCGAATAAGCAGGTGAGAATTATCAATAGAAATGAAGAGGTATTAAAGGAAAGCTTGACGCAATTTCTCAAACCCAAAACAATACTTTGTATGGGAATTCGAGATTAAAACTTTCTTTAGTTATCTTTAAATTAAATCTCTCATTAAGTACTATTCAGATTTGTTTATGGAAAACCAAAGTTATTTTTCTATGAAAAATTAGATGCAAAAAGCGAAGAAATGATACTTTTTAATTTTAAACAACAAATTTACGTTTTTCTTTAATATTTTAAATAACCAATACATAATTAATCCAAACCAATAGTTTCATAAAGTTTATATGAGTCAAAGGGCTCTAGAAGATATCTGAATCCCGGTTAAATTTTTAAGCTTTAAAAGCTCACAAAAAATAAAATATAATCAATCGTTGATGAGTCATTGGGTTGCTTTTAAGTATTAGCGCTAATAAATTTTGTAGTCTAATTTACGTAAGAACTTCTTTTTGGGGACAGAGAAATGGGTAAAAACTGCTTAAAATGGTTTGAAGTATGCGCTTAGTAAATACTTAATGATTTCATATTATCCATCATAAAAAGCCAAAAAAAAAATAAAAATACGATGGTTGGCTTGTAAGAAATGTGGATTTCGGAATATGCAAAAAAAAAGTTGTGAAATTCTTCCAAATTTTGAAATTTGTCAATTTAATGGGACATTTTTTTATAAAAAAATGCCATAATAATTCTTTATTTATTCTTTTATTTCTGGGCAGTAAAAGGTTGAGGAACTAAGACATCCAGAAATATCTTAAGAGTTAGTATAATGGTTAAAATTCTTTTTGGGTTTTTAATACAAAGTTGTAAGATGGTTAAACAATCTAGAAGAACTAAAACCAGACTTTTTTGTTAAATACATCTCTAAAAATGTAATTTTTGCATTGCTAAATGTTTTGAAAATCATCTTCTTTAGAACAAAGGGGTTAAACTTAAATAAAACACCTGGCTTTAATACCCAAGAAAAAGTGATCTTTTAAATTTTCTTACTTAAAAATCTGATTTTTTTTCCGAATTTCGTATGATGATGGCTAATTTTTTGACAAAGGGGAATTTTTGTGGAGTTCAAATCTTAATGCATTAACAATCGAAATATCCGACACTTTTGTGTTAAATTAGAGGAATTTTAAATTATTTTTAGCTGAATTTTTCTTAGAAATATTTTGAAAATACGTTTGTTTTAATCAATACTGGGAACTGTTCGGTAGATTTTATTTTTCCAACTTTTATCATCTAAAAACATATTGCCAATGTTTAAATTTTGATTGTTTTTGAAAGACTTTTAACGATATAAAATAAAAAAATATAATAAAATATTTCTTTTCTCTTTTTGTCAATGTAATCAAGTTTGAGCTTTATCTTGAAAACATTAAAATTAAGCGTCACATGCAAAATCTATTGTGTAAATAGCAAGGAAGCTCACAAAGGAAGAAGAGTATGGGAAAATTGGGAGAAAATGAGGTTAAAGATAAAAATAAATATTGACATATACTTCACACACGATATACAAATGCCCATAGATGGAATTAAACTTGATGTTAAACCATCATCAACGAATGATTTTCATTCCCCTTGCATCCAATTCCCTTGTTAAATATTCCTATCACAGTTGCTGCAATTTCAGGTAGGTAATTTCAACTATCCCACTCATTCCCGTATATTTCTGTCTATGTGGTTTTAATAAAATCACACCATATGTTCTAATGGTTTGACACATACATTGAGAAAATGTACGTTATGTTCTCTGGATGCTGGATGATGCTCTATATGCATCCCCAACCACTTAACTCTCTAACACATACATACTTTGTTAGGGGTTTGTGGGAGAACTGGCGTTAGAGATGGGACTACGTCACAATGGGGTGTATCGTTACGCTCTATTTATCTTGGGATGAAATACAGCATTCCCATTTGGTCATGTCAGAGCCTAAGGAATAAAACAGATGGATGAATATGCTTCCATCACGGGCAAATGGGATGCAAAATTTTCACGACTATCTCAAAGAAAAGAAAAGCATTTTCACCTAGAATCCTTTTCCTCTTGTGTTTACCTAAACTGATATTATCAACCCATTTAATGATGTAATTTAATCCTGTAAAATGATGTTTACTGTTAAAAAAGCGATGAAATGTACCAATAAAGGTATGCAAGTTTTTTTCTGTTTCCGTCATTATAAAATACAAATTGTACTTTTCTGAAGAAAAGGTAATTTGAAACATTTTGCATTGTTTCTAAACTAGTCAACTTTATCATTACTGTGAAGTTTTACTTCCTGCATACTTTGGGTTTTCCGCTTGTTTTGTTAAATACTTCACTTAAATGGTTTCCCAAAATAGGATTTAGTGATGAAGTGGGAAATAAGTGGAATGAATAGGATGACCGATTTAAGTTGAGGTTAACCAACATTAAGTAGAGGTCAATTCGAGAGATACCAATGATTTCAAGCCAAAATTATGATAAGCTATACAAATTTATTCATTTAAATATGGAAAACTAAAATTTAAAATTCAATTTTTAAATGATTGGATGAAAAAATTCAAATGAAATAACATTTCTTTTAGTCAATGTGTTTTGGATTAATCCCACACCAGTTACCCGTTCGACTGATATATCTTTTTTTTAACCTAAAAGATTTCCCTATAATTAAAACTCAGCGACTAATGCTGTATGGGCTTTTATAGTTATAGTTTTTACATCAAAGTGTTTTCTATGAAATATAAACAATAAAAATTGAAGTACAATTATCATAGTTATAAATCAATTCTTTTCAGAGACTTTAGAGCACTGGTTCTTAAGCTGGGTTCAATCGAACCCCATGAGTTCAGTGAGTCAGTATTACAGGTTTGGCGGATATTGCATACCTATGTATTAATAAACTTATGTTTCGATTTTGAAAAAAAAAAATAATTAATTTTTCCATTTAAGAAGGGTTCGATGAATACACATCTGAAACTGCTAGGGGTCAGTACCTCCAATAAGGTTAAGAACTACTGCTATAAAATGTTCTAGGACCTAGACGGAGGATATTAATGGTCTGAGATCTTTTTTTCCCAGAGTTTCACTCCTGGATAGAGCCCCATTGTAACCAACCAGTAAAGATTTGATATCCAAAATGATTGGCGCATTTAAAATCCTATCATGGATGAACTTTCTCGTGTCGACCGTTCCTAAAAAGTATAACTTGAATCCGGGTAACAAGATCCACTCTACTCACGCTAATTCCATTTAAATTAATTTTTTTTAAATTTTTGTTGTTGTAACGACTCTTTCAATGTCTTTGTGATTATTGTAAGGTTTTTTTTAGGGACTTAATGTGCCATTTTTACTATACTTTCCTAATCGATTGGTTTCGGAAGAGGTTTGGGTTTGTAGGTTATATTAAGAAACAGCTTTCGTTGGTGGAAATGTTAGCAAATTCGATTATGTTAACCAATTATTTGGTATATAATAATCAAATTGTAAGCTATTCAATTGTGCATCAAGGTGAGGAGTTAAATTTTGATTACAATTTGATAATATAGAACACCCCTCGCTTTAATCTATAACTAGATAGCTAACGATTCTCATTAAATAACTAATATTGCCTTAAAATTCATGGTGAAATCGGTACTAAGATTCGGATCATAAATGTATTTTTTATCTTGTTAGGGCATTTTATTAATAGAGGCGATATTTTTAAAATTAATTGTTTTTTAAACATTTTTCTTATAATTTCTAACAAAAAAATAATTTTTAACTTTTGTACTCTTAAATATATTTAAATTAAACCACTGCATTAAAAACTTCAAATAAAAACACAACTTAATTCTGAACCAATACAATAAACACAGCCACTTTTCAAATGAACCTTAATAAGACATTACACGAATTTGATTGACTTGACATTTGGTATAATCAAAAGACCAAATTTCTTTGTTTTTCATTCTTTATTTTCAAGTTGTTCTTCAATGAAATTGAATTTTCAGTTCATTAAACATAAATTTAATATACAAGCTTTTGTCTTATGAATTTTAATAAATTTTTTACATAAACCTCATTTAAATTTAGTCGTTCTATATAATGAAACATATTTTCATAATTCAAAGAAACACAGTTCTTTATTTTTGCATACATAAATGCAAATCTTTCCAAAGTTTTATTACAATTAATTAAAAAGTTGAACTTTTGAAAAGTTTTTGATTTCCAATACTAAGCACAAATTGAACATTAAAGTTATAAATTTGTTGAAACTTAGTTTGACATTAATGTGAACAGACCGTTTGTAAACCATCCAATACGAATTTGATATGGCAACCCTTTGATCTTGGAAACAATACTGTTATTAACAATTTAACTAACTTAAAGTTTTGCCCAAATTAAATGCTATTTGGAGAATTAATAACCTGTTTGCAACACTTTTAGTACTACCGTGATATTTAATTTCAGTGAAACTTTTCAAATCATTCAATATTTAATATTCAAAAAACAATAAGGGCAGTGAAATGTTACCAAGAGCATTTTTTTATTAAAAAAAACCCATCAACTTGTAATTAAAACTAATTTTATTAACAATTCGATTCAAAACCTTCTCAAAGCTGCTTCCCTAATTTATACCTTCAAGCGAAAAATAAATGTGAATTTATATAAATTGCGAATAGCATGACATATGGGACCTTTTATTATATTTTCTTGTAAACGCTTTTAGGGCTTAATAAAATGTCATATACAGACATCATACCTGTTGCAGACAAACTGTTTCAATTTTTTACCAAATGAGAAATTTATAACATTGAAAACGATTTTCAATTATATTTTACGAAAAAATAAAAACTTAAAAAACTATAGCTATAATATGGGTGAAATAAATTGAAATATTCTTCAAAGACAAAGAAATCGGATAGAAAGAAAATAGCAAAGACATTACCTTGGGTTTTTTATGCATTTCAAGTAATTATATACTATTTAGTGTATTCCAGTGACTTATGCAAAGAAAATGCTTTTTACGACGATAATTATACCTATTGTCACTATTATAAATAGAAATGTTACATTTCCGAATGTATACCCTTTTCTAAAAGCTTTTCAGACAAAGAAAGTTGATTATTAAAATACGATAGCGACAAAGCAATATGGCAACGTAAAATAAGTTTTTAAAGCTCTTTGTGATTATTTATGGAATTGCTATTATAGTTACAACAATTATTTTCATAAGATACAAGCATGCATCAACGTTGACAAAAAAAAGAAGGAAACATTAAAAAGAGACTGATTGATAAAAAGCTTTTTACAGAATCTGATTGAATTTGAAGATTATTTGCCCAAAAGCGTGTGCTTTTTATTTGTTACAAGCTTTCAAGTTCTTTACGACTACAGAATTTAATTGCTAGGTGTTAACAACAATAAGCGTGTAGGTGCTTTCGTGTGCTTTTGTGTGAAATGTGTGGAAAGTTATGAAAATGTAGACAGAAAAGAATAATTTTTGTTTGAAAATTCAAAGTATGTATAATGTTTGTAGACGTTTCGTTCGTTTTAAAACACCAAATTTTAACTCAATTTTGAGTAGTTGAAAAAATTTAATCCCAAATTATTTCACCGAATTAGTTTATTCTCTTAAGTGAGCTTTATTTGAAATATAATCCAGAAAAATTGATACAAAGTTTAAACTATT
Source organism: Sisyra terminalis (assembly GCA_958496175.1). Lineage (NCBI taxonomy): Eukaryota > Metazoa > Arthropoda > Insecta > Neuroptera > Sisyridae > Sisyra > Sisyra terminalis. The sequence continues at coordinate 40,723,400 of OY292277.1, forward strand.
GAAAAAAATATGTCTATATTGTTTTAATATGTATATTGAAATATTAGTGGTCTTTAAACTTCATACAAAAAAAATATACGATATCAAGTACCAAAAGTATACCACAACAAACTAAAAAAAATGAATTCATGGTAAATTCTTTTTACCAAAGCATTGGTTTGGAGAAAGGTCATTCAAGTAATCGGATTCAGGGAAATGACCAAGAATTATAAAATAATATGCATGTGATTATTAAATTTCATATTTTCATTATAATTGGGTCACGTTAAGTTTATCGTTTTACCGTATGTTTTTAAAATTCAACCAGCTTAATTTTTATTTTAAAATATTTATTAGAAAGGTATAGGTGTATCATAGAATTTTACTTTTCGTTAAAGTATCATGATATTGCAAAAAAAAAGAATTTATAGCAAAATAAATATTTTACTGTTGCAAGTTAGATTTTTTTTAATCCTTTATTGCCTTCTATACATTTACTATTAATATAATATGCAATGTGCTAACAAATTTTGGTTGCTTATATACCACACTTGAGGTAAAAACCGTAGTTCGACCCTGGTGTGGTATTTTCGAAACAAGTATTTTATCGATGAAAAATCAAGATTAGATAAGAATTTCTTATTTATTTGTTCCTTTCCGATGTTAAAGAACTATCATTGAAGCTGTACCGTTAAAAGCTTTTTAACTATATTAGATTGTTTCTTAAATAATTACGTAGCTTCAAGCTCTATTTGGGCTTTGATAGCATTCGATGCACAATTAAGTAAAAACAGTTTTACGATTTTAAAAGAAGACATTTCTTAGAATTCTAACTTTATATATTTTAAAGATTTTTTTTTTGTTGAATAGTTACAGCTTTTGAAAGAGTTACATTAGCTTTTGTAAAAATAACAATGAAAATTTTTATTCTATTGATGAAAACTAAAAAAAAGTTTTATTTTTTTTAACTTATAAGAAAACTTTCTCAATACTGAATTAATTTTATCAAAACTATTAGACTAAATTTTTCTTACGATTAATAGAAAAAAATGAAATTTTTTTTAATGAGAATTTGCTTAAGTTAAGGAATAATTTAGCAATTAAACAACTCTGAATTCTTGCAATGTATAGGGTAAAGGTGGCAATGTTGCAGATAAAGGATAATGACATCTTGTTTTGAATTTCGAAGGTTTATGCCAAATCTCTGCTAAAATGAAATTATTTCATGATTAAATTGAATATTTATTATTAACCAAAATAATTTTATTACGTAATAAGTGTCATAGACGACCATTTTTAAACTCAAGGATCAAAACCAGTGTTTCTTAATCTGTGATGCTCGCAACCTTCGGGTTGTACAAATGTATTTTTAGCGTGCGAAGGATGCGAAATAATCAAAATAAATATTGAAATTTTCAATTATAAATTTCGCCAAATATGTAATTTTTTAAACTCAAAAAAAAAACACACACTTTTTAATGGGGTTTTAAAAATCAAAGAGCTGCGGCTCATTAAAAAGATTAAGAAACTGATCTAAGCTTTTAATATAAAATTATGAAATTAAAAGTTGTTCCAATAAATTAATACCTCTTAGTTTCATGTGATCTACTCTAACTTAGTTAGATCACAAGCTACCATGAATGGCAACGGTTTTCCTTGGATTGTCTAGTTGCTAATCTAAAGTTAATTGTTACCAAAAATATCATAAAAGATAGTTTCAAAGTTTATTTAATTTAATTTGAAGCCATTTTAACTGCAATTAGTGAAAAGGGTTAAGATGAAGGAAGTTTGCTTTTTTTGAAGTACTAACAATCAAGTTTGCCAAGATTTTCTGGTTAGATTAAGATTAATTTAGACTAATTGAAGTCCAATGTACTAACTACTTTATAGGGCTAATTTTCGTTAGTATTTTAATCCATTCATCTGTTCTAATTGTTTTGAAACATCTTTTGCCTTAAAATTAAAGAATTGGGTTTCATATTATCTTGGCGATTCTAAAAATTTCAATATATAATTGTTTTTTTTTTTTTAAAAAACTTTATTTTATAAATAATTTATTTACCATTGCAAAATAGGACTTTATGTTCTTTTTTTTCCTGAATACTCACTTTTAACGCCCATTACTTTCAATACCAAAAATTTAAGAGTCAAAAGAGGCAATTTAATATCTTATAGAAAGATTTCAAATGTATCAAGGTGATTAAAATCTTTCTTTTCTTAGGCCTCTATTGCACTAAATAAGATTGAATGGATATCGTATTTCGTTTTTTGTTGTTGGTGTAAGCTTTTTGTTAATGAAAACTTTGTTCTCAGTATCAAGGAAGTGCTTAAAAGTTGCAACTGAGATTATGTGTTTGTCGCTTTTTTTGTGAGTATTTAGGTTAATGATTGTAAACAAAGCTAATTTTTTATGAAGCCTTTAATGTTTCGATAATTTTACTGAACTCTCAAACTTTGTTCATATTTATTGTTGGTTTGTAAGTTTGATCTGCTAATGATCATTCTATTATCTTAAAGAGGAAAGTTTCCTTTTGAGCTTTAGAACTTTCAAGATGGTTGTAATTGGAAATGCAAGTATTGATTTCAACGTTGCATCATTATCTGTACGCCAGTTGCATAATTCATCTTAAAACTAAGACTGTTATAAATCCAATAATTTTCTTTAATTGTTCTTTAAAAGGTTAATTAAATTCCAAAAATTATTGACTAAAGTAAACTTTGTATTAACATTAATTTGAACAAAAGTTCAAACAAATGTAATTTTAGTGTTTTGGTCAATTACGTATTTCGATTGCCAAGTAATATTCCTCAATGGTCAGTCAGTATTTATCATGTATTAGATCGCTCCATAAGTGTCACAAAGTAATTTAATTTGATTTTAAATAGGTTAAATAAAAAGCTTATCTAAACAATTGTCGAATTTTATGAAAACTCTGTAATTTTTTGAACTATTTCATTGTCATTTAAAAAATGATATTATAGTTTAATATTATGCGTAACTATAATTCTTAATCATTCTTGGTTTCAATTGTCTTATTAACTATTGTCCATATTTATTATTTAAAAAAAATAATAATAAGTTTACCTTGGGTTAAAATATAAAGTTGTATAACGCGTATATATAAATCTCCCTACCTCTACTTCCCGACAAAAAAAGCTCCAAAATATTGTCATGGTTTGTTCACAATTTGTCACCGTATTTCTTCTTATTTTCTCTAGCGAATTGTTTTATGACTGCTCTGTTTTTATTGCTTGAATAAAAGAACAGGGAAAAATTTAGAAAAAAGTAAGTAAACGGGAAAAAGGATAACCTTGTTAAGCTACCTGTCAATCGGGCGACATATGTATGTAGGTTTTACTCTAATAAACTTTTTGAAATTTATTTTTGTTAAATTGAAAGCAAAAAAATAACGCAATCAATGAAACGGAAGCTTTTCCAAATTAAATCAAGGAAGTTTGCGACGATTTCCCGAATTCGCGTTCTTATAAAAAAAAACAACAGATAGAATTGTCTCTTGAAATAATTTCTTAAAATATAAATTGATTTGATATGTGTAGATTTTTATCATTAAATAATAATCAATACCAGAAAATGATGTCATAGGAAATAATTTTTGTTAAGAATATTTCAACATGATAAAAATCAATGTTTTCAATTTTACAATAAAAGAACGTTGAAAAGGACTTCAATAATTTATTTTCCAATTGTTCAATACCTAATAATGTCAGTGTTGCCAATTTGGGTTCGTTATCTGATACGATACAATTTTTTTCGTTTGAATTTTAAATCGTATTTTGAATATAAATCGACTGAAATAAATACCTGAACAAACAAACCACCGAATTTACCGCATACGAAAAATTTACAATTAAACCTCATTTAATACACCTTGTGGTCTACAAATCAAGCTTAACAATAAATTCATTTTTTCACAATTCGAATTGGAATCTCACCACATTATTTAAATTGATTTGAAATGTTATTCCAAATAAATATTTTTCCCTTCCCAACCCTACCTGACCGGTGCTAACCAATGACCAAATCTAAAGCCCCAAGCATTTCGAATAATACCGGTTTTATATTTTGTGTTTTTTGTACATTTTAACCGATTGAAAAAGGGTTGGCCTCAAATAAATTACTTGACTTTTTCAGTTTTGCCAATTTTTCAATGATAGGGGAAAAACAATGGGAATTTAAGAATTGTTTTTGACTTGAATTTTTTTGTAGAAATATAATAATTTTGATAAAAAAGACAATTCAGATTTTTAAAGATTGTTTTTTTTTTATTTAATGTTTTTTTCATACTAAAATTAGCTACGTTTCGTTACGTATCATAACTTCATCAGGCTTCTTGAATCACAAAAAAAAAAATTCTGTTGATTCAAGAAGTTTTTGTGATTCAAGATGCCTGATGAAGTTATGATACGTAACGAAACGTAGCTAATTTGAATATTAAAAATCATTAAATAAATAAAAAGAATATTTAATAACCTGAATAGTATTCTTTATTTCATAAAAGCTGAGCTCTGAATTTTATCATCAATAATAATTTAGTTTCAATAATTTCTGACAAAATACATCAAACGTACATTTTTGTTTTTAACTTTTGAGCATTAAAATTTAGAGGAAAAAAAATCATGAATCTTTCCACCTAGACATTCAATATTCAGTACAAAATTTTCTACGTGCAAATTTAAAATGAATGTGAGGTGTCTGTAACATGATATAAAATTCATTTATATTTTCTAATAAAGTTTTTTCCATTTTATATTGTATGTGTGAAAAAAATTATCAGACGAAAAAACAAAGAAATTCTTTCGTCATCCATGTGGAATCTTAAACGAACTAAAGGTTAGATATTTTTAAAATAAAACTCATCATAATTTTTTTTCCAGTTTCCAAATATAAAATTTCAATGACTGTAGATGATATTTAAAATGAAATAGTTTTGATATTCATGCCCCATACAATAAGCAAATGGAATTTTTATAGAGGTTGGAATGAAACTTGAAGTTGAATTTTCCTATTTTTCAGTTAATTACGAACTTTATGAGGGAGAACTTGAAGTGGTCATAATTGTGATTGTGATCATATAAGTACATAGCAGTAACTACATATATGCATAGTACAATGCACCAAATGAATGTGATGAAGTCAGCAATTATCTGGTGAAATTACGAATTTGGAGATTGTTTCTTTAGCTGCTTAATTTGTTTAAATTTCTGTACATAAGTTTTAAACTACTAATATCATATTTTTTTTTATTTTTTCAATGTTTCTGATAATGTAAGTTATGAAAGAAGTTAACGCTCATTATATTTTTTTTAAATATAAATGCTCTCCCAATAAGAGTGCCGGAATTAATTTTACAGAAAAACATATTTGATTTTTATTTCAACATAAAGAAAAAAGTTCCGATTAAACGTAAAAACGTCATATATCTAATTTGGATTGGGGATGCAGGTATCACAAAAAATATCAAGTAATATAATTTTATCATACGTGAAAAGTGTACAATAAGAAAATTCATAAATCTCTCATTTTTTACCATAAACAGAGCTTACATTTTCAAAAAAATATCATTCAATGGTATAGTGTTTGGTAAATGGAGAATATTGTCATTTATATTGCCATTCAATTCGGTAAAGTTACTGGGGACATATTTATAAAAGGATTTTGTTATTCATGGTTTATTATTCAGAAAGAATAGACCTTTAATTTGATTATAATTTTTGAATATAATATTATAATATTATATAATATTTTTTTAAAAGATTTTTCCTTTGGTTGTGTTTTTTTTAACGTAAAAACGAGGTCAGTTCAGGAAAGTAATCTTAAGAATTAATGCATATACTATATCATACATGATAATCCAAGAGCTAGCGACGTTGAAAAATAATAATTATTAGATAGCTGGTTTTTGGATAAAGCTTAAAAATTTGTGATTATAAAATCAAATGTATCACAATATAAAAAAAATACGATCTAGCGATAATTTTTTTAAATTTATTTTACAATCTGTATAAATAAGATGTCTACTAGTAAAAGACCGATAGAGTAGCCATATCCACAATCACATTTCTAGAAATATTTTTTTTATTTCACCATTACTAGCTCTTATACCTCTTATACTATAATCGCTATAGTTTCTAATTTTATGTTATAATTAGAAGTATATAAGTAAAAAATATAAAGGTAGAAAAGTTGATAAAATAGATGATAATTTTTCATTTTATGTTCTAAAAATAAGCGTATTTAACGATTTCTACTTTGAATTGAAAAATCGAAAAATTGACCATCAAAGTGTCAGAAGAAATCATCAAAGCACCCAAATTTCAAAAGCCATTAACGTTGTTAAATAAGGGATGATTTAAAAAAAATATTGAGCTTTTGTAAATTTCATTTCAATTTTTTTTTACCTGGTTATATGAAAAGATAAATATCTGATTGGTGTAAACTACAATATCAACAACTGTTACTTAAGTCTAAAAATATAATTAATTAGGGGCAAAGTAATCTTAATATTTCCCCCTAAATATTCAGTTGGTTCCCCAAATTAGGATTCAGGAATTAATAACTATAAGTCTAGAAAAACTTTGTGTTTCAAAATGAAGATTTAAGGACTCTGAATTGTGCCTTAAATTAATCAATAGGGATTATTTTTATTATTTTCTGTTATTAACTTTAAAAGTTGTATTCGTCATACAAGAGTTTAAATAAAACTATGATTAGCTATATTCTAATATAATATTTGTTGTCTTATGTTTTTGGTAGCAAAAATCATTAAAAAAAATTGGTAATTTTAATTTCCAAAATAAAAAATAAACAATTTTGTTTCAACTCGTTTGAATTTTTCGAAAAATGTTAACTTCTTTTGTGATTTAAGAATGCAGATTAGATGGTGGTGAGCTCAATAAGATTTATGCATTTTTGCTCAGAGATTACTCAGAAAGTTTAACAATTAGTCATTTTTTCTTAATTTTAATGTTTTACAATATCAAAAAAGAAATTTATAATTTACTAAAAAGACTAATCAAAATTTAATCCTAAGTGTATACAGGGAAGAAGCGAAAAATACAAAAATAAAAATAAAAAATAAAATTTATATTTCTTATTAAATACTTTGTGTTTCCTATTTACAGTTTACAACAATTTCTGTAGCATGAAATTCTTATCTTATTTTAAAAATTTTTTTTTACAAATTTACCTATTAAAAATTGATTCAAACCAAATATTAAAAAAAATATCTAAATGTTGCAAATAAAATTTGCGAAACATTGATGAAAAAAATATTTTAAATAGTATTTATCATTGCTTTTTTCTTAGATTGTCTGGGAAATAAATACAATGCAGTACAGACGAAAAATAGATTAAAAATGAACTTGTTATATAATGGGTTCCTTAAGTGGCATTATGAGGAATTGATGTAAAATAATCCATTCCTCTTTGTTTACCTTGATTTCTCCACCAAACTTCAATATCTACGACTGAACAAACGTAGACTAAGTACAATTTCACGTACTCAGTGAATAAGAGCTTCGCTCACGATAGAGCTTTTCTTCATATGTCACATACTCTTTATGCTAACAAAAACGATTCACACAAATAGTAAAAGCACCGGAAATTGTTCCCAGCGACTAAATACAGAGTGAAAATTCAAGATATTTCACTCAAATTTTCATTTTATTCATATCCTAGAAGATTTTTTTCGTCTGCTACCTGCTTTGATAAAAGATAATATTTTATTTAAACGAAACGTTCGACCTTTCGGTTTTCTTTCATACATACTTATATTTTTTTTCTATTGAATCACATACAATCTTAACAAAAATCCGCAAAACTGTCAAGATGAAACACCAAAAAAAATAAATAAAAAAATAAATGTGATGTACATGGATAAAGGCCGCTAAAATGCTCAAAAAGAATATCTTATATAGAATATTTTATCTTGAAACAATACCTTTTTTTGTACAGCCCAAACATGAACAAGATTAAGTTTTAAGCGATTTTTATTTTGGCGAATTAAAGAGTACTTGTTTTAACTGTTTAAAATTACAATGATTCACTAACACTCGATTTGCAGTTTTTTTTTTTTAATTTTTCAAAAGTTTCAAAGTGTATAGAAAAATTACATTTAAAGCTTTTCGGTTGACTTAAAATTTCGGTAAAATCAGCCCTAACAATTATTTAATCGAAATTTTATTTTAACAATTGTTCATAATTATACAAATAACAAGCATTTTAACAATCACACGCGTGCCTAACACATGTAAATAACAAGAACAACAACGAACAAGAATTGTAAAATTATTGCGTTTTAAAAATGCCCCAAATGGTTGGTATTGAAGTGCGAGCTTTTTGCTTTTTCGCGACGATTTAATAAATAAAATAATTCTGTATCTTATGTACATGCAGAATGGTATGAAGTTTTGAAAAATTCAAAATTCAAAGTGGCGCCACGCACTGACAAACAACAACTGACCGTTGTGCGACATTGGAAAAGCTCAAACGCAACGAGAAAGCTCCTATATCACCCCCACCATTAGCATCGTCAGTATCATCATTATCAACATCCACAACATCACTATACCGACGAGTACGAGCTTTTTAGTTGGGCTTTTCTCGTATTGTTCATCTACATTATCATTCATTCTACTCTTTTGCAATTAAATTCTCTCGATAATTAAGAAAAATGACAACTGAAAATATTCCTTCCCTTTCATTAATTGCAGTCTTGAAAAGTTTTATGAAATGCTCTATGCCTTTTTTTTCTATTAGAATTATGACGGAATTCATCCCGGCTCCGGGGATTCCCGGGGCTCAATGTGGCTGACTATGCACGTGACACACGAAACTTCTAAAGGTGGTTGTAGTTACGATGTAAACGAGCACAAATACGCGAACGTGATTGAACAAGGATAACGAGAACGATTTTCATATATTATGGAAAATGGATTTAAAAAAAAATGCATAAAAACTATAAAACGTTCATTGTTTGATACTTTCAAATTGGAAAAATGCATAAGATAAACATTATTGCAATTACCAAGTTAATCTAAATTGCTCTTTACCTGCACTATAAAACTTTATTGCTTTATGTTATATGAACATTTCCATAAAATTTGAAGTATTAACTTATATTTTTCCTGCTTTTCTATTATCAAAACGTTGGCTGTACGGAAAAAAACATTAACTGAGCATATAAATTTAATAAATCATTTTTTAAGTTCTAAGTAAAATATTTCTTTGACTTCAAAAGAAACTTTGTCATTGATTTGTTTGAGATATATTGCCATTGGGCAGCTTCGTTGTATATAGCTTATTGTTAGCCTAGACGAATATTTATTGTGAAAATTGATTTATTTATTCAATTGATTTATTTGATGAATTTATATAATTTATTAAACTTAGGAAAAAAATAAAATACATGTTTGGAGACAAATATTATGAAGCTTCGAAATTTAAAAATAATGAGGAATTTAATTGTTCAATGATACATAACGCTTTATAATGACTTAGGTTTTTAGCAACTCTTGAGTGTATAAGATCTGTAAATTGGAAATACGAAAATTTGCTCAATACCAGTTTCAAATCTAACACATATAATCTGTGATAAGTGAAAAATTTAATCTGTTGTGTAAATCCATTGTGCTCACATATTATTTATTATTATATATTATTTATACCATACATATACCATACATATACCATATTATACTATTACATATAATCTATACTTAATGTAAAAAACTCACCTTTGTAAATATATCTAAGGTGCATATGGCCTAAGTTGCTGAGCACCAAAATTTTAAATTAAAAAAAATCTAACACCTTCCAATTTCGGAACGGCCATGTTACTCACTGGACCACCAATAGGCTTTACATTAAAATTATTTTTACTTTGTAATCTTCTATATATAAAACAAAGTCGTGTTGGTTAGACCATTTATAACAAAAGAAAGGCTGGGCCGATTTTTATGAAGTATGATTTATTGAATTTGTCTACGCTTCGATTAACTGAATCACTATTAGAATATTTGCAAAATTATGAATAAAATTTGTTTTCAAATAAATTAGACTAGACATATTCCTCAATTGTTTGGTCAGGTCACGCATACTTAAACATTACTTTTAATTGTCTGTGTATACAATATATAAAATATATTGCAGTTCAATTTATGTAGTATAATTTAACACAATATGCAAGAGTGGAAAAATCATGTGTGGCAGAACATGCACTGGAAACAGGGCATACATTTGCAGAAGTTAGACTTCTAAAAAATGTTCACCGCACAAACAGATTGGATGCACTCGAAAGCATAGAAATTGTTAAGAGAAAGGGAAAGGTACTAAATTGGGAGAATGGTCCAATTCAAAATTCGGCACTTTTCGGGTTGCTTACGAAGGATTTGGTGAAAGTAAAGAAATTTGGGAACACCCCCCCCTCCATAACCACATCGCAAAAAGAGAAAGGCACGACATATAAATTGAGGTCAATCCGTGATTATTTTGTGAATCATCACATAGAAGTTACGGAGTGATCCAAGCTACTCGATGACCACTGATGAAGATTGCTTGGCAATCGAAATACGTATCTGGGTAATACGTCACGAATATTTTTGTTTGAACTTCTGTTCAAATTTATGTTGGAGGTATGATTTTTTAAATATTATTATATTAAATTTGTATATTATTGTATTGATTTTGTATATTATTGTGTTAAATTATACTACATAAATTGAACTGCAATATATTTTATATATTGTATACACAGTATAACTGTTCAAAGTCAGCGAAAAAATCTTATTTGGATTTTAATTGTCTATTATTACATCCATTGTTTATATTATAATGTCATTAATGGACAATATGGACAGCAATTCATGTGTTAAAATTTTATTTTGATGTCGAAGTTTCGACAGGCATTGTTGTCTTTTTCAGGGCTCAAATAAACCGTTTACACATAAGTCGATTTCCATTTTAAAGCTCTGAACATCCATTGGTGTGTGATAAAATAACCCATTGTAATAATATTGTAACGTGACGTATCAAAATTGTATTGAGATGGCGTTTATTCGTTCTTTTAATTTCTTTTGGAAATAAATAATCAGTTTCACACTTAACAATCACTTTTTTTACTACACTTGTCAAAACAATCGCTTAAATGACAATAATCACTTTTAATTCGAAATCACAATAAAAATCGCTTTGTAATCGTTTTGTCGTAACGGAAATTTACAACTGAATTTCTATACAGAACTCTCAACTGGCTTGACTGAGCGCCTTATATACCCGCAACCCAATATTCTAGAATATTCTATTGTTCCAGAACAATCCATATGTACAATATATGTAGATGTTTCCAGAACAAGCTATATGTACATTCACATTGGTGGGAGAGAGATAGAAGTCACTCAGCCAATCGCGTGCCGGCATGGCACAAAGAGAGAGACAAACTTTGTTCCTTTCTGTTATAATATATTAAAATATGACTAAAACTTAATTAAAGATTGTTTTAAAATAAAGTTAAGTTTTAATCTAAAAGTTGAGCTATTGCTAAAATTAATTCAAACACAATACATCAGCCATCTGAGTCTATCTTAGTAACCAAAAAAATTCATTTTTTGTTTATAATTTTATTCATATATTACATAGTGTTATTGATAAATTTTATTGTGAGAGTATTATTATGAACAATGCCGCTAAAACACGAAATATTTCCAATACGTCAATAAAATAAAACCAATCTTCGAAATATTTTTCATGCTGATATTTGTAAAATTATGGTTGAAATTGTGATAGGATTTCAAAAAAATTTTTTTTTATATATTTGACAAAAGCGTTAAAAGTCTAAAGAGTAGAGAAAGGGTTGAAATTACTTATAAAATCAAAACCAGAATTTAACAACTACAATAATTAAAAATCACCAAAATTTTTATGGGTACCAGGTCACAAAGAGGGTCACTAGAGGATTGACAAATTAAATAAAAAGAGACATGTAAAACCTTCATTCGCCATTTAAAATCGGAAAAAAGATAAATCGATTTAAAAAAAATGATGATTATACCAAAAGAAGAAAAACTATTTTTCATAATAATAATAAACAACTCCTAAAATATTACACATCCTACGATGGTTTATTGACTTTGGTTCACTGTAAACTATAAACTATAAGACAGATTTGATTATTGAAATAAAAATAGAATTAAATGGATACTGGGCTTCAATTTTAAATAAAAGAGGAAATTAGACTAACAAAAAATCAGCCAAAGATAATGAGAAACATAAATTATACTTGGAAATGTAAAAATCATGAATAAATAAATTTTCTGCTCCCCGGCGTTAATACTCTTTGACACTTCTAGTGCTTAGCATTTTTTGTTATTGGCACTCTTGAATTAACCCTTTTGATGTCAATTACCCCCAATCACCCTGTCTATCTAAGCAATCGAAATTTGCATAGTTTTAAATAATAATCAGAACATGTTAAAAAAAGCAAATTTTATTTGAATATGCAATTCCTAATTGTATTTGTTTATATTTGAATAATTGTTGACTTCAAATTTTTCAATAATATGAACACATTTGTAAATAAATTAATTTTATTTATTGTATATTCAATCAAATTTTTACCCTCAAACAATCCTCTAAAGTTACCTTTAAATAAAAAGTTCTCGAACAAACTTGTCTATTGATGATTACTTCTGTTAAATTGCTTAAATTTTGCATAAATCACTTTACTTTGTTCATTTTCCTCTATATATATTGGACAAAGTGGCTTTGTTTCTAACTCATAAAATAACAATCGTAATTGTTCAATTGAGTACGTGTTTAACTTTTCCCAATGTACCTCAGATAAATTTATGTGCAAGACAAAGAAAATAAAGGACTCATCAGGAAATATAAATATTTTTAAACAAGCTTTGCAACAGGTTTAAAAATAGTATAATATGGATGTAAAATACTGGTTTAACTAAGTGATTTTAAATATTTTGAAAAACATTTTAACATTATTAAAAATATCTGTTATACGACTCCATCTTTGACACGTCAAACAGTAAAAAAGCAATACTTTTATTGACAGGTGTCAAACATTTTCACAAATCTATAAAAAAAGGTCTATCAAAATTCTATAGCTTCTTGAAATAAAATAAGCCGAAATAGGAAAATGACAACTGAAAATATTTTCCAAATAATGATAAGTTTCCCACTATAAATGTATAAAAGGGAATCTTAAATTTATGTTACAAGTTCAGGATATTTTTTTGGGCATTATTAAAAAAATGTTAAGAAGAAATCATAAACAGTACATAATGTTACGATTTGATAACAATTATTTTTAAATTTGGACAATTTTAGATGTTTATTGACAATGAATTTCTTAGAAGTAACAATTTTATAATTTCCGTTCCAACTAAAGGTACTTGACATTATATATTATTTTAATGTTAATGAAAACAAAATATAAGTAGAAATTGGTTTCAAATGGTTTAATTAGACATCAAATGGTTTAACTCAAAAAATAATGTGTATAAATTAAGTATTTTCTTTGTTTAATTCCAGCAATCACATTACATCATTGGAAACGAACCACTTTTTATTGAGGACATTAATTGTCTTTCGTGTAATATGCTGAAGAAACATTTAAATTTTAAATACGTTTTAATTGTGCTATAAGAATAGTATAGAGATTTATTAATGCCGGGCAATATAGCATTTGAAAGAATTACTTGAGAATAACAATGTCTTTACGTAAATGTTTAATCGCTAGGATGTTAATCAAGTTTTTCAAGTAGGCGGATAGCAATAAAATTAGTGGAATTCCAAATAATTACCCCATATTTAAGTAAGTACGAATATAACCTTGTATATTTTGTAGAATTGATGTCAGTATAAACTCAAATACGATATACTAAGACATAATCCACATTTGTCTTTTTGGGTTTCAGAGACCTAATTTTTTTTAAATTTAGTGTATAAACAGGGGTTAGAAACTTGAAATCATGATAATTTGAGAGAAATCATTGCCAATTAAATTTTCTTATCAGGAATTTATCGCTCATAATAAACCACCTAAACCTGCTTCTTACATATGGATGAAACTTATCTTTCCTACTGTCTGTATTTTTGAGATGCGATAAAGTACAAATGGATTGAGTAGGAAAATATGAATCAAAAATTGCAAATTTCGATGGATTCAATGCTATACTATGGCTGACTATAGCTGCCAACTGTCAATACTTCGTTACTATGATCGTATAGTGATTTTTAGAAGCATACCAATTTTTATCAAAGCTTATTTGAAAAATGTATATCTTGAAGGTTATATATAATCGATAAATTGGTTGTGTCCATAATTTACATAATTTTATTTATTTTTAGTAGGATAGTGAACATGAAAGGATGTAGATCCATGTACTAATTAATTGATTTAGCGACACGTTTTGGTCTTTTATTAGACCTTCATCAGGCTTCTAAAATCATACAAACACATGTCCACTATTCTACTAAAAATAAATAAAATAAATAAAAAAGTTATGTATAATTGTTTAGCAAGGGATGCTGAAGGTTTTGATTGTTTCAAGAACTTAATTTTAAATTCAAGTTGTTTATTTACAGCCATTGTAATATAGACGCAGGATAACGTCTGCCAGGTTAAGCTAGTATGTTTATAAAATTTTATAATATGCGTAGTACAGATAAAGAGGAAAATTTGAGGAAAAATTATATTAAAAGAACAATAAGAAGACAATTCAGGTTGTTTAAGATCGTTTTTTTTTTTTGATTAGCTAGAGTTCCCATACTCGTCCCATCTAATTGAAGGTAAAAATTACCCTCGTAGCTGAAATAACTAGTATTAAAGCACAAAGTGGTCAGTTCAATTAACCCTTAGGTATCTTAAAACCGATCTTAAATAACCTGAATTGTCTTCTTATTTAATATAAACTGAGATCTGAATTTTATTATCTATTAGTAAAAGAACAGTTAAGGACTAATGGTTTTATTAAAAAATCGATATGAATGCCAAAAAAGGTGTCTAATTTATTGTTTAGTTACAGGCAATGAATACAAATTCTAAAATTAAACGTTCAATACGTTCCACTTCGTTGGAGTTGAAAATTTCGTTCCGATTTTTCATAAAATTAAGCTGTAATCCTGCAATTTAACATCGATCGACGTTTAACAATAGAATTTATTGTTTCATATTCTCTTAGCTATAGAAATTGAAAATCCCAAATGCACAAGTTTGAATTAACAGTTTTTTATTCAGTCATAAGAACTTAATTATGGATTTGTGAATAAAATTTTAAACTTAAAAATGTCAATTGTTGCCATTGCTTGCATCTGGTGATTTTATTTGACCGATTAAATTTTCAGTTTACACTGAGTTGAAAATGTTTGCTCTTGTAAAGCGAAAAAAACATCATAAGTGGCACAAACGGTTATGATGATGCAACAAAATTGAAACTATGAGAGCTGGTTTTAATTTGGTTTCATTTACAACTAGCATTTAAAGCGGATAATGACTTGAAAATATAAAAAGGATAAGGAGAAAAATATATTAAAAATGGTACATTCCCATTTTGGAAGGATTCAAAACAAGTTGCAATGTAAAGATAGAAAAGTTTATTGAAATTTCAATAAGATTTGACAAGTGATTGGGAGTTTTTAGTGTTGGAAAGTATTAGTAAAGGGTAAAAAGATTATTTTTACATTATTTAAAGAGAATATTGATGTGAAAGTTTTGAGATACAGGTTCATTATAGGAATTTAGAAAATTAATTTTTATTTTTTTATTTTGACTTATTGGATGACATCCTAAGGCTGTTGAAACGCGTTGTATTTAAAAAAGAAATAAAGAAGTTGAGTCATACAACCTAAATAATTATTTATTGGTTGATTTATATAGTAATTTATAATTACTGGAAAAAGCAATAATAAACCCCAAAACGTCGAACAATAAAATAAAAGGTTTTAATTAGTTTACGTACCTACACACAATCCCCAATAATTATTCAGTTTTCAGGAGTCAAACAAGTTCCCTTAATTTCTTGGGATCGAAAATAATAATAAGAAATGTGTCCAATAGAGAGCCCAATATGGTTAATTAACTTTTCTTTATCCTTGTTGAGTCATAATTAATATAAATAAACCAAAATAGTAAATTAATTCATAAGACGTGGAAAAAGTAAAAATTAAGATTATATCAAAATTAACTTTTATAGGTTGAATATCATTAAATATGGGTTATTATAAATTTTTAAAATTTAATTATGAATCTTAGTTTTATTTCTGCATTTGATTTTCAAATGTATAAAATAATTCAAATCAACGAACTTGAAGCTCAATATGACAGAAATTAATTTTAAAAAATATATTACCATTATATAGTGAGAATTCCAAATTTTTTGGAATAAAAATGTGCACCTAAGCATAATATTAAAAAAAAAAACATTAGTTGTATGATATTTGCCATCACATATGTTTTTTAACAATTCAAGTAGAACAAAAAATAACCAGGCTAGATAATGTTAAAATACAGTTCTCATAAAAGTTAACTATTGCAAGATAAGTATACGTTGACAGTATAAAGACCATTAAAGGCTTTTATAATAATGAAATAAAAAAAAGCTGAAAAAGCTCATTTACATTGTTGCAGAAAATTAACAGGTGGAGTTGTACCTGCTAGACGTAATCTGCTAGTCTTTAATAAAATAATGATAAAGAATATATTTATTACACTAGGGCTGGTTAAACCAATTATAGGCCATTTGATGTCAAAGAGTTATAAAATTGACTTTTATCGTTAGTAAAATTAATTATTTTTTCAACTTTTAATAAAAATAATTAAACTTCTTTTTAGCATAAAAAAAGTAATAAATATTAAACAATATTAATTTTTCCAATTTTTCTTCAAGATTTTCTTCAACTGATAGTTTTGGAACATCAAAAAAATTTATTATAATATTTTGAATTAATTTTATCACTAAAAACCACTTTTACTTACGAATTGTGCTTCGTTTGAATTTGAATATTGGATGACTTACCTGAAAAAAAGAAAAAAAAATATTAAACTATGTTTAAGGTAGTGAACAATTCATATTTTATACGATATTTAACTAAAAGGATAACCATACAATTTCTTGGCTAAAGTAAAAGCATTTTGTCATAAAACTTATAAAAATAAATATAGGTACCTAATTAAATGATGAGATAAAGTTTCACAGAAAATAATAAATAAAAACTTACATATTATGTTAAGATATATAAATTTTCCAACCATTTTGACTTCAGGTGAGATAATTGTGAGTTTCGTTATACAATTCATCAGAATTGTTTTATGCTTTCAGGTTGCTTTTATCTTTAAATTGAGTTTATTTGAAATTAAAATTCCGTAAATCATTATCTTTTTATAAAAAAAAAGATGTTCATCATAAAGGCTAGTTATTCTATAAATACCCGTGAAAAAAATCATAATGTAAACGTAACTTTGACACGTGAATTACAACATTTTAAATGTGGTAATATTTTGCTAATTTATTCATCATTCATTATATTTTTGTTTTTTTCATGTTGCCTTCTATACAGTAAATTTATATAACGTAGCGTTTATGAGAACAATTTTCTACTTTTTTCTAGGTAGACAGACGTTGATGGTATATTTTGCGTTTCATATCTTTTAGAAGTGTGTTGTATCTTTTTTTTTCAACGTTCTATTCATGAATTCAAGTTTTGCACAAATGGGAAAATAAGAGCCAATATGCAAGAGCGTGTACACGAGGAAATTGAAAATTCATGAAAGAAACATGCATGCAAATCGACCGACCAAATGCCTTCTTTAATCTAAGAATTTCATTTTTGATTATAAACATATATTTATGGTTTGCTTTCGATTATACTATTTCATGTGAAATCTAGACAACAAAATATTAAAATAAATATTATGTTTTGATTGATTAAATTGTTTAAACCTCAAGGAATAGCTGTAATGATTGCGATGAATATATTTATTTTTCTTATACACTTTTCAATGAATACTATTTAAAATACAGAGGTAAACTTATAATATAACACATTCAGTTTATTTAAAAAATGGTAAAAGTAATTTAAATTATTCGTTTTATAACAACAACTATGACATTAAATAATTTATATCATACAAAATGTAAAATATATATCCGCGGTGTATTCTTAGAAAACCGTCTCATCTTTATGGTATAGCGTTAATTGAAAAATTAAACTAAATATAATGGCAAAAATGATGAAGTCTCTAAAAATAACATTAGCTATTCTTCTTATCTTTGTGCATAAAATTAATTAAAATTTTAATTTTCACAATGTATACTTTATTTATAGAAATGATTTCCACAAGCGACGCCGAACATCGTTACGTCATTAATGCTTTTTCCTATTTATGTATGTATTAATTATAATAAAAAAATTGCATTTTGTATTTTTCTAAAATTTTTTGGTTTGTTAGTTTTGAATTAAATTATTTGCAATGCGCTTGAACATGACCAAGACGACAAATGATAGCAATTGCCATTGCAGTAATTTGGTGATTTTTGTTTTTAAGAAACAATCTAATCCAAACTAATTCAAATCACTTAAATGTTGTTTAGAAAAGTTACTAAAAACAATCAATAAATAATTTTAACTTGGTCACAATTGAAATAAAAATTATGAAACTTTTCCTGTGCATTAAAGCTTTTATTAGTTGTGGAAAGTTTCGTTTTCCTAGGCTTTATGATACATAAAATTTAGAGCCCTTAGCGAATCTAGAATCAATTAAAGCAGTATGTTGTGACATATTGAAAATTTTTTTGGTACAAGATTCAAACTTATTGCCTTCTAGTTATTAAGAAACTACGATGACCACTTATCTACTAGTAGTAATGCAATCATGCGATAGCCACCATAAAAGAAAACTCTGGTAACAAGTATCGTAGGAATTTTATCGAATAATAAATTTCTAAGATACTATAGTTCTTATACATTTCCAAGGATTTATGCCAGTGTTTCTTAGCCTTTTATGAGAGCCGCACCCCTTTGTATCTGGAAATATGTCTCCGCAGCCCCAGAGGTGCGGGCATTACAGGTTAAGAAACGCTGTTCTATGCGAAGAATTTTTTATCGTAACGTTTTACTTTATATTTACCAGAATACCTCAGAAATATATAAATTGTTTGGTACCGTAAATATTTTTTATCAGGTAAAATATTCTTTGGTATTTACATAAGGGGTCAGCCTATTGGTGACCGAGTGGTCTAGGTGGCCACTCCAAAGCTGGTAGGTGCTGAATTCAATCCTCGTAACAAGCAAATTTTCAATAAATCTCGATTAATGGTTCTTAATTACTTCTATCGTTGCTAAAACATTGGCAGTTTAAAAAACGATGATAAATTAAAAAATAATAATAATCAAAAACACATGGTATTTAATTTGTTCAGCTTTTTATTTTCATTACTTTTTTCTTCTAATCCGATTTTGATTTTTTTTTTGAACATGAATTTTATTATGTATTGTCTTAGGAATTAAATAAACTAGTGACAATATTACCACGTAAATATGACTAAGGTAATTAGTAAGTTGAAAATTAAAATTTAATAATTTAAACTAAACGGATACTCAATTCAAATTTTCTTTATCGATTTTTTGATTTATTGGCAAACTCATTATTCATATCTTACTAAATCCTTCATATTGATCAAAAATTTAAAATAAAAATAGATTATTGAAATCTTATTTAAGCCTTTAATTGCTCTAAAATTTAGTTTGCAAATTCCAACACTCAATTTTTAATTCAAATTGTTTAATTAATGCAAAATACTTAGCACTTAATCTAACACGTCCGTCATTTCACTGAATTGTGCAATAATTGGAAATGTGTTAAGCCGAAAAGGGGGGTGGTTGAGCCTATCGATGACACTCTGTTTGAACCACAATAACATAATGTTTGGTAAACAAACGATAAACGTTTGCTATTGCTGCCACCTGTTGGTGTTAATAGCAATAGAGAGCTTTATTGGCACACGCTTGTTAATTCTAAGGTTCAGAATATATATTGTAACGATAACGTGTTTTTAACTAAGAATTAACTATTTCATTTTGTAAAATGAAAAGTTCTGATTTTCAAAGCTTTGCAATTTATTAAAAAATGATTATTAAAGTAATATTTACATTTTTTTTGTTAAACGAACAGAAATGTAAATAAAAATAATATATTGGAGAATCTGAGATGTTTTTCATTCGATCAAATAAGTTTCCTACTTAGAACTAAATTGCTTATTCAAAAATGATCAATTGAGATTTTGAAAAAAAAAATATTGATTTTTTTCATGTATTTTAAAACTATATTATTAATAATATTGATATTTAATGCAAAAAACTTAAAAAAAATTTTTTCAATTATTTATAAACGATTAAAAATTGATAAAATTTATAAAAAAATCACGTGACTATAAACGCGCCATGAGTGGTCACCATAGTTGTGACGTCGTAATGTTATAGCTATTTAATAACAGTACAGCGTTTACAGCTATTACACGTGACTAGACAATAATATTGAAAATTTATTGCTAAAAACGAGTCGTTAGTTGATTCCAATTAGCGATTTTGTTTTGGGATTATCACGGTGCACTGCTTGAAACCATTTATTTCGACGTTTGTCATCTTGGGGAACATTTAAAAATATTTTGTTAGGAGTTGTTTTTGCAGTATTCGTACATAATGGTACAAAACAAGAACGATAACTTTTAAGGTTCGACATTTTCAATATAAATTTCAATATTTTACTATCACAACAGAATTAAATCAATCAAAACACTGTACTTATTATTTCTGTATCAACTGCAATGAGTGACAACTAACATTAAGACGTCACACGTGCTCGGGTTTGTCCGGGAGCTGTCGGCGTGTCTTCGGTACTAGATTCAAAAAAATCAAAAATTAATTTTTATTTTGAAATAACTTTTAAATTATTGCGAAAAAAAAAAACAAAAAATAGTTTTGCTATAAAACTTATATTTGATCTTTCCATTTATCACAAAAAAAAAAATCACAAACCCAATTGTTAATGACAAAGATTAGTAGTACAACGCCAAAATGTAGTATGTTACCATAAAATCGATTATAATGAATATGTAAAGTGTAACAAATAGTTCTACTACAAAGTATATGGTTGGAAATTTGGGAAACAACAATTCACTCTCACGAAACTAATTGTTGTTAGTTGGTTACAAAAACGATCCGAGTTTTGTGTTGACTAACAACTTGATCAAGTTTGCATTCCATAAACAAATAACCATGTCCTGTTAGTGATCGCCATACAAGTTTATTGAATGTTCAGTTAAACCAGGGATGAATTTCCAAGTTTACAAACTTTAAATTTTTATTTTTTTCCTTTCATTGCATAACATCCCTAAGGTATTTAAACCCATTAAAAATGAAGTTAAAACCTAATGTTGAATTTTCAATCCTTTCTCCATTTGCTTAGGACTACCTTATTTTAAAAGGTAATTAATTTAAAAGTTAATTACATTTATGTTTACTAGTTTCCAAATTTGATTTGCCTCCATTTCTATAATCTTGACACTTCTATTTTCATTTTAAAAATATTGAATAATGATTAAAAATAGATTGAAAATTTATATAACAATAAATTAAGACTGTAGTTTCTACTTTATTCACAAACTATCAGTTGAATTTCTTACATTAATATCAAGAAACTTTAAAAGAAAGGGTCTAGAGTCATTTAATTAGGGTGAATTGGTCCCGAAAAAAAAATTGATACTTAAATGATGCATAAAAGGGTTGTAGATATGAAGATCCTGGAAGTTTCAAATCATTATTTAAACTAATTTTTGTATTAAAAAATTATTATATATCAAATCAATAAACTTTTTGATCGTTTGATCTTAAATTTTAATGTCGTCACTTATGGATTGATAAAGTCATTTTGTTAAAAAATTGAATAAATATATTGCTTTATTAAATCCAAATAAAATAATGCTTTTTCGTAAACATTTATTTTCTACCACAAAGAAAGGGGTACCGATTTAAAATTATTTTTTAGTTCTTATATACTATATATTTCCAATGCTAGAATTTCGAGGATCGTTTTGCTGGGATACTGTATCGCGATAAAAAAGCATATAGTTTTTTTTTGTTGTTTAATCATAATATGAATATTACAACCCAACAGTTAATATATCCTCAAAAAATATAAAAAAAAATTAAGTTATACAAATATTAATTTCATAATATATTTTCTATTGATAAATTGGTCGAGTCCATATTTTACATAATTTTATTTATTTTTAGTAGGGTAGTGGACATGAAAGGATGTAGATCCATGTACTAATTATTAATTTTGCGACACGTTTCGGTCTTTTATTAGACCTTCATCAGGCTTCTAAAATCATACAAACACATGTATTACAGAATCCTTCAAAACATTACTAATTGTTAAATTACCTTAGTATGAAGTACACAATATACATCACAATAACATCGAAATTTTTTTCTGTATGGCACACATATATTACAAATTTTTTAATTTTTTTTTTATATATTAAAATTTATTTACATTAAAATTATTTATAAAATTACTTAAAATCGTGGTAATTAAAACATTTTTAAAAAAGGCAACGATACTAATCATGGCTTGTATACTGCACTTGTAAACTAAATTTGACGTAAACATCAAACGTCCAAAATTGTCACTGGTAAAATTTCGTATCGATCATTTAATATCTATATACCAGGTCAGGACTATTTTTTTTCCGATACAACTACTACTTAATAATTGATTAAAATTATTTAATTATGTATGATTCAATTATGTATGATTTTAGAAGCCTGATGAAGGCCTAATAAAAGACCGAAACGTGTCGCTAAATTAATAATTAGTACATGGATCTACATCCTTTCATGTTCACTATCCTACTTAAAAAAAAAAAAAAAAATAAAAAATATTTCCTATTTTTTTTAAATCAATTTTGAAAAAAAAAATCCCCATCAACCAATAAGCGTAATGCAATAGGTATATCATTGCTATAAGTGATGAGCGTTCATAGTTAATACGAGTAGGATATATTAAGCAATGTACTCATATTTGATAACAGCACCCATACTTCTTAATGCGAGAAGGTATTAGCCAATGGGATTGCGAGATTTAAAATATTCATTTGTTTTGATTATTGAAATTTTGAAAATTTAACCAAGCCACTCCCCCAACCAATGCCACAGTATATACGAATACATCGTACATATTATCGTATAGAACGTAATATGCAATAACGTCATTCAAGGCCTATCGATACATGAATGAAATTAAAGATTGAGATTTAAAATTGACAACAAAAGATTAATTAATCCTTTTTATGGGAAAAGTATTTCCTAAATAAAATATAAAAACAATAATTAACTGTGAATAATGTTAAATAATTTATAGAGAACATTGTAAAAAATGCAGTTATTTGTTTTATACTTGCCAAATAAAAATAAAATATTATTCTGATTAAAATATAAAACGCAATATTCAGTAAAAATATAAAATAATCAATTAGAAAGCAGAAAGTTTTAAGCGCTTATGTACTTAAATCGACCAGAACACTGTAAACACGTTGTGTTGATTCAGGGAAGTGCAACAAACTATAACTGGAACTGGAGTTAGATGCAACTTAGGATACATATTTAAACGAATGAAACTATTACATTGAAAATATTATGGCGAATTATGTAAAATATGTAAATCTCTACAAAACACAATTAAATCGAGGTAAATGAAAACTACATAAGCAAGAAAACTGTAAAAACGGGAGTCAATATCAAGTCCCATAGTTTTCTTCCCGAAAATTTGTTAAAGTCTAAAACCAAAGCCATAATGTAAGTTATTTTTTTCATCTTAATCTTAATAATTGAAACTACCAGCTTCGTGTCTTTTTTAGCCAAAATTGACTGTATTAATTTGTAGCCACATATTTGTTTTTATAGAACAGGGGTTCTTAACCTTGTTGGAGGTACTGATCCCCACCAATTTCATATGCGTATTCAGCGAACCCTTCTTAAGTGGAATAACAAAATATGACTTTTTCAAATTCAAAACATAGGTAGGTATCTAAATATTTACATATAGGTTAGCTGAATCGGGAAAGTGTCTTGACTTCCGCCGAACCCGCGAAACCCACGATTCTCCAAACTGTTGGAATTCGATTGAACTCAGGTAAATAACTACTTCTGTAGATGCTTACTTAACAAAAATTTGAACGTTCCTTTAACCTTGGTGATTTTAGTCATCTTGTTTTCAAAAAGACTTGAAACAATTTTTGAAATTTAACAACGTTTATTATAAAAATGTTTTGTGCCATAGTTGAAGAAAAAAAAACATTTGAAAATAGAGCTTTTTCAGAGTTCTATTTTACAAGGAGAGTGCAAGGTCTTGGTGTATCGAATTTAGTTTAAATTTTGTAAGATGATAGAAAAAGTTTCCTTGTTAATTAAGGTGTATAGTATTACTCAATATTTTTTAGATATTTAGATATTTGCAATTGAAGATGCGATTCACTCGTTAAGTGCAATTTTATAACAAAAGATTACATGCAATGGGTTTAGCATAGCAGCAACGGATCAGATTTCCTCATCGTTAGAACGCGGGTTTGATTGCGTGAAGAGTAAATAGATATTTTATTTATTGTTTTATATCTTTTTTTATTCATGAAGATACCTATAGTGCTAAAATTACTAGTTGAAAATAAAAGTTATTTATCTAGAAACCGTATAATAGTTGTTTGACATTATCATTCGTATAAGTATCTACAGACTAATACTTCTTACGAAACTGAATTAGCGAGGAAGTTGTACCTTCAATTGTAAATATTCAAAAAAATTATTGAGAATTGGCTCTTGTAACTATATATTTTCACCAATAAGGAAATTTAATGTAGGTACCATTCTAAAAAAGCAGAACTAAATCCATAACCCTAAGACCTTACACTCTCCTTGTTAGAGTTACTTCAATTTATACGTAGTTGAATTCCAGCTTCTGGCGCTTATGTTTTCCCTAGACAAGATTCTTTAGGTCAAGAAAGTCCATCCCCATTTTAAACAGATTGAAGATTCAAATTCATCTTCCTTCAATTTTCTTCTAAAACATTTAAAATGAGCTTTCATTCTATGAGAATGCGATTCGTCAGTTAAGCTTTTAACTTTATTATTTTTTTTTCAAATTTTGTAATACAATCTGTAAATTAGGTAACTGATATTTAGTCTATTGGAACATGATTCCAATTTAAACAGTACTGCACTTCAATTAAAATATTTGAGAGCTTAGTTCTCGTGTTTAAGTTAAGTTCCAATTCTCTTAAGATATTGCTTTTTTTGAAATTGAATGCTTTTGTTACAATCGATATATGTTCTTTTATTTAACTGAAAGATTCTTCATCTATGGGGATTATGGTCTCTTAATATTACATTGGCGGGAAAGTTCTGTCGTATTTACTGCGTTTTTGACTGTAAGAGAAAAACGAGCAGGTAAAATGAGTTATATAGGGTCTTATTGTTTAGCGCATGGCTTGTGGGATATAACGGAAATTCAAATTTTTTCGTCAGTTACTTGAGAAGTACAGACTCATCAAGATGGCAGTGGATAAAGTGCATTTACGATATTCCATTTTGTACGAGATCCAAAGAGGAAGCTAAGCATCGATTGCATGTGAAAACAGTTGTGACACGGTCGGAAGTGAAGTGGTTAATATTCGAACCTGTCAAAGATGGTTTGCCAAATTTCGTTCCGGGGATTTTACGCTCAAAGAAAATCTTCGATCTGGAAGGCCGTCCAAGGTCGATAATGGAATTTTGCGGTCAATGCTGGAGACTAATCCACATCTGACTACTAGAGAAATATCAAAGGAGTTCAGCGTTCATCATTCTACTGTTGAAGACCACATAAAACAACTTGGATTTATCTTGAAGCAGAGTATTTGGGTTCCACATGATTTGACCGAAAAAAACCTACCAAATTGTATGAGAATCTGTTCGTCTCTTCGTATTAGAAACAGTGTGGAACCGTTTTTAGACGAAATCATTACAGGAGATGAAAAGTGGATACTCTACGAGAATGTTAAGAGAAAAAAATGCGAGTGTCTACTGTAATCAGCTTGATAAATTGAATGCGGCTATCAAAGAAAAACGACTGATTTTGGCCATAAGAAAAGGAATTGTCTTCCATGAGGATAACGCTAAACCAAAAATTCGACTGAACTTTCCCGCCAACCTAATATTTGAATTAGCTGGCGTCTACTTCTTCACGTGTTCTTTATATTCAGTTTCAGTTAGAATTTGTCGCAAAGTAAAGCAATGATCTTAAAAACTTATATTTTTAATGGATATTTGTAAATCTAAACCTATAAATTGAATATCTAATACTATCGTAAGGAGTTGAGTTATAGTCTTAAATAAATCACTTTTAATAAATTGAAGATTTTGTAATTTATTATGACTTCATCAGCAACCTACTACGAAATTCAATTATTACAAATCAGTGCCTTCGTTATTGTGAACAAACGTAAATATTGAATTTAAATGTAAAATTAACAATGCTTTTTTGAGGAATTTAATAATAGATATGGGATAAAAGTCTAGTCTAATTAAAGCTCTGCCTAAGTAGAGTGGATTAACACAACAAAGGGTGGATATAAGTCTTTGACAATTAAAGTTCAAAATAAGTTCCTTATATGAATATTATTAATGTTACTTTATATAAAATTATAAAAAATGAAGAAACGTTCAATTTATGGATTAGTAATTTGATTGTTAGCATTTTCTACCCTCCAAATCTTCAATTTTGATGGATTTGATTGATAAGAAAGCGTAAATTGAAGTATTTTTTTTAATTTTGCATGATGCTATGTTTAAATTTCGTTGAATTACTTATTTTAATAAGGATTTATCAAAAATCAAAGAAAAAATGTTTTTTGCAAAAATGGTGCAAACTTAAAGAATAAAGTCGCAATTCATCCGTAGTGGAATCATTTCCTTTAAAAAGATACCACGTCATTTATAAAAATTGGTATAGAGGGAAAGCTTAAAAAATAAATTGACACATAATGTTTTTAGAATTATAAAAAATTAGGGATACAGGAAATAAAAGTTTAAAACAGAATTTATATCTATAACTTTGCTTCCTTTGTCATTGTGTCATTAAATTAAAAAAAAAACAATCCAACCATTTCGTGGCTCTTCTTATTTATGAGTTCGTTACATTTTTTAAATTTAATGTTACTAAACAGCAAAAATATTATAAGTTTTATGAAATATTTGCCATTTTTATTTACCAATGATTGAAGTGTACGTCATTTACGACCTCAAATGTTAAAATTTCATGAGTTCAATACGGAAATAAAGTCGCTGTACCTTTTCCAAATATATGCGTACTTTCGTACTTCCGTATTTTATACACGGAGCAATTAACTACATAATTGGTCCCTGAAATTCCCGACTCCCTTTACCCAGAATATATTAAATCTTGCTACTGCTGCTGCTACTGACACATTCGCAAAAGCTAAACTCATTCCATATATATAAATACGTTTGCAATACGATTAGGTTACGAGGGCCTTGGATAATGGAAACGTTTTATTGCTTCAAACATATAAAATAATTCTGTATTATATAAACTGTTTGGAAAAGGCATCGTTATTATTGATTGTTGAACTAATAACAATGGCATGAAAAGATCTCTTTTGCTTTATGTTTGTGTTAACCACAATCAAGCAATGTGTTGCTATTACGAGATAAAACGAACAGGGGATGCGAGTGGCTACAAATGGAAGACATAAGAGGATTCGGAATGCTTGTTTAGTTTACAACGCTATATATAAATATGGAACAGGATTTCCTGTTTCCGTTTCACTTGTATCATTGTTGTAATCAGTGTCAGCTATGACAGGACCAACTTTGTCATAAGCAACTTCGTAATGAAATTTTTTGAGGATTTAATATCAAATACGATGAGCGCAGAGATAAAACGGATTTTTCATAACATATTTTATAGAAAATAATTGAGACATGGACTTTTTTAATCCTCAAAATATATGGTATCTGATGTTTGTCTTTGCTTTGCGTTTTGCTCAAAGGTTTTAAAAATAAACAAGAAAGTAGTATCTTTATTACTTATTTTTGTATTTCGTGATAAATATTAAATACTTATAAAAGTCTTATTATTTTAAATCTACTTAAGGGCTTAAAAGATTTAATGGTAACAGCCTGATCTTGTTTTGGCGTTTTTAGTGGTTCAAAGAAAAATAGGCAACTAGCGGGAATAAAAGAGATACACATCGTTGGGTATATCTATGAGCAAGTAATTTTTCTTCAAAACTATAAATTTTTGAAAAATAAATTTTAAGTTATGTTTCTTTTGAGTTCAAGAAAAGATTAGATAAATCTTAAGCTAAAAAAAACCAAAATTCTTATGGGTTTATATTTAAAGCAAGAAGTCGAATATGGAACCAGAAATCAAAGCTTTGCAACCGGAAAATCTTGAAAAATTCATCGTTGCAGTACTAAAAATTTGAAATGACCAGTTCTGTATAATTTTATAATTTTTGTTTTCATAAGTATCAACAACAACTTTTTGGATTCCAACAAATATATATTATTTAAGACATCTTGTGCCTCTTTAAATTAATTTTATGTTTGAAATGTGATTCCATCAGGTATTTAAAAAACCTCATTGGCAACAGGTATTTTTTTCATTCTCTTTTTGTTGTTGTTAATGCATCCTTAACCGAAAATACCTATTCTTGATATTGCCTATGTCATGATAGGTATTACATTCATTCTACTTCAAATAACACCTTGTAATAGACAATCATTGCATATAAAACATATAGCAGTGATTTAAGGGATTATATAAGTTTCATGGTTTCAAAAAATTGATTATTTTATTATTCTCTTACTAATTATAATTAACTAATTACTAATTATTAAATTAATATCTCTAGAATATTGTCCAATATTTTCAAGTTTATCCAATAAATAGTTTTGGAGGTACAACCTTGGGAAGCGCACCAGTGGTATATCAGTACTGTTGTTCGTCTATTATTGCGTTTTTCTCGAAACTGTGGTTTCAAAATTAGTTAAAAAGTTTTAATTTATTTTTAGTAGGATAGTGGACAAGAAAAAAATTAGTTATACAGATTTCTTAAAAATCACTCAACCGATTTTGATGAAATTTTAAACTGACATTTGAGATACAATATACAAGGGCTTCAACAAAGAGCAAATTTCTTTGAAATTTACATTTATTTGTCAAAAGATCTACAAAAAACCCAATTTTCACTTTTTCCCCTTCATCAAAGTTCTAATTTATGGTATTATATAAAACGTGTAACTTTTTTTCACATTGGATTATTCTGTCGTGAGCTCTACTGTCAACAAGGATACATATTTTTTTCGAAAGATCACCGGAAATGACGTCACATTGGCGGAGTCTTAAATATTTTTCCACAAAAATTTCAGAAATTCTTTGTCAAATGTGTTTATTAGATACAATAAAAAAAATTAATATTTTATTTTTATTTTTTATATGAAAAACAAAATTGTTAAAAGTCGATCGTTTTTTCTCCGTAATCCTGTGCAATCCCTTAAGTGGTTTTTGTATGCTCTGTTGCATTTTGACAATCTCTTAAAACATTAAAATATATGAATTTAAGACAATATACAGGCCAAAAAGTATTTCTTAAATGTAATTTTAAACAAAAGAAAGTAAAAGATATGCTTAATATTATATAAAATATTGTTAAAATTAAATACTATTGATCCTATTTTTCGAAGGGTTCCTTGTCATTTCAAACTTCAGGAACTCAAATACATATTCAGCCCAAAAAAGGTTTTTTAAACTCATTTATTAGTGAATGGCATAGTTTTAATTGATTCCTGAAAACTTCAAATTATATAACTTTATAGGTTTTTGCAAAGTCCGATTCAATTATATGTTGCTAATATAATTCCCATTTTTTAGTCCTAAACAAATGTATCCAGACAATCGTATTGTTGCAACTCCAATCGAAACATGAACTAAGCAGAGTGGGTTTTCGAAGGAATTTCAAGAATAGCATTTTTATTTTTTGTATTAAACAAAACGCAGTCATACGCCGTTGTAAATATGGAATTTAAGAAAAAGGAGTTATAAAATAATCGGATTTTTTAATAGAATATATTATTGAGAACACAAAGAGATTATTAAGCTAAAAAAATATTACTTCTAGGCCTTTCCAATAAAAAAATTATCTAGGATTTCAATAAGTGGCAAAAAACCAGTCGATTTCCGACTGGTTTTACATATCGTCATATATTACATATTTAACATATTACATATCGTCCTTATATTGTTTAACAAAAATATCTCCTCCAATAAATTTCAATATACTTTCACACTAACTTTACACTGAAACGAAAAACAAAAAACGATTCCGCTCCAGAAAATGACTTGAGCTGATAAAATGTGAAGACATGTAAAAAGTTCAAAATTATAAAATGAAAAATAACATTTCCCACACGTACAAACTTTATTCCAGCTTTTTTTTCTGGATGTATGTTTACAAGTCATCATTTACTACAGCTGTTTTCATACATTTATTCTATCTGAAATTTACGAATTTGACTCAGTCTGAAATGGTAAATATGAATGCCGTATTTGTATACAGAATTTGCATATTTCCAACAAACACATACACAAAACTTTCCACGTCAATTCCAGACCAAATTAGGGTAAGAGAAGTGAGACAAATTGGGTACGATAACGTGGTGAAAAGAGCTGAAGATAATAATAACCAGTTCATTCAGGCGTTTCGACTCCGAAAAGTAAAACTTAAATTGACTTTTCTTCATAATTTCCACTTACCCTTTTATGGCATCCATCGGTGTTGGTTAAATGTGTTGATATTTGTTTTATAACGTGGCTTATGCATTAATGTGTATGCATGATATAGGTTTAAACACTCGAGATTATATAAATGAAATTGAGATTACCGTAGCTTTGTGTATTCCAATAAATGTTTATTAAGAAAGTAGATAACACGTGAAGTTTAGAAATTTTCATCAAGCTGCACATTTTTAATCAGAATTTATTGCACTAAATATTAACATCAGAAATTGCAATCATAAAATATGAGTTTTATAAATATTTATTATTACGAATTGAAACTATTTTTCAAGAGGAAGAACAGTTTTGTAAAAAATGATGAATGGTTCACTAATTGAAAGATTAATGTATTCTAAGTAACAAATAGAAATTAAAAGTATGGATCTATATTTTAATAATAAATCGTATATCTTTATAAAAAGTAATACTCAAATAAAATATATCGTAAAAAATTTGAAGATAATTGGTAATTCAATAATCTACTATTTTGTAAGTATTATTCAAATTTCAAAAAAAGTCCCCAAACTTAAAGTGTATACATTTTTAAGA
This sequence comes from Sisyra terminalis, assembly GCA_958496175.1. Taxonomy (NCBI): domain Eukaryota; kingdom Metazoa; phylum Arthropoda; class Insecta; order Neuroptera; family Sisyridae; genus Sisyra; species Sisyra terminalis. The sequence goes on from OY292277.1 coordinate 40,754,854, forward strand.
CCATTTTTTTTAACATAAATACTGAAATTATTGATGATCTTTTCAAACTGCTTTCATAAAAACCAAACAATAATCAATAGTACTGAAATAATGATTTTGGTGCAGGGATTATTTATAACGTATAAGAATTCGTGTTGTAAAGCATATAAGTTGAGCTTTCGATAATCAACACCGTTTTATATCAGAAACTAAGTAATGTAAGAATAAAACGGTAAGATATAATCTTCTTTTTCTTATTCCAAACATTGCTGCCGATGGAGGGTGATTAAAATTGTTATCACTCGGGGAGTTCCAAAATTCTTAGGACCTACTGGTAGGTCCTTCTTCAGAAATTACGTTCTTTGGCTAATTGTACTGCAGTCGTAAGACTTGAATCATCGAGCTTTTCCACTACTTTTACCCAAAAGGTTGGTGATCGCCCTAGCTTTTTTTTTCCTTGCAGCTGTTGCTGTATTATCGAATTTTCCATGGTTTTGCAAAAGGGAATACGACTCGAAAAAATGGGCTTCGCAAGGTAACACTTTAGGCCGACAATTCGATTTTTAAGCCATTTACGGAATCTCTAGCATTTTCTTCCAAACCTTATCTTTAAAGGTATCAATTCAATCGCCGATCAACTAGAAACCGCTAAGAAATCCCTAGAACTGCTAAAACATGAATTCCCAAACCATAACCGACTCACCTCCCATGTATAAGATAAGGTCTATTATAGCTTTCTATCACTCGTTAATGCACTGTTACCAAATGAAAATTCCTTTTTTGGTATCAAAAACTTTAATCAAAAATTTGGATTTATCACTCTAAAACACCTTTTTCAATTTGTCAGTTGTCCAACTTTTCTTAATTCTTATCCCATTGGAACCTATTTTTTTGTTTATAAGTTTAAAAAGTTTTTAAGATGCTGCTTTGGATCCATTTAGACTCGCATCCGGAAGCCTTCTTTTTCCGGTAGAGACACTTCTTATATATAAATTGACTATCTTGCCGTCCGTGCGTGCAGAGCTATGCGCATGCGCTCTGTTATCCCCACTTACGCATTCAAAACGTTGGTAGGGTTCAAGGTTTATAAAGTACACAGGTGGCCTCATGGTGGCTACGTGACGTATCCAGAAGAAATTCGTACATATCTTCAGACTGATTCAATTTCAAAATTCTTCGTACGACATCATTTTTTTGTTCTAATGGAGCAACCTGTGTAATTTACAAACCTTGGGTAGGGTTAAGTTGACACAGCGCACGGCATTCAAACATGCCTATTTGCTCAAACCGGCTATTTACCAAATTTGTTATTATTTTTGTATTTTTTTCATAACAACTATTTACGTTTGTCAAAATATTATTACTCAAGCACATTAAATAATTATTTACACACCCGATGGTACAATTTTTTATGAATTTAAATTTATATTATTTGTAATAAAAGCGCGACAAATAGTTAGCCAGTTGTAAATATTCGCTTTTAACGGACTTTGATTGATTATTAAATTTGAAATTTCGATTGTTTATTAAACGTTATCCCTTACAAACTTTGCTACCGTTTTTCACTCTTTTAGGGGAAAATTTTTCAAAAACTCTTTCTTATTATATATCTGCATCGTATAAGGAAAACACTTTCCAAATTTCATCGACACAAATGTGCACTTATATTTGAAAATACAATGTAAAACGAAAAAAAATAATGACCTTCTTTATGTTAGTTAACATGACTAAAAAGCTATTTGATTTCGCACATTTGGACGTTGTACATACAAAATTGTTGGAAATAGGTGAAAAGCGTGGAAGTAAATTCGAAAATTTTATTTTTTTTCAATAACAATAATTGATTTTCAAGTTGTTCTAAATACCGAAAAAAAGTTAGTATGGAAGATTTTATATTTGCATTGACAGTGAAATATATGGCAAAAATTGCTACCTTAATGCTTTTCAGCCGAATATATAATTACTCTAGAAAAATGAACCTTTGGTTCATAAAATAAATTAGATTTTAAAACATTTGATTGTTGAAAAACGAACCAAAATTTAAAATCACGTATTTGGTATAAGTACTAAAGTACATAAGTATTAAACTTTCATACTAATTTAGTGAAATGACGTTATTTAAAAAGTTGTTATTAAAATGGTATTAAAAAAAACACTTATATTATTTTTATTTCTTAATATAATTTTATATAAACTTTTTTTTATATTAACAACACTTTGATTATTAAATTTAAAATTTCGATTGTTGATAAACTCTACATTATCTCATTAAAAATTTTATTGAGATAGAACCTTTAGTTTCGAATGCAACGGGCAACTACTAGTATAAATAAATTCTGCTGCTACTTCTGAAGCAATAGAGACTATAACGTTTGCTTTTAACTATGATTCTTAAATCTTCAGTAGATCTTGTTGTTTTTGGTCTTTCTAAACGTTGCTTATTGGAAGTTGTACCTTGAGTGTAAAACTTCTTTACAATATAGTCCAGTGTTTGTCCTGGAATTTTTCTTAATCTTGAAATTTCTCGGTTTCCCATACCTGTTTCATGAAGACCGATGATTATCCCTTATATTTCTTCAGAAAATTCATTTCCTTTACTAATTTAATAATTTTTTAATCAAATGAATAAATAACATTTTGAGTTACCGTTACAGTTTTGAAGCACTGTATTAAAGTACAAATGATGTATGTTTCCTTGGCAAATAGCAACTGATGCTTAGTCATTAATGCGATTTTTTATATATAAAAATGCTCAAAACTTTGAAAAAACCCACTTCTAAAGACAATTATTAAACACTTAAGAACATTGCAGATTTTTAGTTAAAAGTTATTCTACCTAAATTAAAATTTTGGAAAAGCACCTAATCATAAATACCAAAATTAACATTATGTAGAAAAGGTAGGATTGTAAGTATCGATTGTAAATTGTAATCTGAAGTATCAAACTTGGTATGATGGTACAGTGATAGCCTTATTCTAAAAATGATGAAAAATGCAGGTGGCCAAATATTTTTGAGCTATAGTACTATATATATAGTAAAGATTTTTGTGGATTGGTACGCGGATGTCAAAGTGTTCCATAGTTTTGGCCACCTTACATCATCGAAGGCCTTTTCATAATCGATTAAACAAAGATACATTATAGTTCCATATTCTCGAACCTTATATTAAGCAGTTATTTCACAATGAAAGTATGAAAAGCTAATTTCATGGAAAACTGTTTTTTAAGCCTAAATTTTTGCAGACATATGTTAAACATACTGCAAAATAATAACAAAGGAAACAATTCCAACATATTTTTCTTCCACCATCAAATTATTAACACCTAAGTGATTCAAGTGGAATCAGGAAATATTACGCTCGTAAAACAAGGCTTAGATTTCATATTAAAATAAATTGAAATTTCGCAGAGACAAAGTCATTAATATCCAAATCGAAAAAGAAAACATTTGACGTCACTGTGCTCGTTACACATTTGACACGTATATGGGCGACTACGATAGCGAAAGCTCAAGCTTTAACGACTCCAAGAATGGTAGTTAATGAAGTTAAATGTACGTGAAAATATAAATTTGAAGAAATTCCAACTTAACTGAGAATTTACGAGGTTGAGCTATGAATTTTTAACAAATACCTAACAATATAATAAAGGAATATTATACTAGAATAAAAATAATTAAACGAATGAAAAACTAAATAGAAGACACAATTAATCAATACATTTTCCCCGTGCATTTTACCCTTTGAATCAACAAGTAAATAAGAAAAATCAATAGCCTCATTCGTAAGTTGATGAAATTTTTAACAACTCATGCACCAACATCCCTGTACTCTCTCTTCGCTGCCGTTTCCGCCCTTATTCTTGGCCGTAGCCTCAATTCCATTTCGCCTAAGCACACCCATTAAACATCCTGTACATCAAGCATTTCAACATCCCTCATCCCCTGGATAATTTTAGCAACATCATAACACAAACGTTATATGTGTTTCTGCCATCTCTCAACTCTTATAGCCTCAGCTTCTTTATACGCCCTTTGTACTAGTTTATAATAATGATATGTAAAGCTAATGTCGACAAATGGGAACAACTATTCGCAACACATACCCTCTTATTACATGGTCTGACAATAATAATGACAACAAGTTTCCTTTTTTTCTTTCATTTATCAAACTGTTAATAAAAAAGGATAGGGAAAAGTTACTCATGTCCTTTCGTCAAGGAGAGTATATGAAACCTTTTACACAAAAATAATGGTTTGGTATGACGTAAGCACACATTAAGTGCATAAACATTATGAAAAATTTCTGTAACGTAGAACGACGCAATATAATACTTTTCCTTCCATATGTGTATTGTTTCACCTCGCCATTACAATTTAAATCAAAACAAAAATAAATATAAAAAAAATCAACAATTTCAGCCTACCTGTGAATAGGAAAGTATATCAAAGTCAAATCTCAATATAATAAGTGAATATACCTGTATATATACATTTGGTAGTTGCTTTGTTTAGGGAATACCAAAGCATATGTTTTGGGAATTTGACGTCTTAAAGAAAATGTATAAAATATTAAAGCTTTAAGATGAATGTTTCTTGAATTAGTGTCACTCACAAAAAGCTTTGAATGCTTTGAAGTTTGCCAAATTAAGATATCGCATTAAAATTGAAGCTTTCGAGCATAAAGTCGATGGAAATAAATGTCAAACTTGAAGCTGAGAAGATTGGGAGCTTGGGAGCTTTGAGAAAATGTTGAATACGCAACGCCATCTGTCGAGAAAATAATAGACTAAAAGTTGTACGAATAAACCAACCGTATTTATCGAGCTTTAGCGTGAAATAAACACAACCAATTCACAGCTGGTTGTGCCCTCTAGGAAAAACCAGAAGCTTTTATAACGGAAAAGCTGTGAAAGCTGTTTTACCGACGCTTTGGTAAATTTTCAAAATTGGTGTCACGTGTTATACATATTCAGTGTGTGCATGATATGTTGAATCAATATTTTGGTGGAGGCGCGTGCAAATTATCGCCTGAGCTTAAAGCTTTTACGTTATTTGAGGATTGAGGCTGTCTGAAGAGGCTCGTAACGGCTGGCAATATGACTTAGCATAAAGCTTAGCATAGTTTTATAAATTTTCTAGAAAAATATCAACAAACTTCAAAAGAATATTTTTTGCAAGTAACGTTGAAAAATTAGTATAAAAAAGTATTCCCTTTAGTTATTTATAAAAAAAAAATTGTCATTATTTTATATATAAAATTTTGAGCTGGTTTAAAAATCAATAAAATTTATTTGAATGCGAATCATGAACGCAAGTTGTATAGTTAATTTGACTGTTGATAAGCATCATGCAAATTTGCCTGGCGGTCATTTCGAGTGCCTATCAGGAATAGGACGAACACACGGAAGTGGATGGAATTCGAGAGTGTTAAGGGATGTTAGCAAAACATGTATTTGCCTATAAGCGAATATTTTCCCTATGCATCGTACGGAAAAGCTGTAGCTAACCATATGTAGATGTGACTAGGCCTGAAAGCTCAAGACTGGCACTCCCTAAACGACAGGAAGAAAATGGGATAATTTCACTCTGGTTAAATCCCATTCTGCGTAATATGTGTCAGAAGAGATGAGGTGACATAAAGATTCAAATTCCCTGCTAGGTTAAAAGGGCAAATAAGGGTCGTTCTAATACCTATATGTGTCGGATAAACCAAGTGTTTACTGTCGATTACATACACACATATGAATAAATAATGTGAAAGAAATGATTAATTGCAGGGAAAAACAAGATAAATATCATTATGTTAATTTTAAGCCTCTACTCTGTGGAATTTCACACATTTTAACTAAATTCATCCCAAAATAACATCACTAACTATTTAACTTAAAATAATGAATTTTACTTTAAAACTTTTTTATTTTCACCAAAAAAAATCGGTTCATAAAATTTACCTATTACATAAGTTTAAATCGGAAAAAGCAAGGTTGATTGGAATAAATGCTGACAGTTTTCTTTTATGTTAAATTAAAATTGGTTCTGGCTAAGAAAAGGATTTGAATTTGCGGATTTCAATAAGATTCTCTGTGTTTCTGTCGTATTTTTTTCTTCTTTTAAGGGATTAGACATGTAAAAGTGTTATGCAAAGATCGAGCTTTTATGTAAAAAGTTTCGTGCTTAACCTTTGTAATAATGGAATTAAAGCATTTCTCAAACGTTAGTTCTTTTATTGGACTTTTTTTTCTTTAGGTCGGATTAAATTTTAAGTAATTCAATACCCAAACATAAAAGGAAAGTTTCGATAATAAATTAAAGAATAAAATCTACAATATTATAATTCTATTTTCTTAAATTTCGTTCTTTGTGGTCAAATTTCAACAGTATTTGTGTTGCTTTTAATGTAGGTGTTAAATTTATAACACTCATTAGTCAATTTTTCGGCAGTTTTATTTATGCAAGTCTGGTTATAACATTTGTAATTTATGACTTTCAGCATATAATTGTGGTAATAATTATTCCATCAAAAACATGAGTGATAAGGGAGAGTAAAATTTGGTACAAAAGATGTTTTAATTGTCGAATATGTCAATAAGGAAGTTGAAATATTTATAAACACTAGTTTTTGTAAGAACTTATTGCAATTTGATTTATGTTCGTTTAACGATACAATTACGTTAACACCATAATCTCTACTCTGCCTGACGATATTTCCAAATATCAATTTTCCTGCCGTTCTTTGGAACACTAAACATCAAATTCACACTTAAAAGTTTGCCACTGATATTATGAAAAAGATAAAAAAGGCAAAATAATATGTATAAAAAAGAAATAAAAATAAGTATTGCACGCATTGCAAAGTATAAGCATATGTTAAATGACCAGGAAATATAGGAAAGTAAAATTCATTCATTTTTTATAACGACTATGACTTTTCAGTGTTAATAACTTCATTTTATTATATTTAACTTACTATACCAGCAACTTTTTTGGTTGAACAATCGAAATATGTATCCATAACAAGGAGGCAAGGCACCAAAATACTACCATATCCCATCGTTATTGTTCATACTAATAGATTTCGTTATGTTAAATAAAGACCATGAAAGTACAGTGAGATCTGTTCAAATTTAAATATTGGAACATTAATGAATAATTATATATGTCGCATAACTCACTTTATTAATTTCTCTTTTAAATAAAAAGCCTTTCATTGTATTTAATTTGTTTATCATTACACCCAATAACCCCAAAAAATTGCAGCTTACAACAGTCTTGTATATAGAGCAATGAAGTTCTGCCTTAATGCCAAAGCACGTTAAGAAGAGCTTAATATAATTAAACATATGGCAATAACCAACGGATACTACAGCTTAATCGTGGATTAAAAATCATTGAAATATACTAAAAAGCAATTCTTCCCATTCAACTAAGTGAAAAGAAGAATTATATACGCTCTTGTTTGAATAATACATTTGGTACTACAATCGCCAACTTCCTGAAGAAAGATAATATTGACATTACATTTTCGACAAATAACAATGACTTGTAACATGAAAATTATAGGGTTTGCTGCCAAAAGGAAGTAGGTCAAATTTTACTTTTTTTTTGGGAAAGTTAAAAAAAAAAGTTTAAAATTTTGAAACTAAGAGTTAATTGCAAACATGTTCATAACTCAATTCTGATGACCTTTTTAATTTATGTGGACAGTGGTTTATTTGGATTTATTTATTGTATTGGGTTTTATAAATTTCTTCTTTTTTTTAAAAAAAATGGAGTTACCCCTCTTTTGTAGCACACCCATCAATTCTTAAACCACTGGAGAACAACCAAATCCCAACGAAAAATAAAACCGGAATATTTAAAATTAAATGTGATTCATGTGAACAAATTTACATTAGAAAAATTGGTAGATATTTCGGAACTAGATATAAGGACTTTAACTAGATATATAAAGATCTACTAACATAAGATGTTCAGAAACATTTTCAAATTGTACGAAACATTTTAATGGCAAAAATTATGAATGCGGAAGCTTTAAAAAATATCTTTAAGCCGTTACATATTTATAAGGAAGGATCACATATGAACACCCTGGAAAAATATGAAGAAGTATGGTATATAAAGCCCAAATACAATATCATAATAATGTCATAACGACAAATTATTTATAACAAACACATAACATTTAATTTGGTTACAATTGATAAAATTAAATACTATATGTAGATGACAGCTGAAGACTGTTGAAGTAAAGAAACTGTGTTTAGTAAAGAAATTGAGTCAAACGAAATGTATAATTATTCATTAATTTATTGTGACTCGGAAATAAAAAATAAAAATAAAATTATCAATTGAAACAGTCTTTTCTATTAATAGCTAAATAAAGGAAAAGTATTTGTTCTGCTATGCAATTTAGAAAATGTATTTTCTTTAGTCCTAATCGTTACAGCTTTTACACAAACACCCACACACTCTGGTTAACTTCACGAAATGCCGATTAGGCTTTCGTGTTTAATCTATAAACTAAATTGAACTGGAATACTATTAATTTTTAAAACAGGAAGATTATAATCTAGAACTGTTTTTACTTTTGGCAATAATTTGAACAAAAATAAAAAAAAAATTGTTCAAAAATTTGGAAAATATGTTCTAGTTTTTAATATTTTATGATACATTCCGTAAAACTTTTCTAAATTTGGGAAACTGGCGCATACTTCACTTCAAATCCTCTTATCTACTGTAATACGATTAAATATTATGTCTATATTTGTTCACTTATTGTATTCATGATTTAAGCTTCTAAATACAAGTTCATTTTTATCCGTATAAATACGATCGGCATACTCATAGATCTCACTAGAATGAAAGTAAATACTCATTTATCTCCTGGAAGTATGCCTGCACATCTGCGAATACCTTTATATCACACAATAATTAAAACATATGATGTAATGAATAAATCAGTTTTTCGATTAAACTGAATAATTAAATTTCAGTTATTAAATACTTAAATGTAAACCAGAGATAGAAATTATTATTTTTTCTTCTGTAACCGACATTGATGGATATGTATGTTATATTGCGGAAGAATTTATCTTTCTGTCAAATTTTATCAAAATCGTTTATCAAAGTTTATGAGTTTTTGTGTAACAGGTAGCGTTTGAATTATTCAGAGTATATTATTAGTTCCAATCAATTTCCATTAATAATTCAATTACGTTTGATTATCTTAAATCAGTATCGTAATTCTCTCATATAGGTGATTCTCTACAGAATTTATAAAACAGTGCTTATTGATAAATTATTGCTTAATCAGAACCAATGGTATTTTCACCAAAGTTATTCTAATTATATTCTTGTTCGATATTTTGATTTGTAGCTTTATAAAATCAAAGATATGACCCACTTTTTACACAGTATCAATGATTGTAAAAGATAACCAAACAATTCAGAACTGTAACATTATGTTTCATAATATTAACTCATTTTTTTAAGTCTCAAAAGGCTTCGCCTTAATTTAATTCTTGGGGTTTACAATTGTAATCCCAATTTTTTTTTAGTTATTAATAACTAAATTATCATATTTTATGGTCTTAAAACAGTTCTCCTTTAATCGAGGCCTAAACTTCAGATAAATTCAAGAAAAAAAAATCATTCAAAAGAAAGAACATCTGATAATTACGGATTTTGAAACTCAATTACCTCTATTTTAATTATATGAATTGTTTTTCTTTTTATAAAAAAAAAATGCGAAAATTGTATTTAACAGCAATTGATACCTGAAAGTATTTCAGACAGAATTATTTGGGGACACTGGGCAGTTATCTATACATATGACACTATACATTCAAACCAGCGACATTGATTCGCAAAAGCTTCTCAAGTATTTCGATAATGTCTTCACTTCAGACGAATTGATTTCTCAATAAGGTTACCGTATGAAAATGCATTTCTTTAATAAAATAATTGAATTACCAAAAGATAGAAAAAAAGAGACAGTAAAAATACCTAAAATAATAAAGCAATTATATATAAGCATGCAATATATAAAATATAGTAACGGCTATGAATTTAGCCTAATGAAATTAGGCTAGAGACGTCTGCCTTATTTTGTTAGAGAACTATATAGTTTAAAACTTTTTCAATGGTGAAAAAGTAAGTTCGATTCAAAGTTGAAAAACAACAATAAAATAAGTATTAACTAAAATGTAACAAATAGAAATATCGATTAATCTCCAGCATCTTTCCTTTTTCAAAAATTTATAAAAGTCAAGTACAAATATGGTAGTAGTTGTTTTTAACTAACTTACCAAAAATGTTTAACAAATATACCCGTAATTTCAAGAAAAATAAATCTTTAAACATATTCTGAATTTTTTATTTTATATTTTTACGATTAATAAATTTATTTTGACGGATTTATCTGGATTTGTTACGAAACATCTAACACTTACACCAATTATTTTAGTACAAGCACGTTTATAATTACTCACTTTTTAACTAATTTTAACAATCATTTTAACAATTGTAGCACTTTATTTGAAAATTTCTAACTTGATAACTTTGTAACTGATATTAGTCGTAACAGTTGTGATGACGGTTGCTCATCTTATTTATATACGTTTCTCACATTCTGGAAGTTTCAAGATTGTTCCAAGCACTTTTCGTAGATTCTAATGATTTCTATCTCTTTCTATCGCAAATTTGATTTTCACAGAGCTTGTTATAGGATGTATTCCGTTTGTTTTCAATATAATTGCTAAGACTTTCAAATGTTCTAAGTCCGTAATAGTATTATAGCAGGGGTGGTCAACTCAAATGATGTTGCAGGTACTTAACGAATGTATCTTCCGCCCTTTAAAGTATATATCGCCATATTAGATTTAGATACATAAATTGAATTTTTCATTAATTGGTTTTCACTAATTAGGCTTGTATGAAGTAAAGACATTTTGTAAGTGTGGTAAAGCTCGTGAGCTGAAAAACTATTCAAGCCGGGCCTTATAACGTCATTAAATAAATTACATTATTAGTAAAAACAGTATTACCTTACTTATTGATACCTTCAAAAGAAATAAGAAAAATTGCAGAAAAAAAAGAAAACTTTTCAACATTTCCTAATTCAACGTTTGGGGTGTTGATGGGACACAATATTATTTGTTTAAAAAAAATATTTTTCGTTTATTTTTCTTGACATAAAAAATTCTTGAATAAAATATTGAATTTAATGTTATTTTCAGGCTTCTATTGAAATCTTTTGAAAAAAAAGCTTATTAAAGAATTAATTTTATATTTATGAAATTTTTGTTAATTTGATTTTCCTTACATCTAATGAAATAAATGTTACATGTTAAACACTAAGTTATGAAAAAATTAAAATTTTTTGTAATTAGTTTACAATTTTATAACAAAAAATAAAAAAATATAAAAACATATTTTTTGCATTAACCAAAGAAATGGCTTAAGAAATTGACGACTCGTAGTTATGTCGAATTTTTATAGAATTTATACAACTAAACATGTTTCTCTGTCGATGCAAATAGAATTTAAAGTAGGAGTGGTAAATTGCTTACCTATAAAAATTCAAAATACAAAATGCAACAATTTTTCAGAAACCAGCGACAGCCATACTTATCAATACATTTTATTGATTTTTTTTAAAGAATAATACGCAATAAAACGATTTTGTAAAAATTTACTTTAAGCCTAGATTATCAGTAATCTCATATCTTATCTACAATTATATCATAATAAATTATAATTAAAGCATTTTTGTATAAAATTCAAAAGTTTTATTTTTAAAAACCAATAGTAGAACAGTGAAAGATAAATCAGCTCGTCAATCCAATTATTTATCATTTGAAGCTTGAATTAAAAAGCTTGTTAGGTTTAAATCTTTTAAATTGATTCCCTGTCGAAACTCTTTTTTTTTGAAAGAAAATCTTTAATTATTTCTAAAGCAATTAAATACATGCTTACTTTCCAATGGAATATCTTTAAATTTTAATAACTTTGTCATTTAATGCCCAATAAAGATTCCATTAATTTTTTTTCTAACAAATTAAACAAATTATGAGAATTATTTCTTGAAAAAAAATAGCACTAATTTTTTTTTTATTTCTAAAAGAAAACACTTATTTCGAAAAACCGCATATTAATATATTGGCTCAAGTGTACTTTAGCACCCCCACAATCTGGCAACATTGCATTTTCGACTTTATTTTTAATTTAATTCGCGATATTTTTGTTAATTTAATTCTAATTTGGTATAATTCTCTCTGTTGTGGCTAAATTTTCATTATGGACCGATTTATTCGCGAATTTAATTAAAAACAAAGTCAAAAATGCAACATTGCCAGATTGTGGGTGTGTTAAAGTACACATGAGCCAATATATTTGTAAATGTTATTATCTTAAAAATATGTTCTTTTCTGGTAAGTGATAGCTCTATTGCAATAGTTAGTATTAGTATTGTGCTCAAATTTAATACTCTTAATATTTAATTCCATTAGCACCTATCCTTAATAGTGTGAATATAACATTTTAAAATTCCTCAAATGTAAAAAATGGATGTCCATTGTGGCAATATAATAGAACAATAAAATAATATAAAAACATATTATGGAAATAATGAAGCGGTCTGGTAAATTTAATTAAAATAATTTCGCTTCTTGAAACCATATTTAGTGTGTGGTGAAATAGTTAATTGCTCCAACATTAGAATTTTGACTAGTTTTATTAGGGTTTGTGTATTTGATTTGTCTTATAAATAAAAGCGGCAGCTTGCCAAATTCCACTTTCTATTTTACCACTACTAATTTAAGTACAAATTAAACGCACCTTACCAACAAAATAGAATTTTATCAACACCAAATTACAACGTTGGAAATTAAATTTCATTTTCAGTTAAATGAGTTCATTATTTAGGTACAAGAATATGAAATTTTATCGAGTCTGCATTATTTTTTATCTGCTTTTCGGTACTCATTTAATGGTAAATTGACTTTTTTGCAACCCAAACAGCACACTAATGTGGGTGAAACGGCAATTTTTGTCATTTATGTAGGGAAAGTCAAACGGTTTTTTTAAAAATAAAATTGCAAAATGGAATTGAATGTTTTGCTTTTGAAAGAAAAAATATCAATTCAAAATTTGTATTTTACCATTAATTTTTTTCAGAAATATTAATAAATTAATAAAATATTAATATCTTCCATAAAACTCTGATTATTGAAATAATAACCCAATATTAACTCGAAATATAAAGCATAAGCACAACTTCAAAAGTTATACAAAATTAAAACAACAGAGGTTCTTTGAGAACAATTACGCAAGAGAATTGTATGTGATTAAAATGGCTTATCTTCTTATCTTAGTATGTTTATATTCTTCATTAGAAACTTTCAAAAGTAAAGCCTAGTTTAAAAAGATTTACCTCTATCCTTTTACTACCTATTATTTCTGACTCAAATAAGTAATGTGATAAGTACCACTTTTTTATTTCGAAATAAAAATGCTTATTTATTTCAAGTTGGAAAAGAACACTGAAAAATAATTGAACTTTTTAATATTTATTAAAATCAAGCAATATAAAAATTGAAATTTATCTACATATCAAATTATTACAAAATGAACCCTTATTGGTTCTTATTTGACACCAGGATATCCAAATCAGTCAACATTATAATGTTAAAGATTTTTTAGAAACAGAAATAGCTTTTTACTAAACTTCTCCTTTGCTCGTCATTGGAAGGGTATTAAGGATTCACAGGTCAAAAGGTCCTCAAGGAGGATCCCTAAGATTTGCCACTGCATGACAATTTGCCCTCATTTTATTTTGTTATGATTCCTTTGGAACTTCTAAAACTTAACTTAATTGATCTAACTAATCTGAACGCTTATAGTAGAATGATCATTATTGAAACGTGATCTAAACCTATAATAAACCTATTTTATCAATACTTTTATTGTCTAGTTGCATAAGAAAACAAATTCTTATTTGCTAAGATGTTTATTTAAAAATGCCTTGTACAAAAATATAGATCTTTCGGGATAAAAATATAGAACTTCAGACCAAGAAAAAACCATACTTGATAAGTTTTGCATTGCAACAATGGCGATGAATCATGGAAGTTAAATAAGAAGAACTGATAAGAAACAACTTAGAGAACTTATAAAAATCACCCAAAAATGTACATAAAGTAATATGGAAATGAGTTTAACTGCTAATTGAATAGATCATACTCTGAAACTAAAAGGGTTTTTTTATTGGGTAAATAACTTAAAGAACTCACAAAAAAAGAAAGAATAGGAATTCTTCCCCTGATAAAAAAATAATGAACTTTTTTAATTAGGAAATTTTTCCTGAGGATAGGTTTAACTCATTGGAAAATAAATCGTAAAATCATACCACAAGAATATAATATAAACTATAATAAAAATCAATGTTAGTTAAATATTTTAACAGTTACAAAGAAGTTAATGATTTTTCATTTTGCTGCAAAAATATGGTTATTGCTACCTTAATTTTTTGAATATTTGTTAATGGCTTGGTAACCCATTGATTCTATTGATGACAGTTTGAGTATTTTCTTTTTAAAGTTTAGTAGTGTTTAATTGAACTTTCGGTTTCGGTCTAGTTTCGAACTAAAAACGGTTTTGGGCTTAGTTTCGGCTGTAGTCAAGCCGAAACCGAAACAATATTCGTGAGATAAAAATGTTAAAAAAGTTATTGTTTTTCATTTATTTTTTGATTCTTCAGTTATGAATACTGATAACTATAAATTCATTAAAATTTTGTTAAATATTATCTTAATTATTGTTTTTTTCATGATGAAAGAAACCTAATAAAAGTTTAGAAGAAATTATTTTGTTTTTCAGATATAAGAAAGAGTACTTTCTTTTTCGGGTACCTAACATATAAGGAAAAAAGTAGTTTTGTAACTCTACTTTATTATTTTATATTATTCATAACTAATATTAAAAAGAAATACTAGGAGCAATTTTTTTCAAATTAACCCTTTATTTCAGCATGAAAAATTCATTTGAAATAAGAAATGATAATAAAATGTTATTTTAATGCTTAGCTCATATATTAAGGACTAAACGATTAATGAATACCTGTAAAAGTAGACAGACAAATTTTTATTATTTTTTTTTTCTACGAATACTTGACTTTATATAGAAGTTTCGGCCGTAAAAACTAGTTTCAATCGGACATTTTAGTTCAGTTTTAACGAATAATTTATTTATACTTTTAGGTACAATATTATTATTTTAAATAAGTTAATTTCAGGTAAACATTTGGATTTATTTTTGGATGCAATTCTAAAAACAATTTGGAGAGCTTTTATTACTTTAACAGTAAACATTAAGGTTCGTCGAATGTTAAAATCAAAAACGAAAATGCATAACATTCTGAAAACAGAAATATCTAAATAACAAACGAAAATTACTACTTACAATATGGAAAGAGAATTTTACGATCTTCTTTAAATAAAGTTGACAACTTACCTAAAACAAAGAAAAATTTCAATTATTAATGAATTCATATAAAACAAAATAACAACATACAAGCTTCCATAAAGCTTTCAGCTACAATAAAGCATTGTCATCTCAACTAAGGTTTTAAGCTCACTGACCCATATTTTTAATTACAAAATTTCCAGACGGTTCGAAACCCATAAGTTTTTACACAATAAAATTTGAACAAAATAAATTTTATTAAGTGGAATCCTGATTAATTTCCACGCATGAATGTACAACAATATTTAAGATATTGTTAAAACCTATATTAAAAATGCTTTTGAAATTCGAAAAAAGCAGTTATTTGTAATTACATTTCAATGATAAAAACTTCTGTTTATAAAAGTAATAAATTTGAGTTTTGTTCAGGCGGAAAAATTTCGAGTTGTAATGTCTTTGGTTGTGACATGAACCAATAAATAAATATATAAATAAATGTATTTTTTTCGACTTAAATCCCACATATATTTTTCCAATAAGGCCACTTTTAGCGATGTGATGTCATCGAAGATTAATAACAAAGTTCGTGTTCTATTTTTTTTCTTTTCACCCCTTATCGTCCAGCTGAAAGGCTATTTAACAGATCAATCCTTTCTTGTTCGTTCCAATGCACCCAAGTATTGCCTTACTTTCGAATTACGTGACAAATAAATGCATTTACATTGAGAAGCTTTCAAGGAATTCGATTAAGAAAACGGGACTGAAGGATTTTTTTTTGGATTTTCGAATTGAAGTTGAAAGATTAAATATTTTTGTTGATAGTTATTGTGATTAACGGTACACTTTTCATTAGATAACAAAATGACGTCATTTTGATTTTTATTAGTTGAATATTTACATAGACTTATATAATGAGTTTTTTTTCTGAATGCTTTTAATACACTATACCTATCCAATATTTCAAAGGTCTCAATAGCTTTATCATGAAAAACATAACTTTTTTTTGCTACTGCAATGTTCAAACTCAAACGCAACGAATGTATTTAGCCTGCAAAATGGGAGCTTTTTATGACAAATTTTGATTGGTTGTATTTTTTTTATTATTTTTTCATTCATGCAGCTTTTTTGTCTGCTTTAATGAAATCGTATATCGCACAGTCTCATCTCGAATCGAACGGTGGTGAAACGAACGTGTTTTTGAAGAAAAATCTGTCTTTTATTTCTTTTTTGTGTGATCATAAATGCGACATGAAAACTATCAATGTTATGCCCCTTTTAAGGGATAGAATTTCTTAATGCTTTTATACACATAAACCGAAATGGATGGCTTACAGATATCAAGTTAACGAAACGTTAAGATTTTCGATTATTAAAGGCAAATTCCATCAGGAAAAATGAGCTTAAGTTTCCCTAGTAAATTCAACAGATATATTCACGTGAATTATTTAAAAAAATCAGGATGAAAATTGATTTTTTTTTCTCCAGACGCTATTAAATATGAACATGATTTGTCTTTCAATTTCCGTTTTGACTTTCTTTCTTTTCTGCTTATGCATTTAGAGTGTCGGTTTTCTGTTTCGTTTTGTGTCGAGGATTTCATAATCCTCTTTTGTTATCATTCAATTTTCCGTGTGAAAAGTACGGGGAAAATAGTGAATTTGTAATATTTTACTCTCACATTTCATCTGGCTTAGCTCGCTTAACCCCTTATATTCGGATATAGTACCGACAATAAAAATTTTTCAAATATGCGAGGCTGAGGCGTTGAATAACGCTCCAATGTACACATAAAACCTTTGTACGGTCTAGAGAAATTTAATTTTCTCGCTTCAAACAATGAAAGTGATATTTGAAAGCGCGACAAATATGGGGACGCTGGAAAGAGAAAGAGCAAAGGGTTAATTAATGTTTGATATTTATGTTTATGAAATAGTGGAAAATTTCAGTGAAAACCAATAAAAATCGAATATTAAACTATATTCAGATAAAACCCTTTTGGAAAAAAATTAAAACAAAAATTTTAAGCCTCATAAATATCGCAATTAAATCAATACAAGTTAAATGTTTTGTTAATTCTTTATAAAGGAAATATTAAGCCAGCAGACAAATTTTCCAATTTTTCATCTTTACCGCTGCTTTAAACTCTAAACAAAGTTTATACAAAAGGAAACAATTTATACAATTGATTTTTTTCCTTGTAGTATACCTACTATTGAATTTATTATTCAAACACTTTTGAAATTTCTGGTCTATCTAACTAATTTTGAGCCAATTAAATCAAAGTAAAAAATCAAATTCAAGTAAAAGTGAAAATATTTCTTTTATATAAAAAACCTAAACATTGCAATCGCACCCAAAAAAAAACAGTCAAACATATTTTGACAATAGTTAGTGTGTCTTAGGGTGTCTAAAGTATAACCCTTAATTCCGTTTTCGGGATGGTTTTCCTGGTATTCGTAGTGTGGGCAATAGTATCCCCATTTTGCAAACAAATGGTGTATTTAATACCACACAATATGTCAGATAGACAATAGCGTCTGTAACTGAAATAATAAAACAACTAAGATTAATTCAAGCAACTTGTTATTATAAGTTATGTTTTAATGGTTATTTACCATAGCTTTGTAATTATAAACGTCTTCAGCGATTATAGAGCTTTATTTGAATCCGTAAGTCAAAGAAATATTGAGGGTTTTTTTATCGGAGATTTGAACCCAGCTTATCATTAGAATAGTATATATAAATTTTTGCTTTAAAAAATATTTTTTATGGTTTTGACAAAGCAAAAAGTCGCTCTTTTATCAAAAAAAAAAAAATAATGAAGTTTTTAGTGGGTTGGTAAAAGCTATCTTTTGGAGGTTGCAATTAAAATTACCCTTAAAGAGCTTTGCACTTAAAATAAACTTTGGTAGTTTTTCTTGATTTTGTTTTCGAGGAAATACAATTTCTTAACGCAATGTGATATGGTATCGTTTTTTGAAAAAAAGAAATTTATCCGGCTTAATTGAAAGGCATTTTCTTTTCTTACAATGGACGGCTAATGGAACAGGAAGTAGAAATTCGGCAATATTTTGAAGGGGAAATATTCCAAATTATTTTCAAAACCTAAATATTGAAGTTATTTTTTTTTCTGCTAATCTGGAAAGTTGAAACTTGTGTTAGGAATATTCTTATATCCTGTTTATTTCTTAGGTCCTTACCACAAATTGTGCACTAAATGTACGTATGTGAACAGTGTACAGTACACGTTATAAGTAAAAAGCTAGATTTGTAACTAATACAAGATTTTTTTAATTATTGACCGTTGTTTTCTAACTATCAAAGTCTTTAGCGACTCTAGAGTTAATCAATATTTGCAAATTGAAATATATCAAAAATTTACTCGATATGGGATTGGAAACCAACATCTACCTGTTTTGAGGTGGCCACCAGTACGCGAAATGCAAAATTTCTGTTCTAAAAATAAAGATATTAAAATTTTACATTGTTAAAAAACTAGCTATTTTGATAGAAAAAGTGCTTTTCGGTAGCAATAATCCATCACAAGATCCCAAAATATCTACAGTATGATCACGATTTTTGGAGAAAAGCCTCCACCATCAGCTTTTAAGCTTCTTTAATAATAACAAAAGCAAGCAATAATGAATTCGATTGATTTATGTAGTTGTACCATTACCAATGGTTAATAAAAAATTTTTTTTGGTAAGTTCAAAAAATTATGTTGCATTTCTCCCAAATAAGATTAAATATTTTGAAAGACACTTTATATAATAATCGTCGTCATAATGATTGCAAATTATTTAAATTAATTGCTGTTTAAAGACTAAACTCTTATAAAAAATAAAGATTTTTTTATAAATTATCACAAAAATGAGCAATGAACATCAAAATTTTATAGATTTGTGGTATAAAATAAAAGTTTTTAATAAATTGTTAACATTTTTCAATATTTTAAAAGTATATTAGTATTATAATAAAACCCAATTTCTTAAAACTGTATTTCGAAATCAAATCTTAAATTGTTTTATTTTTTCATTTTGGAACTTTTATTTTAAGAACATTTAATGTGTTTTGTCTACGTGACCTGAAATTGAATTGAATATTTTTTTATAAATTCATCCCAAATTGTCAACAAAGTTCCTGTGATTGAAAAAATAGAAATGTAAATTCTTTGAAAAGTCAGTAAAAGTTAACCGATGTTTATTGAATATTCTTTTAAAATTGTCATGTGAGTGATCACTTCAGTGAACTTTGATATTCATATCAACAAAAAAGAAATCAAAAATGTAATGCTACCTAGAAGAGTTATTACATTGGCTTTACACTGGTTAATGTATATCTTGATTTTGAATAGTAAAAGCCAAATTTTTGGTTGTTTTTTGAAAATTCATTACTGCAAAAATTGTTTTATTAAGTAAAAATTATATTCTCACAAAATGTCGTAAAGATTTTAAGAAGTTTTAGAGTAAATAAAAATTTGTATACCTAGAAATATTAAAAGATTTGGGACTTTGCGTCTAACAGTTTTGATTCACTAGTAGTCCTCAAGAATATTTGTTTTTTGAAATACAATAATTTTATTTCATAACTTAAGTTGTTATTCAATTGTCTAATTTTCTTAGCGTTTTTTATAAGTAAGAGAAGAAAATTACAATGTCAACAAAAAAAATAGTTTTTACTATACAAAGTTTGGCATTTAAATACACTGTACAAATATTTAAAAAAAATGAATATTACAGTCTATTCTTATCAAAAATTTTTAGGTTTGCAAAACTTTATTTTATTGTATATCAAAACAAAATGAAATATTGATTGCAAGATTGCAGAATTTAAACTTACCAGATTAAATGAATTGAAGTACATTGAGCTTTATAATAAAAATTACAATGGATATAAAAAGCTCTAGTTTCTTACAGTTAGACCTTTTAAATCATTTCAAAGCCATTATTTTTCAAGAAAGCCATCAAATAGACTGAATGAATAGTAAAAAAATATTGCAAAGATGGTAATTAAAATAATTATTTCCAAGCTGAAAATTCTTCTCGCCCCGTTAAGCTTTTCAGGTGAAAAACAAAGTGCATAAATAATGGCAACATGTTCCAAGCCGTTTTTTTTCCTGGCACATTCTTCTCGTGTATTCACCTTAAGAGTCTCGTTTTTCTTGTTTTAATGACGATGAAGGCATGCAAAGTAAATCAAATAAATACAAAACAGTTATTTAACATTGTAGCAAATTTTTGAAACTGTGTCGAAAACAAAAGTTCAGAATGAAAATTAATTGCACTCCCAACATAATGTAGGTCAAACATATTATAATTGTTTGAGTACCTCTTTCGATGTTAAATATTCTCGGAAAAATGTAATTTATCTATCGTTGCAACTATAAAGAGATGTTTATTAAAAACACGGTCGTTACTTTTACGTTGTGATTTTATTGATGAATTTTTATACTTGTAAACTTTTAATAAATGCGAGTAGCAAGATGAAAATTATTCTTTGAAAAGTACGTGAGATGAAGAAGTTTCATTAAAAACTCTTCCTTTAAACGAATTAATTTCCTGGTGTACTTATAATCGGAACAGAAATAATAAAATTAAGTTTTTAAACTAACTTAAAGCTCTTGCATCCGTACGTTTAAAAATATATAATAAAAATTCGGTGATAAAATTCAGATCTCAGCTTTTATTTTTTTAAATAAGACGACAATTCAGGTTTTTTAAAAATTCAATAAATTTTTATTGAATTTAAATTGAAAATATATTGTATTTTTGTGAATCAAGAAGCCTGATGAAGTAACGATACGTAACTAAACGTAGCTAATTAAATAATAAAAATATTAAATAAAAAAACCGATCTTAAACAACCTGAATTGTCGTCTTATTTAAAAAAATAAATATTAGGGTTCAAAGAAATATGTCCTTTCAAAATAATAAAAATAGGGTTGCAAGGAGAAATAATTATTAAATTGGCAAATGAACATATACTTTAAATATTCTTTTAAAACGTTATTGTTACGTAGTTATCGTTATATTTTAAATTTTTATTTTACTTACAGTTAACTATCAAAACGGCTAGAAAGTAGAGTAGTTGCATTTAAAAGAAAATTAGAAGACAACATATTAAAAAAAAATCGAATCGCTAAATATGAAAAATTTAAACATCATTTAAATATACAAATCATTACTTTTCAGGATATGTTGCGGGCAAATATGGCAAATGAGGCACTTGGGGTGGGTACCAGGCTATTAGAGTATCAAAGGTAGTGAAAAGGTTGACGCCCTTGTCTGGCAAGGATCCCAAACATTCTTCACAGGCCCACAACCTTTATTAGGAGTTAGAAGATCGACAGTGAAAAATATCATCCAAGAAAGGGTCTAGAAAAATCACTGTATAACTTGAAAGAACACTTCCGAATAATAAATAACAGTAAAATGATGAGAGGAAAACCATCACAGAAATTAGCTGCTGAAATATTTGGTCTATCGGAAATATTTGGAAAAATCAGGTCAGAGTAGAAAAGGGTCAAATAACCGGTCACTGTAGAATGAAAAAGCATCTACATAAAAAGGAATTACAAAATACAAAATACTGGTTCTGTTAGGCAAAGGGTGAAATCACTTCTTAAGTTCTATTGAATTTGGTGCTTTGAATGCATGGAGAAATGAAGATATCAAACCCAGAAGCTAAAATTATCGAAAAACACCAAATATGCCCAGTGCTGAAGTTTGCCCAGCTGCTTGGTCTTAGCTTGGTGAAGTGGGGACTCAGAAATCACAATAAGCCCTGAACCTGCATTCAAGAAAACCTAAATAAAAATGGTGAATTGGGCAACTTTACCCATTTTAATGCATTATGTTTTTTCAAATTTTTTCTTAAACGCTTAATTTTACACTTCCATGATGCAGAATAACGTTCTTTCTGTTAATATTTTCTGTGCAATTTTTGATACTAAGATCAACAAGGGTTGATAGGATGCATTTTTTTCAGGTTCTGCCTAAATACGGTTGATACGAGAAGAACTCCAAATTATCTGATTTGAATTTATGAAACAATATTGGGCATTTGATGGACATCTTTGCACTTGGATACATATAGCAAATATGTTTCGTAAAAATTTTATGCCATTATACGAAAAAACAATGATAAATCATAGTGCATACAGGAGCAAGAAGAACATTTTAGTCATAAATAAATAATAACGCTTGAAATCAAGCAACAGATATAAAATAATACTTTCTGGGTTTCCAAAATTTTATGGATCAACGCTTCCTGAACGGAAAAAAGCTTATTAGCCCCTATGTCTTGTAGAAGGTCATCATATTAATTTCCTTAAAGAAATGAATGACTTCCTAGTCTTTAAAGTAAAATTTCTTTTACTATCTTCGTAGGTCGCTACGTTTTTTCCAATGCTTTCTAGCAGTTCCTTTTTTATAAAAAACTTCAGTTACCAATGTAAGTCGATATCACCTGCATTGGTAATCAATAAGGTACACTATTTTTCATATTCCTCTACAGTATGAATACAGCATTTATAGCTTTAAAAACAATTTAAAAGAAAATTAAGAAGAACGATGAAATGTCAAATACTTAAACTATTAAAAATTCAACAGAAAACACGTTTTTGAATATTATATTTCTATACGAAGTGATTTTTATTTGAAAGGTTTTTATACTATCAAATCTTTGGAATGAATTTTTTTTCATTCTTATTTAAAAAGCTCTTCAAGGAGGCGTGTATTGGAATATAATACGAGAAATCTCTAAAACGTTAAACTATTTCGTCTATTTTCTTGTTTATTTTGGACATGTACTTGACCTAAAGCTCGTATTATTGCCGACGAGAGAAAAATGGGTTTCGGTTTGAAGAACAATCAAATGGGACGTGCTTCAGCGAACACAAACGCAAAATGACAAAAACATTATGGATAAGGAGGTGAAAGACTTGGTGAATGTTTAAGAAATGAGGTTGATACGCGTCAAATATATGAGTTCCATCGAGTTCTACATCAAGCTCTACAGCTGGTATAAGTTCAAGCATGAGCTTTTCTTCATTTCAGCCGAGCTTTGGCCTTTTTTCGTTGTGCACATGCTTTTCTGAAGTCAACACAATATTGCCAGAGCTGTGATTGAAATCTTAATATCACATCTTTTGTATTATTTACAAATATTGAATTAATAAGGTATAAGTTGAATGTTACTGGGAAAAACAGCGTGAAATTTAAATGATTCGTTAAAATTAATTGCTTGAAGTGAATTAACGTGGCCATACAATAAACACTTTCGAATAATTAACATTAAAGATATACGCAAACGATTTGTGCGCCCAAGTTTGCAGTCATTATAGTAATATACGAGGGCACAAATGGCTTTAAACTTTGAATATTCGCAGAAATTACATTCACAGTTCAACCTAATTTCAAGGCCTCGCAAATCGGCACGTTCACATATTGTACACATTACAATTCAAACTCAAAAAAAAAAATTCTCTCCAGGAAATTTAAATGTTCAGAAATAAAAAAAAAATATAAGGAAACAGTACAATGGAAGGAAAAGTTTAACACACTGATCTTACTTGTTTCTTTTTTATACTTCTATGTTAATTTTTTATCAAATATTTACATAATTTTAACGTTTTATTTCGAAAAGTTTTTGTATTCCTCTTTTTTAATTTTTTTAAAAGTTTGTTAAGTGGTTAAAACTTTGCTGACATCACTCGACATTTGTCGAGAGCTTTGTTCACAAGCGAAGCCAAGGGTAAAGTAATGTTGACATTAGAATCTTTCTAACGAAAATGAAGTGGTTAGCAAGAAAACTGTTTTAAGTTAACTTTAAGAAAATTTAAAGATAGAACAATGCAAATAGTGACATGTACAATATTTGAATTCCTATATAAAAAAATATATTAAAGCAGGTAAGATTTTTAATTAGTATTTTAATTAATTCTATTATTATTATTATTCAATCAATGCCATCTATTCACCAACAAAAAAAGCTTCTCCTATTCGGATTGTTGAATTAAAACTAGTTTACTTATTCATATCAAATATTTTTTAAATCCACTTGCAATTATTATTATTTATTTTATTTAAAACTAGAATTAAATTTGAGTTTCTCTTTGCTCGTTAACTTACTATTTTGAAACTTTTCTAACTTGTAAATTGCCAAAGGTAGTTTACTCCGATTTGCTCTCAATCAGATTTGCTCATTGTCCAGGGACAGATTACAAATACACAAAAACGGGGAAAAAAAATCTATACTCATTTAATAAAATATCGAAAAGTCACTAAGTTGGAAAATTAAAGAACATCTAATAATGGAAGCGGATCATAAACAACCTGAGACCTGAGTTTTCTTTCTTATTTTCATAAAAAGCTGAGATCAAAGTTTCATATTCCTTAGTAAATTGGTTTAAAAATATTAGATAGGAAAAATTTTTTTTTTGTTTATCATATATTTGTAAATTATGCCTCATAAAACTTGGTTAAAACTGATTAAAATACTTTCATTTTTATTGAGACTTTTGAAGATTAAAAAAATGCGCAATTTAAATTAATATTAGTATTGATAATATCAAGCTATTCACCCTACTATAATGAAAACGCAAAATCTTTTGAAAATTTCACCGACATTTCGATATATCGTTATTTTTTCTTTGAAATATCAACGTCAATATTGGTAATTTAATAAATATCGATACATCGAAATTTCGATATTTTTTTCACTTCTAACATTCCCATAACGAACTTGATTTATGAGTTCTTTCAAAGTAGGTCCTGTAAATAAAGTAATATTTAAAAGTAGTAAAAGTAGTAATATTTTTGAGAGTTCAAAAGATGGTCCAACAACTGCGTAAAAATATCAGAGAATTATTTATAAACCAATCCACGCGTAAAACATTCACCTGCTTACTTGAAAACTTTGTAAAATTCAAATCCCTTATATTTTATAAAATATTATTAAAAACATTTTAAGTCTGAAGTTTTGTTTTACAGTTTTTAATACTCAAATATTTCTCATTTGGATTTTGATCATAATTCCCTCTTTTTAAAATTATTTTTTATTCGTTGAATATAAATAAGATTTTCCTAAATTTATTCCAATTTGTAAAAAAACTTAGCAACTTTTAAAAGAAGTGAAAAGTTTTTACCAAGAATTCAAGAGTAATGTCTCCGCAGACTTTAACATAATTATTTTTTGACCAATTTAAATTTAAGTTTTAAATTCAAACCTCATTCTAAGAAGCGAATTTTAAGTTGATTATTTGTACATTCAAAATTAAGTGGAAAAACTTTTTAATTTTCTTTGCTTTTATATCAACGTTAAATTTGCATAAAACTAGTTTTCTTTATTGGACGTTCTGACTTTGTTGTGTTATGAAAGAAAGTTTTTGCTACTTTATTAGTACTGTCAAAACAATTTTTGTCTTTTTTCTAGTAACGTATTTCGATTGCCAAATATTTATCATCAGTAGTAATAAAAAATGTATAAGATGTCTCTCCAACAAGTAGTAATTTTTTTACGCCATTCATTTTTCATGGCACAATCAGTGGAGGAGGTGACAAATTAATTCGATTGTTTAAATCAAACATCTTTCCGCTGAATTTGAGTTGTTTATGTTGGCTCTGCAAAATATTAACAAATCTACAATACAAATCCATCAAGGGTAGACTTTAGACACTAAAAATCAACTCTGCAAACATTTGTGAATGCTATTGTCAACTTGGGAAATTTAAGAATTCTTACAATGAATTTAGAATGAAATGAAAGATATCCGAGAACTTCCCTGAGAGATTCTAATATTAGATAAAAAGAAATAGAAACAGAAGGGTCGTTTGAAAGTTTTCGAACATGCTTGACTATTCTGACATTGGACTAGTTGGTATATAAGAACGATTGACAGTCAAAAAAAGATAAGTTACAAATGACAAATTAAATAGTGAACCTTGTACATCGAACGCAATAATCGATGAAATAATCGATTGCTGAATTCTTTATAAGTATAATAGGGATAAATAAGTTCACAAACGTGTGTTATCAAATAAATTGTTATTGTTGTATGTTCTTAAACACAAATCCAACGAACCCGTAAATATATTATTAAAAAATTAAAAACGTAACAATACTATCAAAATACAATCGATTGTTTATGCAAAAAAAAACCTTCAACTTGTATGATATTACGATTCTTTACATATCGATAGCTCTGGCAATAAGAAATATAATTTATTTTTATTATAAAGCAAAAATAAATAAATCTGAATGAAAAAATATCAATAAAAACTCCAAATAAATATTTTCAAAGAACTGTTATATATTTTGTTTGAATCTATCTTTATTAAAACGGGAGAATGAGCTGACCTGAATCAGTTGAAGCTTACAAAATAAAAAACAAGAAATTAGTTTTCACTGATTAATAGCTCACTCACTGTGAAAAATCCCTTGGGTAATTTTTAATCATGTTGTTTGCAGAAGAAAACTAGTTTTGTCCCCCTGAAAATTATTAAAATAATTTTCCTGTAGCCAAAGAAAAATCAACATTGATAGAAAATATCACATAAAATCAATGGCTAATTTTATCGAAAGAATAATGTTTTTACGATCAAAAGCTGAACGAACCGATAAAATATTTATATAGAAATATAATTTTGTAATAAACGAAAACTTGAGAAAGTATTCAGTGGAGAATACGTTTGATTTTTCTTTGAATGCAAAAAGTATACGGAATTTAAGAAAGCTATTTCCTATCGGAGAAATTTCTGTAAAAATGCTGCAAGTTAAAACAAAACGTTTCGGTTTTTTGTTCGACTTTTTGTCTTATTTTTGCACTTGTAGAAAGGAAAAAAAACCCTGTCCCAGTTTTCGACGATCTTTTATGTTACTAAATGAAAAATATGAAAAGTTATTTGCGTTATTTTTCAATATTGGAGCGACCGACGTCTACAACCACGACTCTTCGGATTCTTCTCGTACGTCTGAAAAATAAATCTTCACAATTTTCACGTGTCTGCTGAATTAATATGTCGTTAATCTTAATTTTTAAAGGAAAGTATAACATATAAATCCTTTCTACAAAGTATTTTTTCTTGATTCAAAATTTTTATATCGGAAAAATTTAAAAATTTCATGCCATTTTAGGTTTACCGTCAATTTTGTTTTGACATTTATAACTCGTTTTTTAGACCTATATAAAGGCACATAAAACTTATTTATATGCCAAATTGTATTTGGATAAAAAAAAAATACAGAACTGCAATTTGATTGCCAAATTGCTGAGGAGCAGGCTGGATTTGTCAAAGAAACAGGAACTCGGATGTTCATATTCATTGCATGACATTTTATAAAGAAGCCACGGAAGTATGGTGTTCTTTATAGTATCTTTGCTATGTTGATTACAAAAAGGTTTTTAATAGTGTTAGATATCCAAGACTTGGGAACATTTTAATTAAGATCGACATATCAATCCTTCTTCAAAACCTATATGAAGACTTTAAAAACAACAAAAATACCCTTTCCGATAAACTTATTATCAGAAAAGGTGTATGACAGAGTTGTAATCTATAACCATTATTTTATAAGGTATACAATGATATTATAATGGTACTCACTTTGGAGAAGTGGACTACTGGAATTAAAAGGACAGGAAGCGGTTTTCCTACCTTCGGTTTGCAGACTTTACAATCCTAACTAAGAAATATAAGGGAGAGCAGATGAAACTCATTTAAAGACTGGAAGTTTTGGGTCTAGACTTTGATCTAAAAATCATAATATAATAATGGTCTAAAATAATAGTAGATATTAAATTAATTTATCTATTTATTTATTGGTTGAAAATCGCATTGAAATTTCTGCCATGGTGCAACTATCGAAGTTATGGAAAGATTGCAATATAACAAAAACCACTAAAAGCCGGTTAAAACACAATTTTTTTTACTATTTTCTTCTTGGTTTTAGGTCATGAAATGTTCGCGTACTGTTAGGCGACGAATTGATGCCTTCAAAATGTGAGTCTGGAGAAGAATGCTGCGAATCCCATGAAGGGACTGAAGAATAAATCATTTCATCTTAAACTAAATGAAGTTAGTCCAAAAACTTTTTTTGAAGGATCATCAACTAATTGGATTAAAGAATAGAAAAATCATAAACTCGAATTTCTCGTCCTTGGAACGAAAAACAAATGAGCGTAATCGCTGCAAAAGGACCCTTTTATTTTTGGATAAGAAAGTCCTAAATCTAAGTTGATATTTTATCATCATTCTTCTATGAATTCATTGCTTCGAGACATTAGATACATTCTAACATTACAAATTTTCCCCCTTTGAAAAATTGGCGAATTTTTTGGTTTCCACAGTTTAATAATAAGGCTTGGAAAAATTAATGTATACCCTAACACTTTAAAAATATTTGTAAAAAACAAGATTTTATATCTTTCATTTTACAACACGTTAGATTTTAATAATGCAAAAAGTTGTACCATTTAAGTAAGTTTTTTATTCTAAATTATTATTTGTCCCAGTACAATAATTAGAACCAGAATTCGACAGTTTTGAAACTCGCAAAGATATCACCCCAATGATTCCTCCAATATTGGCAAAAAGTAAGCTTGAGGTTTTTGTTTCCCTACCAAATCCAATACATGTAGCAGACCTGAAAATTGCCTTATAGTTTTTGAGGGAAAATAAGTATTAAACTGCAAAAACAATACTTTTAAATATTAAAAA
This sequence comes from Sisyra terminalis, assembly GCA_958496175.1. Lineage (NCBI taxonomy): Eukaryota > Metazoa > Arthropoda > Insecta > Neuroptera > Sisyridae > Sisyra > Sisyra terminalis. Next base: position 40,784,015 of record OY292277.1, read on the forward strand.
GGGAGAAATAAACAAGTATGACGACTTAAACATTTTACCATTTTCTACTTTGAATTATACCTCTTTCCAGGAAACATTTTTTTTGTCAAATAAGGGACTTAATAATTTAAAAACGTGAAAAGCTTCTTTTTTTATTTAAAAATAACACTATTAACATTTAAAAAAATATTTATTTTTATAAAAGTTAAACCTTTTTTTGTTAAAACATTTTTTCATGCAAAAGATTAAATAATACACCGAAAATTATAATCAACAATAATGCGAAGTTAAGAAGCTTACATACGAGATAGGTTTGATATTTTTTTTTCAAATCCATTTTATGACATAACGTCTCATAAACATCAAAAAAATAATAATTAAATACTTACAGTGATTGCGATAGAAAGCGTGACAGTCCAAATTTTGAAATTTTATTGTTTTTCAGTCCTTCGAACATCCTATCGAGAGGACTATCCTCAACAGTCAACAGATTATTTGACGTCATTAAGTCCTTATTCACTTATAATAAATAAAACTAGTAAAAAGCTTTTTAAAAAACTATCAAGTCAAAAAACATTGTTTAAAAAATTTTAATTTTTATTAATAAGTCTTCTTTTTCGTTGGTTTATTTGGATATAAATTTTGTAAACTTTTAACAATTTCTTTAAATATTCATTTTTAAAACGGTATTTGGGTATAACATAAACTTAACAATTTTTTTTTTATTGGGTCACGTTAGAAGAAGTTCTGTTATCAGAAAATTTGTTTTCTTATTTTTTATACTCGAGTCTTTGTAGCACTTTGGGTTTAAATTTGGAGGAAATTAAAGCTTTGGGTATTCTAGAAAGAGTTTAAACAATTTAATATTGGTGTTAAGCAAAGAGCAAATAGAACAAAAATTTCATGGACTAAATATGCTAATTTGTTGCATGCATGGTATCAATTTGTTTTTTTCCAAATTTTGTTAAAATTAAGATAAAAATATTAGTTATTCTCTTGAATTTTGCAATACTAATAATTTTTTCTGTCATAAATTTAATACTATTACTATACTATTTGATCAAATGATCTAAAATTTCAATGATCTTCTATCCTTATGTAACAGAGCTTAATTTATGGTTATATTATCCCTACTATTGTTGAAACTTAATAAAAAATAGTTGTAAAACTTTTATTTAAGCAAAAGAAAAAGCTTTCTCAAAATTTGTATTTTGTTTTGCTATAATATAGTTATAAAGTAAAATAAGTAAATAAGTAAATAAGTACTAAAATAAGTTTTTAAGGATTTTTTAAGAAACAAGACGACATAAACAAGAGATAACTTAGATTCAGAAAACATTTCACTTGGACCAAAAATTCCAGGATTACTTGGAACTTAATTTTAATAAAGTTAATGAAAAATTAAGCTGTTATGCCATTTTAAAATACAATTCTTTCAGCTTCATTTGCTGACAATTAAAGTAAATTGCTTATATAATTTAGAACAATTTATTAAAGTCATTGGTATTTAATGTATTAATGAATAATGTAATTTTTATTATGTACGACAATTAACAAGGTTTTGTCAAGGAAGTTTTTGTTCCATTTGCTTCAATAACTTAAAAAATTAGTAAATATTTGGAAAAAGATTAAAGAATTTACATCAAAAAATTTAAACGATTATGGCTGGCTATATTTGTAAATGAAATTATTTAGAAAATTATTCAAAAAAAATTAACAAAAAGTAAGTAAAAAGAATGATCAATTTTTAAAATAATTAAAATGCAAGCAAAATAAAAAAAAAACCCTAAAATTACAATAATATTGAATGATGAATGTGAACTCCAGAGATTAATAATTTTAACCTTTGCATTTTAGTCTGAGACTTTACCTCAAAAGAGCAAAATATTTTTGTTTCTCGCTCAATATTAATAGCAGATTGAAGTTTTATAGTAAATATTACTTAAGCGGAGAATTTTATCGTTTTTTTCTTCGTTTGTTTGTTTTAATAAGTTTGCCTATCCATTAAATCTTTTGGTAAGTTGGACCGAAAATTTTTCCGATTTTAAGTAATCTGTTTTTATAGATACTTAAGTATGAGTCCTTAATTTGTAGTTGTCAAATTCCCTTTCCATCTATGAAAATTATTTTTTCATCTTTACCAATAGTGTAAGGTCAGAAATTACCAACTAAAAAGATGGTAAGATGTATTCGGATGTGGGATTGTAGGATGGATTTTGAGAGATATCCATCCAACACTACCAACTATGTTTGTTTTCGGAAAAATTTGCACAGCATGTATGGGTAAACTTATTCTTTCGATTAGTATCGTTAAAAATAAGTCAAAAGTTTGACGATTTTCGTGAAAAATCAACGATGGTTAAACCCACGGTTTTTTTTGACGAAAAATATTTTGTTTCGAATTCGAATTAGATTGTTATGCTATCGTTTAATACATTGATACAAACCCGAAACAGTACTTTGTTCGAAAATCATCCATTATTTAACTTTTTTATGTTAAAGTTAGAATCAAATTTTACGGTGCAATCCTCTACGTGTTAACTAGGGTCGCCACCTTTTTTGTGCAAAATAAAGTATTTTTGCGAACTTTATTTTTTATTTAGCATAGAGTACAGTTACCTTAAATAACGAACAATACTTTATAATAAAGTACGGGTGGCAACCCTAATGTCAAAGTTCATCTATAAATATTAAATTTTTTAAGAAATCTGACATTCGGGGGCTATTGATTTTTAAAAATTGAATGTTTTTTTTTTGTTACAATCAAGTACAAATAAAAGTCAATCTAAAAATATATTTAAAATTGTAATTTGTTAAAGTCTGGTGCTAACCTAACAGGGCTTATTTCAGCATTTATTTCAGCTTGGTAAAACCTTTATTATTTGTAAGAAAAAAAAACTTTTATTTTATATTTGATTCGAATAAATTTTATTTTCGTCTCATATTTCTTTCTTTGTTTTCAATATAACGACGTCTTTTCTGGAAATTAAATAAAAATCAAATGGTTTTACGGTTTTTGTTTCTTTTATTTTCTTTTTCTGATATTCCTGTAAAATCTAATATTCCAAGATATCTTATCAATATCAATATTTTTTAAAAACCACATTCAATTTTAAGTGAGTAGTTGTATGTATTTTAAGTAAGTATTTTGTTCTTTTAACAAAGAAAAAAATGATTGAATTTAAACATCTTTGAATAACAACAATAAGAAATGTAGAAAAAAGAGAGTTGCTTATCTTAGAAATTATCTTTGAAGAAAAATTCATCTTTTAAGAAATGTTTTTTATTTCTGTCCCTTAGCGTCTCTATAACTAGTAAAAAATTGTTTTCATGAATATAAAAATGATAAAAAAATGTGTATTTTAAAGAAATCATTCAGGTAAAATATATTTTCTGTTGTAAAGTATGTGTCTTACGTATTGTTCAAAAGTATTTGTCAAGAACTATGAAAGTTTTCAAACTAAAATTGCTATTGTAAAAGTTATAAACATACTGTTTCAAACTTTGGGCAACAATTGTAAACAAGAAAATAATAATTGTCACTTCTTTGCCTTTATTTTGATAGCCAATTGAAATATAAATATAGGTATGACCAAATGAGTCACAAAACAGTAACAGGAATGTGAGATTCTAACATCTATATGGCATTTTGTAAGGTGAATGCTAACCGTTTGAAAAACTTAATAAGATGAAACACCACATTAAAGATAATAGAAGAGTACTTTAAAAATAGTGAAAAATAAAAAACAAATTAAGACTACAAGTGGCCGAGTAGTCAATGTGACCGCTTTAAAACTAGTAGGTTTTGGGTTCGATCCTCGTATCGATCAAATTTTCGATTTTTCTAGATTATGAATTTTTATTTATCTAAGAATCGCTTGAGACTTTAGTTGTTATTAAGCGATAGAAAATAAAAATTAAAAAATACAATTCTCGTTTTTCTTGATTATTTTGGTCTGAAAAACCAAAACTAAACTAAACTAACCTCCTAAACAAAACAACCATTGGTCGTTTGGTACATACATTTGAGGCTAAGGGTTTTGCTAAAGATTTACCTAAGTCTTGCAAACAAAAAAAAAATTATTAAGGATTACATTGCTGTTGTTAAGCAAAGTGTGGACGATGATCCGAATAAATCATCGACACTTGGATAAGGTATTTCAATGACCATTTTGGTGCAAATAAAGCACAAGGACTTGAATTTCTATGCAAACAAGTTTCAACTAGCGTAAAATTTTAACACAATTGTCTTTAATTTGCGAGGTCTGTTTGCCGATTGCCTTTTGGAGCACCATTAAATCTATCACCAATTTTCATTAAATGTCTTCTTCAGCGATGAGACGTATTCAAATTGAATAGTGAACAAGCATAATTGTCGCTTTTGAGCTAATGAAAATGCAGGTGAAAGTCAAAAGCAGCTGATGCATCCCCAAAAAGAGATTCCTTGATGTGATTTGTGGTCAAAAGGCATTATGGTATTTTATTTTATGAAAATAACAACAAAATTGCGGTTACCATCAGTTTCACACCTTATCATGCAATGATAACCGGCTCTTCATTACATCAAATTAATAAAATTGACTTTGATGATATATTTCGTCACCAAGACAGTGCAACTTGCCACATTACGCGTGAAAATAACGACAAACTGCAAGGTTCCTTCGAAAATCACAAAAAATTTTCTAAAGAAAATGTGAATTGGCCATTAAGATCGTGCAATTTATCACCGATGAACTTATTTTTATGAGGATGGTTTAAGAGCACAGTTAACGATGCTAAGCCTCCCACTGTGCAAGATTTAAAAAAAACATCATTTCCGAAATAAATGCCATAGAATTATCTCTATTGGAAGATGTGAGCAAAAATGTTAACCATGATTCGACGCCTGGAATACTAGGCGTAGTGAATATTTGAGAGATATAATTTTTCATATACATATAACATTGATAAAAGCCTACTGGAAGCTGAGTGGTCTTGGTGGCCGCTCCAAAACCAGTAGGTAGTGGGTTCGATCCCCAAAAATTATTGTAATTATTAGTTATTTATAATTTAGAAGTCGCTTATGATCATGTTGTTTATTAACTATTAAATAAATTAAAATAAAAAAATATAAAACATTGATAAACTATTTTTTTTTGTTTTAATTTGCATTTTCTTTCCTGCGCCGCATTTGGTCAACTGCATACTACAAATGCATTCATAGGTATGTATTTATTCTTTGTTTTAGGTTTCTATATATTGAAAGATTTTCAAATATGATGCTTAAAGCAAATCTAATCCGGTTTAAATCGACTATAACACCTTTACCAAAAAAGCTTTAACTTGTTATTTCAATCATGATTTTCCCCAAATCTCATTTCTCAAACCCAATTTTCTTGAAATTTCCTACTTCCAAGCTAATCTCCATCCCATTATCAATGATCTCATCTTATCATAAAAAGAAACATAATAGAATCTATCCACAATAGAAAATGGACCAAAGAAAACAGAATAAGCCTTTGAAAATATCCTGGCCTTTGACTTGATTTGCAAAACTAACTTTGCAGAGCTTTTTACTCGTGTGACAATATAAATGTAATGTGGATGTTTTCATTACTTTTGGTAAATGTGTCAATTTTTTTCTCATTTATTATAATGAATATTGTACCTAATGGTTTCAATTGTTCCCTTCACATTTTCAAGCCGTTCATTTCCCATTCTTTACACCTTCCAATTATATAAGGCTCGTATTTGGGACAAGGTTGAATTCGTCATTGACTCATCAAGCTCGTGTGTTACAATTTACAGGTTTGAAACTATTATTACGAATTATGAATACAGATTCTGGTGGTGACATTTCATGAGATAATAGTTAGTTGATAAGGATTGATAACACAGTGCCTTCGTCACACAAATATTCGAGTACATAAATTTGAATAAAATATATAATTGGTTCGTTTCGCTGCGTCTGAATAAGGCCGATAACGTAATATTTTATTTGACGTTTTCCCGTATTATTTTATTCTTTTCTCGTGCATTCTTGCGATAAAATTTTACGATGCATTTCCAATGCACACAACACAACACATTTATGAATGCAATCAATAACCATAAAACGTTTCACTTCTACATGTGTACTATCTTATTGGGATGTGCTTTTCAAATGGAAAAACGAAATGAAAAAAAACAGGAATTGAGACATCAACTGAAGCATTCCATCATTCTAATATATAAATTAATCAAAATGCTTCAATCATTTATTATTGAAATCATTTGAAACGTCTTTTTCGTTTTCCTCAAGATTCAACAGTTATTTTGCTTTCCAAAAAAAAATGCGCTTTTATATATTTTTTTAGAAGTAAAACACAGTAAAGTTACAGTAAAAGCCAATTAACGATTGATTAATGACTTTATAATTATATCTTTAAAACTATATTTCTTCAGTTATTATGTGACTCGCAAATTTTACAAAATAAGTGAGAAAAATGAAATTAACTTCATTACTATCAAAGAATAAAAATAATTTTTCGTCCCCAAAATGAATTGAAAAAATTTAATTTTTCCTATCAACAAACTATGTTATGGATGAAACGTTGATATATTTGCTTTTCATATATTTTTTTTCTATCCACTCAAATATAATATTATTGTAAAGTTTTTGTTTGTTTTAAGTTCTATATTGTCAATTTTGTTTGCATATTTTTGCATATTTCCACATGTCAAAATAAACATATTGACATCTCAAAACAATATATTATTTTATTTCGATTATTGACATTCAAATAAATGGAAAAATCAGATTACCTTTTTAATAGTTTGAACTCAACATATGAACAATAAAATATTAATACTTAAAATTTATTGTTGATCAAAGTTTAACAATCGGTTAGATATCAACAAATGAGTTCTTCATTGTTGCTCTAATCTCATGATATATCGATCAACTTTCATTGCTTAGGTAATAACCAAAATACAATCTTAGTTATATATCAAATAGAATAAAAGTATTTAAAAAAAATAGGTGCTATATGCATAGTAAGCTATTCGATTGATTATTATTATTATAACTTGTGTGTTTGTGTTTTTTCAATAATATTTTTTAAACAATTTTTTATTTATCAATACCAAATTGTATTCTTGGTTTGTTGTTGTACCAGTTGGGTCATTTTACAGTTTATTTTTAGGACATTTGTGGAGTTATTTTTAAATTTTGAGCCCTGAAGAAGTCAGGAATAACTGACGAAACGTTGGCGATAAAATAAATAAGATTTCACAAGAAGCTTCGTCCTTATTGCCCACAATTTAATTATTATAACTATTATATTAAAAAAAAAGAATTTAAAAATCTAGTATCAATTGATATAATGCCCTAAAGGGTAAAAAAATATAATTTTAATCTTTGTATCGATATCATCATCAATAATTAAGGCAATAATAGCCAATTAATGAGAATCGTATGCTATCTAGTTGTGCATCAAAGTGAAGGATGAAAGTTTGCTTACAATTTGGTAATATGGAACATTCTACGCTTTGATGTTCAACAAAAAAGCTTGCGATTTTTATATATTGACTTTTATCGCCTTAATATTGATGACACATAATTATTTTTTTTTCGCTGTTTTAATTCGCGATCTGTCCCCGGACAATAAGCAAATATGATGAACGTATGGACGGGTGAGGTACATCTTCATAATTATAAGAGGAAATAATTATTATACAACTCAAATCTCTTTTAAAAATTGGTCTGATGTTATTAAACCCATATTTTTCCTTTAATATAAGTATTAATTACTAAATCAACTTAATTATACAAACTATAAGAAATTGATTAAAAATAAGATTAAATTCACTTCGCAGAAGAAAACCAAATATAGGGATTTTATGAATCAAAGAATGAATTTTAAGATAATAAATGAAACTTTCCAAGTCTGATAGATTATGTAAACAGCGTTACATGAAGGTAGTAGCCTATTAATATTCTTAGTAACATTTTTGATAATTGAATATTATCCTTTCTGGATGTTTTTCAAAAACTTAAATAAATTAAAAATTTGATGTGAAATTTTCTAATTTTGCGACGTTTTATTAATATATTTTTAACTTCTACAGACAATATTTGAAATAAACTGCATCATTAGAACATTTTGGTACATGAGTACCAATTCTTTAAACAGTAGAACTTTACAAATGAATAATTGGGCTTACTTTAATAAGGTGAAATGATTTTGACTTCTGTCATTGACCTCAAAGTGTTCAAAACTAAAAATTTGCTTTTAAAATTAAATGAACTATATTTTTCCTAAGCTTACTAGTGGCTGAGTGGTCAAGCTGACCACTCCAAAATTGGTAAGTGATGAGTTCGATCGTCGTATCGAACAAATTTTGAATATTTCTCAATTACGGATAATTAATAACACCAGCCAAATACTTTATCAAGATTCTAACAGTAAACGTTCTAACGATTAAGTGATATCAAATCAGTATTTTGTTTAATTAAGAAAAAAATTATTAAATATTTTTTCTAGATTGATATAACTTTAAAACCAAAGAGATTCGTTTTTTCATTAGCAATTTAAATAAATTTTCAAATTATTTGGCAACACAATGTATGTTGGTACCATTAAAGCTTAGAGCTTTAATTGAAATCAATCAAACAAATTTCCCGTGACGAACACAACGTTTGTTTTTATTGATGCTAAAAAATAAATGATTTTTGTTTTGAATCATTAAACTTTATTATCAAATCCTACAAAAACTATTTTTTTAGCTAAGAGCTTAAGAATATTGTAATCATAACATTCTTACGAATTGAAGTTTACTTTTAATGAAGTCGATTACAAATAATGAAAGAGCATCCAATTACAGTGATAAGTGTTGTGATTACAGTTTTCAAAACTTTTCTTTTGGAAAAATTAATAATACTGTCTATTTATTTAAAAATAAAATTTTAATTAAAATTGTTTCGCTTCTTAAAAGTAGGTTAACTCAAGCTCAAGTAGGATCAACTTGTTCCGAATAGTAGTATCATCAGCAACCCCCTAACATACATTTGTTGGTATCTATCTGAAATTTCTCAAGTCGTTTTTGTTTATTATCCTCAAATAGCACTCTCATTATGTTCTTTTCAGTGTTTACTCTTTTTTATCGTTAAAAACTCTTTTTACCCGATTACTGTTTCTAAAAGTAAAGATAATTAGATAAAGTACAGAGCGAATCATATTAACAATGGTTCGTACATTTTTTTTAACAAAACGACATTAAAAAGACTATCTTAAAAAAGAAAACGTCCTTTTATCTTGAAAATGGAGTTTTAACGAGGAAAAGCTTTTTTTAAAAATGGCTTTAGAGAAGTTAAATTTATATAGTAGAGAAACAATGTTTGGAGTTGAATTTATGGGAATGTCATAATTTTGACCACTGTTGCATATACTAAAATGTCACAGAGACGTGTTTCAATTTATAACCAATTATTAATGGCTTATAAACGATAAAAAACTAGATAGTGAGACCAGTGATGCAGATTTGATCGTCAGCATGAATACATTGTGAATTGGATAGAAACAAAGCTAATTAAAATATAATAACTCAATAAAAAAAAGCTGTAATGCTAGATATTTATGATCAATTTTATATGACCTCAAAGGAGTTATTATCTTATCTATCAAACAAAATGAGGTCATTTGGTAAAAATATTAAATTACTTGGTTTTACGTTAAGAAAAAAATATTTCCTGAAAGGGTCCTAATGTAATGATTAATTATGATTAATTGCGAATACTGATATTTATGTATTTATTTTGTAATTTATAAGAAAAATTATGTGTTTATCATTTACTTGATTTCAAGAAGCAAATCTTTTTCTGTTTAATTTGATATGGTTTGTTGTAATTCTTCATTAACGTTACTTCACTGTCCTTTACATTATAAGTCAAAAAATATATAATAATGGCCCTATTAGAAATTACTTTAGGATTGCCAAATGAATACATTGAACCTCATCAAGTTCAAATAAAGCACACCTGAAACGGAAACTTCAATTAAAACCCAATAAATACCAGGATAATACCTACAATAATACCTAAATGCGTTGCTTACTGGTACCCGAGTGGGCTAGGTGACCGCTCCAAAACTAATAGGTTTTGGGTTCGATCCTCGTATCAAATAAATTTTCGATAATTCTCGATTATGAATTTTTATTAATTACGTTGAGTTGCTAGTCCTTGGTAGTCATAAAGCGACGATAAATTTCAATTAAAGTAATATCTTAATGAGAAATCCATATTAAAAATAAATTATTCTTCTTTAAGAAATTTCTTTACTGAGCCTTACATTAAATGACAAAAAAAAGTTATAAAACAATGATTCAACAAGAAATAATTACAGGAATGTCCAAGGTATTAACCCTCATTGGGTTCCAAAAAAGCGTGACCAAATCGGTAACCCCAATTGGGAGCCAATAATTACTAAGATAAATACTTATAATAATACCTAAATGAGAAATCCTTATTTGAAATAGCATAATTATTGTCAGTTTTTTTTAATAAGGTTTTGTGTGGGACCAAAGTGGGAGTTTTATTTATACTTCTTCCCAATGGAATACCAGGTTTGAGCTTCATAGAAAGATCCTACATCTCGTATAAATAAGAAATACGGCTGTTTTCGGAAAGGTTGAACGGAATAATAAGTAAAAAATCAGTAAAAAAATAGAAGATTTTTTATTACCGTAAACTAACTCCTAGTTAATTCCACTGATTCTAGAGATTTTTCTAATTGATTCCAGGTTAGAAGGATCTTAATGGAATTTCTCTGGGATATTTCCATAACTTATCCTTACAAGAAATCCCAATAGGTAGCGTTCGGGGAACTTTTTTAACCATTACCCAAAAATATTTTTGCGTAAATTAATATTCCCCTCCCCATTAAAAAAAGAAAATATTCAAGCAAAATTTTAAGCAAACATTATTCATTGAATTAATTTACATTTACATATTTATAGTAAAGGTTTTGGAAAAATTATGTTGCTTCATGTTTGATATAATAACTTCAAAATTGGGTTTTCGAAATTTCCCTATTATCCAAAAAAAAAATAATTTTTACCTCATTTGGGTAGTTTACCCGATTCCCCAACCGCTGCAAAGGGGACTCAAAAGGACTCACTTAAAAAGTTATTGTCGTGGATACGTTGTTTTTAATTGGTAAAGCCTTAATATGGAACATGGAAAAATCGTTGGATTTTTGGAAAATGAAAACAGTGAATAAATAATTGTCTTATTGAAAAAATCAATAACGATATTTTTGCCATGTGTCGTAAAGTTTTATCATTCTGCTTTTATTCTTTTACATTCTATAATGTTTCAGAAGGAAATCTTTTGATGGATAGAATTTACTTATTATTTTATTTTTTCAATTTTCTGAACCTAAGCTCTGGACGACAAATTCAGATTCCCTCGCGGTTATGTTTCTTCCCCTCAGAGAAATCCCTATGAAGGTTCTTCAAAATCATTTCTTGTTTCAATAAATCCAAGATCTTAATTTAGTATTAACTACAATATAATAATTTTTGGTCCAAAAACAGTTATTTCGTCCTAAATTTCTTAAGAAAAAATTAAATCGATTTCGAAAAAAAAATCCTCCAGTTTTGATTTAAATGAGAGTTAAAATTTGAAATAGAGGTCATCTTTTTGCAATATTTGATAATATAAAAAATATAATATTTTCTTCTTGGTATTGTTATAGAAAGACCGATTTAAAACAACTTCGACATTTAAATATTCTCACCACAAATTGAAGAGGCATTTAGAAAAAGAACAACAATGATACTCTACTCTGGCAACTTTGGCAAACTATGAATTACCCCAATAAAATCGCACATTTGAGAAAAAGCATTCCTGCAAACTTTTGCATTCGATTAGACTTTCCGCCATTCACTTGAAACAAATCGTTATGGGAAAATCGAGAAAAGAGTAAACGTTGTTACTTGATTTCAGTTTTAGTATATTGGCATTGAATTTAAAGCCAATTCTGTTCAAAACTAATCAGGGAATTAAACATTGATTGATAAATAGTCTGTAACAAATAATGCAACGAACTCATAAATTTTCCAGCTCGACACGAATGTTTGGTGTCGTGGAAATGCCACGTGCTTTCACAAAATAATTTTCGACCTTTAGTGATTTAATTTAAAATGATGCAATTATTATGAGTGGAGTTCGAAAGTTTTATGCCTCATTGTCCTATTAAACTTTATTAATTATTTAACTCGCAAAATTTGACGTGTGTGGTTAGATCATTATGAGAGTTATAACGAATAAAATTTCTTCGTTAATTTACTTTAAAAATCTTTGGGAAAAGAAAACCAATAAATTTTTTTTCAAATATTGACAATAAAAGTTAGGATTCCAATACATAATTGAAAATTGTTTTGTGAATTGAAAACATTATTGAGTCGGTAATTTGTGCTTTTGTTAACGGGGAAAAGAAAATTTTTGTGGAAGATTATGCGTGGGTTGAATATCAATAACTTGTACAAAACATTGATAATACACTTTCTTAATTTTATTTTTTATCTTAGGTAAAATAAGAGACGATTTGATTCGTTTTCTTTCTTTGAGTCTTTTTTTACTATCATAAAAATATTGTTTTACAAATTATACATTCTCAAACACAAAGTTTATATCCAGATTTATAAGATATGCAATAGAGAGGATTAGATATACCATTACAATTCAAAAAATAATTTAAAAAAAGAGGAATTAATTTTTCGGAGACCTGAATTGGTAAGACCTGAATTTTTCTGACCTGTAAACGGTTGAAAAACGGCATAACACTGCTTTTTCATTATGGCCTCGTAAAATTATTGCTTAGTTCCTTGTTTTATATTTTTATTCTAAAGCAGAGGTGGCCAACCCAAATGATACTGCGGACAACGTTGAAAATTCACCATAACTCTGCTGGTCTAATTTATTATTATTTATCTTCATATTTGACTAAGATACACTGGATATTTTTTATATATTGGTTTTCACTACCTTGGCAAATATAAAATGAAAACATTTCTAGTCTACTGGTAGTCGAGTGGTCTAGGTGACCGCTCCAAAACTAGTAGATAGTGGGTTCGATCTTCGTATCGTGCAAATTTTCAATATTTCTCGATAACGCTTTTAATTAATCTTTGAATCGCTAAGGTCCCTTAGTAGTTATCAAAAGCGACGGTAAATAACAATTAAAAATAATATTTTGTTAAAGTATGATGAATCTCGCAGGCCGGAAAAATGGCCAAGCTGGGCCCCATGCGACCCACGGACCACGAATTGGCTTCCCATCATCTTAAAGTTAAAAAGTTTTGATACTTTTATTGAGAATAAATATAATTTTAAATGTATTTTTCTGTTAAAGAAATATAAATTTGATGCTTTGGGATCTCAGGTTTCTTTCATTATCGTATAGGTATAATACCTTACAATATACATATTTTTAGTTTATAAATCGGTTTAGAAAACTTTTGTCTATTTTCTTCATAAAAAAGTTTGCAACTGATAACTAAAAATTATTTTCGAATGCAAAAAAGTTTTGAACAAAACTGATTTATTTAAAATAAAGATTTTTTTTGATTTATTTATTTTGTGAATTGAAGAAGTTCAAAAGTAATTTTAAAGTTTTTATCAAATAACTTTTGGAAAATAAAACTAACACATTGTCTTTTATGTAAATTATGATAAATCAACAATCGTGGTTTTGGTCAAGTGTAATTACATCTTTGAAGTTTGGGGGAAAAATAAGAAATTTTCTATATATTAACATACACTACGAAATGTTGTATTAGTTGGGTATTTGATATAACACCGTGTTATATTATTCTAAAGCCAAAGTCTGAAAATTTCTGCATCCATCTCTTAAGTAAATATTTAAGTAATAAGCAAATATTGTTAAAATAAAAATGATTAATTGTGTATTATTAATCAAATAGAATTTTGATACAAACATTCCGTAAATGTTGATTCAACTTATATAACATTGTTGTTTAACAACCATCATATTATACTCGTCCATCATTTCATATACCTAACCATATACATATTTGTATTGACCTAATGCATACGAGTAAAAATATTAAACTACTATATGATGGTAGGGTTTGTCCATTAACATAATGAGTTGTAGGAAAATGAGGAAAATGTTAACGCTTTATTGGTATCCATCTTATTTGAGTTTAATATTTTTTTTCAGAAGTGAAAAATTAATTATTCAAATTGATGCTAGTTTTGCAAGAAAATAAAGCACTGTCATTTTAATATGAAGAAAATGCTATTTGCAAACACTTTTGGTAGTGTATAAAATATCTTCAAAAGAGTTTAAAAAATTCCATTCTCTGACCTTGAGAGCTTTGAGTCATTTTCCCTCCCCCTTCTATGTTCACTTTTATTAAAAGGGTGACAATAAAAATAAGAAATTGAACGATTATTTTCAAAAGCTCAGACTATTACAATCATTAAGGATAAATCAATAATAAGATTTTTTCGCTGACTTTGAACAGTAATACTGTGTATACAATATATAGAATATATTGCGGTCCAATTTATGTAGTATAATTTAATATAATAATATATAAAAATCATACCATAAACATAAATTTGAACAGAAGTTCAAACAAAAATATTCGTGACGTATTGCCCAGATACGTATTTCGATTGCCAAGCAACCTTCCTCAGTGGTCACCAAGTAGTTTGGATCACTCCGTAACTGCTTTATGATGATTCACCTGTGGTTTTTGGATAAGTATAGTAATATCGATCTTTATTTAGCACAATTATATATCAAAACAGATATTATTGATAACGGCTGTTTGTAGATATAAATTTTGTTTAGGAACCCTTAGTTTCAATTAATTATTACTAAAAATAATTAAACTGAATACATTACTGAATTACATATTTGAGTAAAATAACGATAAACCAAGTATTTGTATCACTAATGAAGTAAATATTTACTTTGTAATCTCTTAAAAAAACAGGAATGAACTGCAAACGCTGTGCTTAATATAGATTGGTACTAACTAACTTATTAAAGGTCCCCGACATTCCTCGAAATCATAATAAATTTGATTATTTAGTTTCGGTATATAAATAAAAATATAATGTTGCAGAACATATGATATATGTTTTTATGAATAAAACATTTGCAAAATTGCAAGTATTGTGTTCAATAACTAAAAATGTTCTGATTAACTTTTTGAATTATGTCTATTATTGAAAGAAGCAAATTAAGTTGAAAAAAAGTCTTATAATATTCCTTCAACGACAGGAAAATTAAAAGTTCATCTTAAATACTTAAGTTTTTAGCAAATTTTGATTGCATTTTTCGATGAGGTCGACGTTGGCTTCGTCACAAACTAAAATAAGTTAATAACAGTTTATAAGATCAGAACAATAATTAGAATTAAGTGTTCGTCAAATTTTGGAAACATATTTTACTAATAGTTAACAACCATCATAAATGTTGAACCAACTGCTAAAAAAATATATAAAAAATATATAGAAATCTTATTTATGTAATATAAATTACACAAGTAAACTATATACATAAATTCTAACAATTGTTTAAATTGATGCATTCCTGACGTTTTGCCCAGATATGTATTTTGATTGCCAAGCAATCTTATCTTTGATGAATCTCGTGAATCATCACATAGTAGTTACAGAGCGATCCAATACCACTTGAGGAAGTTAGTTGGCAATCGATATACCTATTTGGACAATACGTCAGTAATACATCTGTTTGAATTTTGCTCAAATTTATGATTATTGTTTACTTTTGTAAATCATATTATAAAAATAAGACCAAAATATATTGTTTATTTATTGTATAAACTGTGTAACTATTCAAACCCAGGGAAAAAAATAATTTAATTGTATCAATATTAAAAAAAAGTGTTAATGGACAAAGTAACGTAGAGATTCCATTCTTCTTTTAATAACCACTGAAGAATTTTGCTTGGCAATTGATCATTAACATATTAGTTTGAAAATTTAACATTTACGTTTGTAGTTTACACATGGTAAATAATGTTTTATGAAATTTCTTTTATAAGCATTCAGTTACTACGTTAATTATTACGAGCCAATTAGCTGGCAATGAGAATTGAGAATGACTTGAAGGATTTCCCATTCAAACTATTTCCTGTTTTAATTATGGTGGCGGCTTAATAATTAATTTGGTATTTTCCTTTTAACTAGTTTTTAACATTATTTACCTAGTAATGGATGAATAATTGGGTAATTATATGGCTTGTCAATTTTTCATAGTGAGATCCACTTTTTGGTTCTATCATGATTTGGATGGTTTTTATTTTAAAGTCCTCATAAAGGATTTCAATAGTAACGTACCACGTAGGATTATACAATTGGACTTCAATAAATTTTTATGCAGTAAAAACGGAAGATACTTGGAAGAATCTGGATACGTCGCTAGTTTTTGAATGATCCATATTTCAAGTATTATGGATATATGAATCAGTGAAATAGTAACTAGAAATATCATCATTACTTTTTTAGGATACTTTCTATACCACGCAATTTTATCCACCTAATAAAATACGCCAATATCTTTATTTTATCTTCAATTATTTTAAACCGTGTTTAATTCTTGGCTTTTCCAATATGATAAGAATGCTTTTTTTTTATCAAAAAACATTTAGTCAATATTCAAACCTAAAATATTAAATTAATATTATACAGCAAGCCTAGTTCCCTATTGAAGCTTTTGACGAACCATTTGATGAAAAGTTCATTACTGAAAAAGTTTCTTACGTTTCGTTACTTTACGAACAAATTTCTTAAAAAAAATTTTTTATGTAATTTGTTTCATAATTTTCAAAACTCATTTTTTCTGCTTTTGCTTTTTTTCAAAATATCGGTACATTTTAAAAGTTCCAAAAAGTTTGCTTCAAACTTGAATTAAAATTAAGCACTTTATTTGCACTATAAAATGACAGTTCAGTGAAAAAAGGCAATTTTACGAGTATTGCGTTGTTTAACTGAACAATTAAGATTGTTATTGACAAACTATAAATTTTATCCTGAGCATTACGTCGCAAATATTTTCAAATCTCTTACACTTTATTAGCTGAAGGAAAATTGAGAGAAATAAAATACAACGTCAATTAAATTCCCCCTCATACGTTCTTGTCAATAATTAAGGATATCGATCGGAGGAAATAAGAGTCACTTGTTGCTCTAACAAATTGGCGAGTAAATATGAAACTACTTTATATACGAGTCTTCTCATTTAAACTTGTTTAATAAAAAAAGTAAACAGCAAATATTGCCCAATTTTATCAGAAAATGGCAATTTGAATTCTTCCAATGTAATACAGCCGTTGAGAGCTTAATCGAAAATTATTGCGTAAATGTTATTTTTTTGGTATGTTAAATATTTCATTGTTTATTAAGCAAAAAACAATAAAAAAGGATAATGGAGATAATATAATTTGTGATGGCAGAACAGAAGAAGTGTTGCGTAGCTTTTCATTCTGTGTTTGTGCTTCAGTAAGACCATTATTGGATCAGTGAGCTTTATCCTTTGTCCTTTGACGCCAATCATAATAAAAATGTTAGCATTTCCTCGTGTGTTTGAACCGGAATCAACCTTGAATTTAGCAAATATAAGTTTTAACTATATGTATAAAAGTAAAGCAAAATGTATAAAAAAGTTTTTATATCTCTCAACAATTTTATATTCTCTTGGATTAGGCTCATTTCATAAATGATAAAAGAAATACAGGATTTTTCTGATTGAATTGTTTACTCAATGTAATTAGATATAAAACAACGCCGGAAAGAGGGTACAGTATAACTAAATTGGAAAGCATAGTATTTGTAAATTTTTAATTAAAAGTTCAAAAAGTTAAATCAAATTTCAAATATTTTTCTATTAGAAAGCTGCATGTTCGAACGAAAAATTTGGGGAGTTGGGGTGAAAGCTCAGCTGAATTCAGTTACCTTGATCTCGCTAACTATCTATTATTTTAGTATGTTGGGAACTTAATGAAATTTCATAAATAGTTTGCGTTCATGATCCAACAAAAGCTCAGCTAATCGAGCTTTTAACCGTTTACATTCATCGGCTTTCATGGGAGCAAATACTCCATTTTATTTCTGTCTAACTTTTAAATGGTCAATAAACATTTTTGTATGTATTTTACTTTACTTTGATGAAAATATTTGGTGAACGAAAATATTAATTTAGAATTCCCACCGAAAAATGTAAACATTCGTTTGTCATATTTTTCTTATATATTCCCTCTTTATGCATATAAGCAAGATTTTATCCTTTTTAAAATGACACAATTAATAAATTTGCGTTTCGAAATAGTCAGGTTTTATTACCTTCACCATTTACTTTAATTCACCCTTTTAAAGCGAAATATCTTTTAAGACCAAAAACGCCCACGTGAACCATTCCATTTTTATTCGCAAAGGCGTATTTATTGTCCTCTATAAATTGTCGAAAGAAAAACGTATTTGCAACGGAAAAAAATTCAAGTCTCAAAATGGTATCGTGAAAAACTATCTAATAAAATCCACAAAATTAAATAAAAATCAAGTTTCTGAAATGAAGTTAAAACCTTCCCTGGAATTTTTCAGCAAAGCAAAACTTTGCCATTTTCCTCATCTTTGTTCAATGGAAACTTTGTCTTAAAAGATCAAAATTTAATAATAAAACTGACCAAGATAGAATCCCTCAAAGTAAAAAGGATAAAAAGTGTGTTTTTCAACTTTTGAAAATTAAATTTCAAAGTGAGACCGGTATGTTTCTAACGTAGCTTCATAATAAAAAAGATGTTTCAATGAAATTAAATTACATTTAATTTTGCATTTTTATGTGAAATTTACGAATAAATTAAATATCTCAAAAAAGTACGTTTATGAAGCCAATAAAAAGCAAACGCTCACGAGCACATCCTTCTTTTTATGCAGAAGGATAATTTGAATATTTTTTTCATAGAGCAATTTCAGTTGTTCACTTGTCGATTATGAAATTTTTCTGTGGATATAAACACCCTTGACACGCCCAAATATATCAACGAAAATATATATCTCCACTTCCCGCAGGAGTGTTTGTTTGAGCAAATTAGAGGCATATCTCACCCTAAAGGTTTTCACTCTATAAATAAAAAATAAGCTCCATGGAAAAAGAAAAATGGAAATAATTTTTTTGAATGATATTTAAACTTAATTTTCTCTTTAGAAATTTCACTATTATTCATCAAATAAAAATGTGTATAATTATTTTCCATTTTCCTTGTAATTATGCATTTTCTTTTGATTTCAATGGAAAAATTATAACAATGTATCTAATACGATGATAAAACTCTTATTGAAGTCATTTTTCTTTCTTATTTTTGATGTTCTCAACACAAAAACTAGGTTTTTATATATAGCATTTCTTTTGTTGTAAATATATTTGAAAAAAATCTTTTTCCTTTTCTTTTCATCTGGTTCTTATCAGTTTATTAAGACTTCTTTTTATTTTATTGTACCAATCATTAGTTATTTAGTTCAGTGGTTCCCAACCTTTTTTCACTAGCATACCTCTAATTTTTCATTATTTCAACTTGCAACTTTACAATAATTCGTAGTTTTTAACCAAATATAAAGTCCTTAAACGCTTAGTTACATTCTTTTCCCGAATATTATGTCAGGTGGTATAAAATTGAAAATAATTAAAAATATTTTGAAGAAACAAATCTAAGTTTTTTTTTCAAGTTCAATACAATATCAAAATTATAAACAGTTAACAGCACATTGTAGGAAGAAGTTTTTTTTATTGTTATTTGCCAACGCTTTATAAATACAAAGGTCTTTAGCGACTCAAGGGATAATAAAAATTCGTAATCGATGAAATATCAAAAATTTGCTTGATATGATAATTAAACCCAACGTCTACCAATTATGAAGCGGTCATATTGATCACTTAGCCACCAATAGGCTAAAGAAGTAATGAAAAATAAATTTCTAATTAAAGTATGATTAACAATTTTTAGTGACATAGATTTAAAATAATATATGTTCCTGGGTATAAATAAAATTTGCACGTACAAGGATTAAAATATTTTTCGGGACTAATTCACTATGTTTATACCTCTAAGTTCTTTCCAAGAAAAAACTGATAAATAATTTTGAGGCCAGCTTTTAATTAATTAGCGATGATATATGTTGGGTATCAACAAATTTGCGTAGGATTTCATAGGTTACAATTTATCATCTTTTATTTTTGCAACAGGAAAAGAACTTAATTTTCCTGCTTTTTCAAAGTAATAATAGCTTAATCCAATTTTTGTACATTAAACTTTTCGGCTAGAAACTTTGATAAATTTTTCTCTACAAGATCAAACAATTTTTTTAAATAAGAAGACAATGCACGTTGTTTAAGATCGGTTTTTTTATTTAATATTTTTATTATTCAATTAGCTACGTTTCGTTACTTATCGTAACTTTATCAGGCTTCTTGATTCACAAAAATAAAATATTTTCAATTTAAATTTAATTAATAAATAAAGATTAAAAAATTACACACTCCAACCATACACATTACATGTAAATACATGTAATGTGTATAGGTATTAATGAATTAACATGTAATGGATATAGGTAGAGTGTGTAATTTTTTAATTTTTATTTATTTATTGAATTTAAATTGAAAATATTTTATTTTTGTGAATCAAGAAGCCTGATGAAGTTACGATAAGTAATGAAACGTAGCTAATTGAATAATAAAAATATTAAATAAAAAAAACCGATCTTAAACAACCTGAATTGTTTTCTTATTTAAAAAAATAGAAACTGGGATCTGAACTTTATCATCTAGATCAAACAATTTTGGGATGCTTTGTACATAGCCAACTGAATTAATTATTTTTCGCAATTATTCTTTGTATAAAACGCATACTTATGATGACGTTATACGTTATCATACTATACCTATCTAAGTTCACGTCATCATGCCATTATGTGATTATACTAAACATCTTTTGCAATCTTGATACAAATTAAATTATTGAAAATTTATAAAAAAAGGTTCAGATTTTCCCCTTGACACAATTTGACTTCTTGACTTCCCAGATTTTTCTATCTGTAGAACTTTCTGGGAATAACCCATGATAGAATTATGGAGTATACAAACTTTATAAATGATCCATAATTTACAATGCAAGATATTGAGATTATTTTTACATACCCGAAAGATTATTGCATCAAAATTGACAAATTACAATTCACTATATTGCTTTTTTTACAATATTCATTATAAACACTATAAGAATATTCTCCGACAATAATTTCATTTATCTTTAATCTTATAAAATTATTTTTTTTCCAACTAAACAAACTTAACTTTTGGTTTTCGTTGTGATTTTTAAATTAATTTTCAATCTCTCCCTTTAGTTGTAATTCATATATCGATAGGGGCCCGAATGACGTCATTGCACAAGTCATTCAATACGATACGTAGTTTTATATGCATATGGAATGGCTGTGGGAGCGGTTTAACGAAATTTGAAAATTTCAATAATCAAAACAAATGAACATCTTAAAACCTCGCAATTTCATTGGCTAAAAGCTTCTTGCATTGAAATGTATGTACTGTCAATAGATATTAGTGCATTGCCTAAAGCATTGTACTATACTCTTATCGTATACATCACTGAATAAACATTAAGCTTATCGTTAAGCTATATGTAAAAAATGAAAAGAAAACAGTATAAAATGAATATTTGTATTCATATTTCCTTTTTTTTAGCGGGAACGCATATTTTTTCAATATAATTTCCATTGAAATTTAATTTTGCATGTATATCATAACCCTGTGAAAAATGCTTGTTAGTAATTTAAATATAAATTACAAACAGAAAAATTATTCATTTTTATTATCATGTCTTAGGCCTATCAAAATAATATTTGGCTGGTTAAAATAAGATATTTTAATATTTTTTAATAATTTTTTAAATTAATAAATTTTGGTTTCCATCAAAAAGGCAATTAACAATTTTAATTGGTTTTTATAAAAAAAAAATATTTTTTATACGTTAGATTGTTGTAGCATTTAGTAGAATTCAGCATTTAAGATCATTCTTTATAATTTCTAAAAAGGAATAATAAATTCGATTTACATTTTGTTTCCAAACATTTGATAATTACTGTTAAAATTTATTTGAAAGAAGAAAAGTTATCATATTATTAATAGAGTGGTTTATAATGTAATAATTCAAATTTAAGATTTAAAGCTCGAAATATAGCTCACATAGAATTTAAATTTTTAGAGTTAAGCTTTTTTGATTTATCATGTTGAGGGAAAATACAATTATTCGTCTACTTTTACAAAATTTTGCACTAATTTGCCTTTTTTGATTGAAGAAACAATAATGAATAAATTTATTATTTTTTAATAATTTTCACCTTTTATTAAGCTTTTATTTTACACGAAGATATTTTGTCACATTATACAACCATCGGAAGATGGATGATGCTCACCTGGTTTTGTGTTTAAAATAAAAAGTTTATTTTCTGGTGAAGGAAGACATTTTTATCTTTCACCATAAAATACCAAAAAGAGAGAAAAAGATGAAGAAAATAAAAAGGAAGAGTAAGATTGAAGAGAAAAGCATGGTTTATAGTTAACAAGATTGGTAGTAAGGATTTTCCTTAGTAAAACCGTGCAATATTTGATATCTTTCTAAAAAATGATTTTTACAGGAACTACCGAAATATGTAAATCACATACCGTAATTAAAAGACATCATTAGTAATGATTTTGGTTGAATTCGCAATAGTGGGTTAGTAATTTTTGGGAACTGGAATTTCCCAGAAAATTATCAATAATACACTTTATTATACTTTCTTACTTATGATTCTACGGTAATGTCAAAGGGCTTTTCTTTAAGTAACCGAAATAAACCGGAAAGGATTAGGTGTTGGTAAAAATAATAAATAAATGTATTTTACAGTAATTTTACAATTAAATTGAATTAAAATAAAACAGTTGTAAATTTTTATTGTGATGCAGAAATCATCAAAACTTTGAATACCAAAACTGTCTGCAAATTTAGAAATAACTTTCATAATTTTCAAACTTGAGAACAGTGGCAGATTTACGTCCAATACCGCCCTAGGTCCAATTCGATATGCCGCCCTTGTTATTTCATAACAAGGTGGTTATCAAAATTAAACATTAAATTTTCGTATATTTAAATCAACAATCAATTTTTATTGACTTAGACAAAATTTCATATGAATTTACAAATATTTTTTTATATATTACTTATTATTTTCCAACTATCACTTATTATATCAACTTCTTTTTTCTAGCCTTGGTTCATGCAAAAACGTCGATTTTATAATCTTAATCGATTTCTTGCACAAATTAAGGTTCAATAGATAATAATGCCTGGTCATTAAATAAACCTTGGCCCATACTAGCATGTTAGTAACTTTTCACCCTTTCCAGGGCGAAAAAAGATCTTTCTCCTAAAAATCTTGGTTCTGAGATTTAAAAAATGCAAAGAGATATGTCAATTTTAAGGTACACATCTAGAGAATCTATGATGTTATATATTCCATATATTGTCGGAAATCTTCAGTATTGAATCTTTAAGAAGATTAAAGAGAATACATTCATTTACGAAGGTCTCTTCTAAATCATAAGCATACCAGATTGTTTTAGATATGTATGACGTACTTCAACTTCCAGGGTTTGCATAGGACTTTAAATGTTTTGACAAAAGAATCGAATTGTGCAAAAAATTCTACAATTCTTAAAAAATTGTCATTTTGAGGATCTCTAATTTGTTCTGAACGCCCCCTGAATGATAGTTCTCTAATTGCCAGGGGTTTAACAATTGAAAAATACGATATGATAAATTAAAAAGTAAATTCTATAAAAAAAAATATTAATCTTTACTGAAGATGCTCCATACATTCATAGCGAAACTAACTCAATTCAATCTTTTGAATTGTTCGTACATTCTTCGCCTTTAAAATTTTGGCATTCCGAAAACTATGCTGTCCCTAAAATTGTGGCGCCCTAGACCCGAGCCTTACGGGCCAAGGCGTATATATTACTGTTTGGGAACATTTAAGAAGTTTAATTAATATTAACAAGGCTTTAAAAAGACAAGATTGTTAAAGTATTATAATTTGAAGAGTTAAAGTATTGTAGATTTATATATGACCAAAATAGCAGTTCATATTTTTGTTTAAACAATTCCTTTTACGGCCTACTGGTGGCCGAGTGGTCTAAGTACTGCTTCAAAACTGGTAGGTTTTGGGATCAATCCTCTATATCGAGCAAATTTTCGATATTTCTCAATAACGGATTACTAATAACCCTTGAGTCCCTAAAGACCATAGTAGTTATAAAGCGACGGAAAATAAAAATCCCCTTGCAAAATACAACTAATGAAACTTGATATAAATCTTAAAAGCTCAAGAAATCTCAATGTTATGTACGTAAAGCTTTATAGACTCAATATTTATCGTTTGTTTTAAGAAGTGAAGAAAATGAAAAGAGACCTGCTGATATGCGACAATCTTTTATTACGGTTTCTTCTACAGAAAAAATTGGCATAGAAGAAAAAAAATTCTACCAACGGACTTTGCTTTCCTTTTTACGATGATGTTAAATTTCCGTGTATAGTTTCGTTACGATGTTGGCAAAATTGAATTTCGCGTAAATGGAGAAAAACGAGGAAATGAAACAGAACTACAACTGAAAAAATGCACAGTGAAATACTTGCAATATACAAAGTGCTTATTTAATAAAAATTAGAAAATGCAAATGCCAGAAGTGAACGAAGATGAAGGAAAGCAATAATGTGTGCATTATAAGTGCTTGAGTGACGGATAAATTTTAATACCGTTTCAAAGAAATATTTATGGGTTATTTATTTTCCTAACCTATTTTCTGAGAAGAAAACGCTGAAAGGAAAATATTTTCATTCAGCAATTTTCAAAGTTGTTGTTTGTGTTTGGGAATAATTTTTACAAGAACGTATTGATTGCTGTAAAATTCTCAAAATTCTCTTAAAATGTTTTTTGATTCAACATACAAATTTAAAATATTTTTGTAGTTTAATGTTGTATATTTTTTATTTATGTATCAACAAGTGGTTGGTTGAAATCTTTATTTATGGTTTTGACTAAAAAAAGAAATGCATGGCATTTGTCCAAAACTGGAAGTTCAACAGATAAAGTTCCCTATTTTCCGTATGAGTGAAAGACATTTATTTGTGTGATGCCACCGGTTTAATTGCACAAATATGAGGTTTCCCATTCCCGCAAAATTCAAATGCAAAATTTACGCTGAAGTTCTAGCGGTTGATTTTCATCATTTCGATGTACCCATGCATTTGTATGGTATAATTTAAGAAAAGAACCAAATACCAATGTCGATTTTCAAATGAAACCTCAACGATAATTTGAAAGTAAATATAAATACGAATATATACAGGACGAGCAGAGCTGTTGGAAACTCATTGACCTATTTTATTTTAATTATAGACAAATCAGGATGTTATAAATTTGACATTTGAATTATTTGAAATTCAAATTTTTATGAAACCATCATGACACAGGCAATGACATCTTTTTAATTTAAAAAGTCCTCAAATAATCCATGAAACAAATCATGCATGTGACACCTTATTTACACTTTTGAACCTGATATCATTTTATGACTGATAGCTTTTGATTTGAAGATGTTGGAAATTAATCCTTGAATTCTCAGAAGATCCATTGTTTGTTAACAAAAAGGGAAGTGTTTTGAATAAACTTTACAGTATCAAATTTTATTGAGGATTCTAATGTCATTTATGTTATACTTTATAAAGTTTGTCGATATGTTTTAGAAGAAAATATCTCACATTAAAAATTGAATAAGGAAAATTTTAAAATAATCTTTGATTTTCCTTGTAATATTCACTACTTACTCTTCGGAAGCAAAATACAAACTATATTAACTGTTAATATAAAAAAAAACAATTATAATAAATAGGAGATCTCTATTGGTAGTTCGTAACTTTTTAGATAATCTTCATCGAATTGATTTTCAATTGGACAGTTATTTCAATTTTATGTTTTAAAAATTATAATTCCTGCTTTTGTAAAGAGTACAGTCTTATCATTGAGTGAAATAATTGGTGAAAGATTCGATTTTTTTTACCTTTTTACGACAAAGAGAAGGAACTCGATGGTTCGAGCAAAAGAATAGAATTCAACAATAAGGGTTTAGTCAATGAGAAAAGCTAGAGTTATTTTTATTATTCCGTTTTTAAATTTAAATTTTCCTGGTAATTATTTTTGTTTTAGATATTAAAGAATTTCTTGGTTGGTTATATGATTATCTGGGTCTTCTTGGCGAAGAAAACTAAGTTTTGGAAAAATAATCGGAAAACAGAAACGTCAAATATAAGGTAATGTGCTGTTTTAATAATTCAAAATAAGTAAGCATTTGGAAAAAAAAATATTAATAAAACATAGGTTTGATAAATTTAAGTTAATTTCTCTTAATTATTTGAATGTTTTTTTAAATATTTTAATGAAAGATGAAGTTTACAAATTATTTTTTTTTAGATTTGTTATTTACCATCGTTTTATAACTACTACGGTCTTTTGGCGATCTTAGGGTTAATAAAAATCTATAATACAATCAAGAAATATTAAAAATTTGCTCAATATGAGGATTGAACCTAACACCTACTAGTTTTGAAGTGGTCACCTTGACCACTCGGCCACCAGTAGGCTTGACTTATTTTTTCTTGATTGATAAATGAACTGTAAGACAAAGACGAGAAATTATAGTTTCGAATGTGATGCAAGAATTAAATTTTATATTGTAAGGGGATCTTTTGAGTGGCCGTTCATAAAATAAATTGGCATCAAGGGCAGAAGGGTCGTCAATTTATTACACCAGATGAACAAGTGGGACAAAGAAGATCGAGGGAAACAATTTTTCTCTTCGTCAGAACGGTGCACTTTTAATTTGTATAGAAAATATACCGTGGATTGATTAGATGAAGATTACGCAAATTACAGTTTCGAAGATTAAGAAAAGCAAAATATTACAATGCTTAGAATTTTGGTTAATAACAAAAAATTGGTTTGTATGTATTATTTTTTTTTTAATTTTCAAAATCTGCATACCTTTAATCTCAATGTACAATTTACAGCAAGTTTAACTTTCCTGGCGGACTTTCCAAGTTTAACTATTTATTGGGAGAAAAGACGGTAAAAATTTATTCCAGTGTAATAGTTTGGAATGAAGGTTTCAGCAGGTGTAATTTTGAGAGAATTAATTTAGAAAGAGCCCTAAAAATATTTCAATTTTATAAAGACGTTTGGTTATCGTACTTCTACTGTTACTCCTTATATTTTTTTCATATTCAAAAGATTATTGAATCATTTAAAAATAATTTTCTAAAACTTATGTCTTTGTTTTGCAAGATCACTAATTTTTTTGTTACTTTTCAAGTACAAAATGCAATCATGAAATAAATTTCCATTTTCTTGATAATTCGTGGTTTTTGTAAAATAGATTTTTTTTCAATATTTATTGGGATTTATTGACTATTTATTGGGAGAAAAGACGGTAAAAATTTATTCCAGTGTAATAGTTTGGAATGAAGGTTTCAGCAGGTGTAATTTTGAGAGAATTAATTTAGAAAGAGCCCTAAAAATATTTCAATTTTATAAAGACGTTTGGTTATCGTACTTCTACTGTTACTCCTTATATTTTTTTCATATTCAAAAGATTATTGAATCATTTAAAAATAATTTTCTAAAACTTATGTCTTTGTTTTGCAAGATCACTAATTTTTTTGTTACTTTTCAAGTACAAAATGCAATCATGAAATAAATTTCCATTTTCTTGATAATTCGTGGTTTTTGTAAAATAGATTTTTTTTCAATATTTGAAGAAATTTCTATTTTTCTTTTATTTAAAAAGAAAGTTTTTATCTTAATTAAATTCAATAAGAATGATCATCAAAACCGTTTGTATTTTAGCCTTCAAGCCAAATAAAATATGAAAAAAATTATTATGAAAATATACCTATTGAATATTTTAAATAGTTGAGTTTGTGTTAGTTTTATTATATTTTTTTTTGCAAATCGAAATCAAAACAACAAAGCAATTCAAATGGAAATCAATAAATTTAAATTAGTTCTTGATATAATCAAATTCAGTTAATGAAACCATTAATATTCTTTACGCGTTTCGATAGTAGATTAGATAGAAACATAAACTTGTTTTCGAAACCTAAATATTCGCAAAAAGCACCATTTTTTCTCCTGCCTTTATAAATTGTTTGTCCTGGAAATGGATATTTTGCTTAGGGGTATGCAAAAAGTTTGTAATTTTATCGAAAAATTTATAATTATTTTATTATGTTCATTTACATATTTTGTTTAAAAAGAGTCATACCAGGGAAATTTATGCGACGTTAACGTTCCATTGTAATTTCTTTTGGAAAATACTACGAATATATTATTTGAGTTATATTTGCAAAGATTGTAATATTAGAATAATTATTTGGTTTGAATTTCAAATTTTTGCATCGTCGTTTCGCTGAAATCGCGCGATTCACAGAATGTTATTGAAGTGAGCAATCTGACAAATCTCAGAAAATTGCATAATTTTCTGAAGAATATTATTTGTGTAACATCTTTTGTCTTTCAATGAAAAATAGAAGACGATTACAATAGCTTTTCGAAGCAAAAATTATTTTGAATTTCAATGATTTGAACTTCATTTGCTGTATAATGACGTAGTAAAAAATCAAGACACTAACAGTATCAACAAATAATAATTTAGCATATTTAGTCAGTGCCAAATTTGCAATGTTCTTTTAATAAAGTTATTAGAATATTCTCATTATTTAAATGCTTTTTATTATAAATATGGAGAAACTAACAATGGCATTTAACTTCAGCAAGCTATTACTAGTAATTACTCTGGTGACAAAAAAAAAAATATTTTTTTTAAGATTTTTTTTTAATTAGGAGTTTTGAAAGAAAAAAAAATCTAAATTTGTTGGATAAGAGATTTCCTAAATTTAGTTTTAGCTATAAAAACGATCCAAAATTATAAGAAAATAATAACTAGGATGCTTATCTATATTATGGGACCTTTACCTTCAGTATATGGCTAAAATCTAAAATACAAACTAAAGTAAAACAATGGAGTGAATTGAAGTCCTTTCAGTAATGTAATTATGGAAATAAATAGTCCTCCGTATGTAAATTTAGCTAATAAATTACCTATTCAAATGAAGCAAATAGATTTATAACAACGCAATATCAAGTTTTAAGTTAAACAAATGGACCCACTAGAGTAAAAAATACAAATTTTTGTATAACTTCATTAGTTCTTAAATATTTATCCTTTAAGTCTTCATCTTTTTGTACCAGATTTAACCTTAAAAATATTTGGGTAAAACTGATTTAATAAATATTATTAAATATATTATATCTTTCTTAGGCTCCCTAAATTATAACCGTTAACGGTTCTATAATTTAGGCTCTCTATTATAGCTTGGAGATGATATTAGGCTTTATCAACGTTTTTAACACAGCCTGGTTGTCAAAGAACTTTTGGATTTTGTTGTGTTACAATAAACTCTATTAAATAGAGTTCTTGAAACTCATGAACTTATAAAAGATTCAAAAAATTTATAATCCATCTGGTTAATAGTCAATAGTAACAGTATCAACTTTATTGACTTATCAAATCAGTAAAGCGTTTAAAAATGGTTGGTAATGTATTTATTTTCATCCAAAATAGTTATTGAACTTCTGAACTTTTCCTCTTATTTAGAATTTAGATTATTAAAGTATAATATCGTGTATAATTTTCGATTATAAAGCTGTTTTAAAATTTTTAGAATCAATGATTCAATGATCAGCAAGGCGATTCCATTATTTAATGTCAATTGAGTATCAAGAAATCAGAATTATAGATATGCCATGTTTAACATTCAAAAAGTTTATAAGACTTGATGTTAGTGATGGCAATTTTTTTTTAACAAGTGGATTAAATTTGGTTCATTATGTAATGATTCTCATCAATCTATAAATCTATAACTCCATCAAAAACGATAACTTATAACAGATTGGCTTACATTTGTTTATTTATTAAAACATTTTAAAATTTTTGAATTTATATTTCTATTCAACGTAATATAATTTTTTTTTTCGTAACAAGGCCAGAATCTTAGCAGTGGTAAAAAGTTCACCATTACAAATTTATACTATACTTACAGGAAAAAAAGACAATTTTCTAACAATTTCATAACAAATATAATCAAGCGAATATAAGATTCATATTTTCGATTTTATAAATTACATTTTTATTTTTAAGTATGACGTGGTTCTTATTCTGTTTTGATAATTTTGAGGTTGTTGTTTTTTTGTCAAAAATACGATGGTAATATTAATTTTCATTTGAAAGTGGGCGATTATAATTGCAAATAAAATCTTAAAATTTGATTCTATATACTGCTTCTATTCTTTGGGATGAATTGGAATATTTATCAATGTTAAATTTAAAGTTGGTATTCTTATTTAAAATTTATATTTGACTTATAACTCCTTTATGTAAAATTATTTTTTATTTTTACTTTTTGCTAATTATAGTTGTTTGTTCATAATAATACTAAAATCGTGTTTTTCTGGTTGTGCTAAAAGCTTTGTTTCTTAATTGTAGAATTGTTCAAAAAATTTAGTAGATACATGCCAGTACAAACATAAAATAACATGCAAAAACATTATTTTTTAACTTAATTTTATGCAAAAACTGCAATATTAAAGTGAACTTTTATTTTGGAGTGCAACTTATTTTTGTTTTAACTTTGTATTCTCTAGCTTTTTTTGTTAATTCTCTTGTTTCCATTTTAATTTTCTGCAAAAGTCTTTTATTAGTTCTCAAATGTTTTTATTTTAACTCATACTAAACTTTTTTGCTTAAAAAACATACTTTAACGTACGTATTTTTGCTTATCTTTTTTTGAAGCTTTTAAATAATACTCATTTTTGTGATTATTTTTTCACTCCTCTAATTTACTCTAAAGCATCCAATATCAAAGTTTGTGAAGCTTTGCGTTAGACAACATTGTACTAAATTTGCAAACTGTTTGTTCATTAAATCGCAGTTCAAAAGTTTTGTTTAGAATTTATTTAATGGTTTTTTAAAGAATTACTTTTAATAAAATTTCTCAAAAAACATTTTGTACCTTTCATGTTTACGGTTTTTTTCAAGAGTAAACTTTTAAAGCTCAAATCTTTACAAGACTTAAATTATTCTGGCTAAATTTTATCTAGAAATTTCATGTTTTTGCTTAATCAACTTGTTTTTTTTTTAAATACAGAGGTAACTGTTCCACATAAAATATTTAAACAACGATCTTTACCCCATAATTTTTCTTTCCATCCCACCTCATAGTTGGTTAATTTTAATTAATTAGCATGATGTGAAGCTCGTTTCCATTAATATTTAAACATAATCGACAGGAGAAAAACAACGTTTTTAATGATGCTGAGAAAACATATGGGTGGGCAAAGATATTACAATTAAAAATACACGTTATAATTAAGGGTGTAGAAAATTACAAGAAGCTTTGTGAGAGCACTTCCAACAACATTAATTATGAAAATAAAATATGAATTAACAAGCCGTGTTAAATTAAGAACATAACTATACACGGAGATGTAAAACCATAGAGTTTTTCAATCTTGTATAAACCGGTTGGTAATTTCTCTTCTTCAAGGCCAAGATAATGTTTAAGTTTCCCCAAACGAAGCTTAAAAGTTTTATTTAAACGATAAAATTTTCCAGTAACTGTTGAATATATATTTTTTTTAAAGTTTTACGGGAATTAAGTTCACTCGAGTGTGTTCATTTAAAATTCATTACAAGTAAATGGAATTCTGTCTTATCATTTTCCATGTAAAAAAATAAAAAAGTGGTAAAAATTAAATAAATTATGATAAAAAATTTTTGCTGACAAAAAATTTATTGTTGATTATACCTTTTTTTTTAAATTTATAAATGCTCAAAGGAGATCACAATTTTTTTTAGATTTTTTGATGGAACATAATCACATTTTTATCACGATAACAAGTTAAATTTTTGTATATTTTTTGGTCAATTTATTAGGCCACTTTATTTAAGCACCAGGTTTTGTTCACATAAAACACTGATAATAAAAAGCACAACGGCAACAAACACTATCTTAGTTACTTAACGAACGACAGTAAGCTGAAAGCTCAACAACAATATAATATGCATGTATTTAATAGACGCTTAACAATAAAAATAGTTTTGCCAACAATTATAACCATAAACTTCAACTTTGGAAAACTTTTTATTATGTTTGTAAAAACGCGTAGGGGAAAAGTTTTAGTTGATGCAATTGTACAACAGACTCTAGAAATAATTCAAACAAATTTGATGAAAATAAAAAATAAAATAATTTTCGAGAATTATCGAAGAAAAGAGTATCTAAGTATATTTTTATTAAAAATTTATTAAGTTTGATTTTTTTTTAAGAAGAACAAAGTGACGCGAGATGCAGTAGCATAGTTAGAGATCGAGTGGCCCGTGAATGCACACGCACCCATATCGTATATGTTCGTAGGAACCGAATCGTGTTCGGAGCTTTTGTTGGTGGCGGTGCCGGAGATATGGTGGAAGCGCTGTTTTCCATCCCTATTTAAAAGGCATATAAACGAAAACGAGCACATACCAACATTGTGAAACACTTTTCTAGTAAAGAAGAAACCGAAGACATGTTAACATAACAATCTAGCATTTCTTACGCTAGATATGCTCTATTAATATTCATACACCTTTAAAAGCTCATAATTACCACTTGCAGTGGTTCAAAAAATTGATTAAAAATGGTGTTTTTATATCAATAACTATTGCAGAACTTGATATATAATTGGTTAAATCTTTCTCCTGTCCGGATAATAACGTTATTTAGAGAAAATTGGCAATTATTTTTCCTTCTTTTTTCCTTTATTAATAATAACGAAAAGGAAAATCTAATGTTTGAATTTCTTTCACTGGTTTCTAAAAGTACATTCAAAGAAGTTGTATCAACTATTGTGTAGTAAAAAAAAATTTTATGTACTTATGTACGCACGTAAGAAGTTATACCTCTTTGGTATAGTTAAAAAGATGTTTCTAATCCACTGCCGTGGCCTCTTCCAGTAGTGCCTGAACTGGCACACCAGTTATAAGATTTGTGATTACTAAAACATAATACAATTTTAAACACAAATTACATTCAATATCAAAATACATAATAAGAAAACCTATGTGTTGCGTCAAAGATAAGAACAAGGCATATAAAGTTTTAAATACATTCATGTCAGTGGAATACAAATATAATAATTATTAGCTCAAATTTAAACTATCATGTCATTAGTTTCAACTGTTATTTTGTTTTCTTTAATTGCTAATTTTCGTCATTTGTCAGTTGTGTCAGTGTTGGGCTGTAAATTTTTCACGGAATGTAACTAGGTTTCACCAATGCAAAGTTAGCACTCCACCGGAAGATTTGCGGACTGGTAATGATCTTAATCGTTAAGTCTTCATTATGTCAGTTAAGGTCCGATATTTTTTTCGTTAGGTATCCCATAGTTTTTTTATAAATAATTGTTGAAATTTTGCATAAAAAAATTTGCATATTAGCACCTGATTTAAAAGGAAACTAATTTATTTTGATGTTTTTGCATTCTTTATCGTTAGGTTCGTATTAGTCCATCAAATTTATTATCATATTATTTGCTTTACTTATTTTATTAGTAATTTTAATTTAATTAAAATTAGCGCATGCGCATATTGTATTTGTTTCTAACATAGCGCGAAATTTAAATTCTTCCTTTCATGTATGAAATCCTTTCATTTCAAATAAAATATTAAATTTACTATTTATGTAAAGACACTATATGCTTACACATTTGATAACTTATACAAAGTGTATATTATATATCATTTGAACTAGCCGTTTAACCGAATTCATAGATTGGGTCACATTCGAAAAATATTTATCAAAAACCTTTATCATATAGAAGAAGGTTGTTGCCATAAAATATCATGTATAGATAAGTATAAACAATCCTTAATAGCGATGTCCTAAAAATTATATTTATTCAATAATGATTGTTTCTTTTACTAACCCATTTATATCTATGTATTGAAACTGATTTTTAATTCAAATATAGAAAAATATGATGTAATAAAATGTATCAATTGACTTTTATTACATTATTTTAAATATCACCAAAATCACTACTCTATTGAGCACAACATCTAAATTCTAAGTTTTAATAACTAACGAAACGAAATTCCCGATAATCATGGTCACATACGAATAATCATAACTTTAATCGTATTATATATGCAACCACAACAAAACGATATATTTATATTAATATTTGAACTTTATACAATGAAATTATACAGAACTGTTTCAAGTTCACCACATACGATTGACGTATTTTCCGTGGACGTATCTACACTGTACGAAGGATATATGGAACTTAAAATTTTCTTTAAATATTTTTTCAATATTTTTAAAATCGGTTTATGTTTCGTATTTAACGATACTTGGATTAATAAAATTTGAAATTTCGATTGTTAACGGTTACGTGTTATCTTATATAAACTTTATGACCTTTTTTCGCTCTGTTCGGGGAGGAATCTACAAAAATCCCTTATTATCGAATGTCTACGTCATATATAAAGAATGTAGTCTCCAAATTTCATGACTCTACGATCAATAGCATAAGCTGTAGGTTGTAAGATCAATCACTTATCAGAATGAATGATTTTATATTATATATTGATCTTTACCTTCTAACTTACTTTGAATAGTTAATTAAAAATAATTATTATATTTTTTTTTTGTGGTAGTAAAACACTAAGTCATATTTTTCAAGCTCGAATTAATCTGTAATGTATAAGATGAAGAAAACTAATGAAGTCTCTGTAAAAATAAATGTTATATACCTTTCTAGTTGTAAACCCATGCGGAGGGCACAAAGGATTCAAACCAAAATAAACGAAACATTCCGAGTAATATAAAACCAAACCAAACCACAAATATAATGTTTGGGGATGGTTTAGTACTATACTAATAAATGGGTGATTTTTTATGAAACCATTTTATAAGCTTGCATTTGTTTGTTTTTTTAAATATTTTCAAAAACCTCTTTATTAAATAATGTAATAATTCCGTAAAAAAGTAACATTATGGAGATATTTATTTTTAATTTTTACGAGGATGTTACAGTACCACGGTGCTCACGTGCTAGCCGTCATTGGTTATCACGCAGCTTTCATCAAAGCACTTACCAGCTGTCCTAGTTCAGATAATTTAATTTTAAACAAGCTTTCAATATTTGCTTCATATTTCTGATGTAACCAATAAATATTACATGAATAAAATTTAAACTTCGCCTTTTAACTTTATTTAAATGAGCTTTTACTACCAGAATATGAACTCGGTTACTCATAAATGCATGTATTTGAGAAGATATACGATCATAAAGTTCGTTCGCTTATATTTTACATATAGTTTGTATAACCTTCTCCTATATATTGTAATATACATGCAGTATACACTTTTATGAATCATTTGAAATATTTGAATAAAATAATAAAAAGAAACGTTGCGGTTTTGCTTTGATAGCAATAATAATAAACGGACGAAAATTCTTTCGATGAAAAATGTAAGAAGCAGTTTAATCCAAAAAAATGTTGCTTTATTTTTATTTTGAAACAAATTTAACGACCGCAAATAAATAATATTGATGGAACTATCAAAATCGGTCGAACATCATAAAAAATGTAATGAATACGTAATTTTGAAAAGCATATGTCAAACACTTGATTTGTGCTAAGCAATTGGTGAATTCGATATGAAAAACAATATGAATTATATTTTCTTTAGTTAAGATAAAAATGTGTTGTAAAATCATTCTACAAAAGATTAAGAAAACATGGACTAATACACTAAGCTGACCAATTACCGTTAGTTGAACTTAGCAATTTTGGTCTACCAAGAGGTTTACAAGAATTTATGAGATTTACTAGTAGATTTATAATTTTATTTCATGCAGGATTTGGGTTATTTTCTACCATGTGTTGTTTCAGAGCAAAATAAAGTAGTTTTTGTGTTCGTTTAGTCAAAACTAGACTTTAGACGACTTAGATTATCTTTTTAAAACTAACTAAAAAGAATCTTTATGAAAGACGGAATTTGTGCTAAGGAAGACTCTTATAACTTAAATTCTCTGTCATAATACTTATTGTTCATGAATAAAATTACATTTTACAATAAGATGAAACAACATTATTGTTTTTAACTACAGAGTACACAAATGTTACCTTAGAGACGTATCTTAAGATTCCATAAGAGACAGAGGTTGGATATCCCGAGATATCCCTAAACAGAAGATTATCCTACCGGAGGCATGAATTGTTTAATTGTATGGAAAAAAATTCTATTCTTTACTTGTTTTTTTTAAATTTTTGGTATAAGGTTTTTGAAAAATGTCTTTTTAATAGTTTATTTAATACCAAGTTGATCTTGTAGGTCAGGTTAATGTCAAATTTTAGTTTAATTTTAAGTAAGTTATCATCTTTTGATGGTACATAGTTGCTAAAGAAATTTTTCTAACTTATATTCTTCTAAGGTTATATATTGTGTTTATATTGTATTAGCCATTTTAGATCCACGGAGAGTAGAATCTAAAGTTGTATCTCATAATAATTATGAAATGTGAGTCCTTTTTCGCCATTTTCGTCTTTAGCTTTAACAATAAATATTGGTACAGGATGAAACCACTTTTGTTCCAGTGTTTGCATTTTTGTTATTTTTTTTTTAAAATAAATGTTTATTGATCAATTCTTCATTTTACATATAATATTTTATATAAAAATATACATTATTTAAATTAATAGCAAAAGCTCAAGAATTTTGAGTCCAGGACTCTTTGCTGCATTTTTATTATTGGGTATCAGTATCAGATAACGAATTCTAAAGTTTACATCTTTAAATTCAAATTAGTTTTATATACAAAAATGATGTAAGGAAAATAATGCTATAAAGTGTATAGTTTCCGGTTCTATGTAGGTTTCCCACTAAAAAATTTCTTACACGAAAATTGCCCACATAGGAATTTACTCACATAAAAAATTAACCTACAAAAAAGGATTAATTTTATTTATAATTTAATTTGTTGTTATTTTTTATTAGTTTTGCTATACCCTAATAACCTACTAGAAAAAAAATGCTTTTTAAATAAGTTTAAAAATTAAAAAAAATAAGGGCTCATTTTAGGGACGTGAATATCTACCATAATCTCAATTTCTACTAAGTCTTTTATTTAATTTGCGATTTTTTTTGTTAATTCAATTCAGTACCGTACAATATCGTCCTTTCAATAGTAGGGTTACAATACTATTAATAATCTCATATTAAATTAAATATTTTTTCCTGTGGATTGATTTGGATGTAGGAATATGGGAGTAAATTTCAATTTGAGCAACTTTCGTTTGAGAACTACTGCTAGTGAGTGACTTACTGTGGGCAAATTTCTTGAGGGGATTTTTAGTGAGTAAATGTCTGGTCACCATAATTTGCTATTTCATTAAATATCACCAAAAAATGTATTGAAAATAATGAAAAAAATCCAGCGTTAACCATTAAAAATAATGTAATATATTGACACCTGAAAATGTTAACAAAGTAACAACTTTTTTATTTTCGAATCAATAAACTTGTATACTTCACAATTATGTTGGCTAATTTTAATAAGTGTGATAAAAGATTAGAAGAGAAACACGGAATATTTTATACGCTTCTATTTCATATATTTGATATTGGAAAATTGATTTGATTATACTTCAAAAATATTTGGTAAATGAATGTTCAAATCATTTAAATTATTTCAATAAATTTCTAATGGTATAAAATCTATATGATGAAGGTTTTCGGAAGCATTACAGTGGCAATAAAAAATTACTGCTTGTCTTAAATAAAATTTTCCCTCATAAAATAAATGAATTTCTCGTTTCTTTCCCAAACTTAATACAAATCATCAGTTTTTCTCAAGTCTTATGATTACTTGTACGTATTTATTTGAAGCGTTCAAAAGTAAAAACTTAGAGAAATTTAATGATTTTACGTCTTCCTTTGATATTAAATTGAATCATTTAAAATTTACCACGACTTCTTTCAACTTCAAATGAAAAAAATAATCATATCTGTTTGATAAAAATAACTTCATATTTGGATTATAAATTAATTAAAATTTAAAATTATCTTATACGATATATAATTTTCTAACGGAAATTGTTGGTTTATGCTTTTAACTACAAATCTGAAATAATCATCTCATATTACCATGGTTATTGAATGCGCTTATTCCTGTTCATACGTAAATATGAGAAAATGAAATGGAAATAATGGAAATGAAAAAAAAAACGACTTGAATTATTTTGCTTTTATATCGTATACTGCCATTGAAAATAATGAAGAGCTGTTAACATTTATATTTCGCTGAACAATTTGTAATTGATGCATCTATTTGATATTTAATTAATTTTCAATTGAATTTGGGTCGGAGTTCAAATATTGGAGTTTTCATTTGTCGATGTGTCATTATAAATTTAATTCGTTGTTGTGATGGTTTTAACAAGATAATCCACGAAGTTTTTTATGCTAAATAATGATCATTTTTTTTTAATTTTCGTAAAATCACTGCAACTTGATAATAATACAACAATAATGATGTCATTGTAGATGACAGCATTGGAATATCAATTACAGTTGAATAAGTTTTCAATGTGTTTCTATCCAAACCATTTTTCTTGAACAAAACTTTCATAGCCTAAAGTCACATAGAAATTTGAAAAGCAAAGATTTCGTTATATTATATCATTGGGATTTTATTCACAAACCAACGATTTTTGTATTTAAGGGTGGATCACCGTCAAAAAAAAAATCGATTTTTTTTTTCCATAAATGTCTTCTTATAACATTCAAGAATAACGTGTTAAAAGGATTGGAATAGCTGACTAATGTATTTTCACTGATTAAAATTGAATAAATTGATAATAACATAAAAAAATATCTTCAAAAACTTTAAATGCGTTTTTCTCGAAATCAACTTTTTAAAACTGGGAGACAAGATTTCTCAGAAACTATCCGACAAATTGACTTGAAACTGGAAAGTGTTATAGTTCAACACGTCTTCTTGGTACTGAACCTCTGAAATTGGCCAAACCTCCCCCTCCCTCAAAGTGGGAGAGGGTGAAAGGTCCAAAAAAAGGTGTTTTTTTTTTAACTTTTTTTTCAAAGTCACGCCATTTTGTGAATTTTCAACTTTTTTCGGATTTTCGAGGTTCAGTACCAAGGACACGCATTATCAAAACCTACATTCTTTGGTAATCATGATCCGACTTCCGGTTTCCGAGAAAACTTGTCTCCCGTTTGCCTCCTCATTTTTGAGGACCCTTTTTCAAAGTGCTTTAAAAAGGAGAGGAAGGGACATATCGGGACAATTAAAAAAAAATAGTCCAAAAGTTCTACTTTTACATGCCGAAGACCGTTTTTTAATATCTCTAAAAAAATGGCAGCAGTTTTAAAAAGTCTTTTTTTTACGTTCTGACGGTGATCCACCCTTAACATTAATACAAGGTTTGTATTGGCTGAATTGGATCAAAATTCGAAATTATTAAACTAAGTAATATGCTTGTCTAATTAAAATTACAGTTTGTTAAATAATTAAACTATGTAACCGACCGAATTAGACTGAAACTTTTAAATGTCAAGACTAATTTATTTCGGTAATAACTTAGTCGTTCTTTGAAACGGTATAAATGATACCATCTAGAAGAAGATAGAGAGAAATGCATCAAATAAACAGAATTGCATTAATAAAAACATAGATAGAAAGTCGAAGGTAGTAGCAAATTTGAATGGTATGAGACCGACATGTTTGTAGAATTTCGTTTTCTCGATTCCAAATATAAACGGTGCTACGTTAGTTTAATTATTTTGTC
Organism: Sisyra terminalis; assembly: GCA_958496175.1. Taxonomy (NCBI): domain Eukaryota; kingdom Metazoa; phylum Arthropoda; class Insecta; order Neuroptera; family Sisyridae; genus Sisyra; species Sisyra terminalis. Next base: position 40,824,094 of record OY292277.1, read on the forward strand.
TTCTCCGATACGAATTTAATGTGATGAGAAACTCAAACATGAGGCGTTTGTAAGGGATCGAAATGGTGTAGGTATGCTATTTTAATGATGATAGAATACTATGAAGTAGAGTGGAATAGAAATATATTCCTTATTAAGGTATTTGCAACTACCAATTTGGGACCTTACATTGTTTTCGATGATGTAACAAATGTTGCATTGGGACAAATGGGAAGGTTTATAGAACGGTGGTAGATAACAGGGTTAATAGATTATGAGAAGATTTATGCTCTATAATATCGAAATGAAACAAGAATATATTCAATTTGATTTGAATTTTATAAATAGTCAATATTTCTCGGTATTGATCTTTTCAAATATTGAAAATAACAAATATAAGAAACCATTATGGAAAAGTGTTTATTGGTTGTCAATTAAATATTCATCAATCAACATTAAATGTTACAGTCAATGTTGATTTTAATTTTTACCTGAATGATGGTTTATTAAAAAAAGTTTGTAAAGATATTTTTTGTTGATAAACATGAAACTAGTTCAAGATCTATAATCTTAAGTGCATAAACTTTCAACGAGCTTTCAAGTTAAATGCACTTTCAAAGAAACCAATACAACAATCATGCTTGCCTGATGTATTTTTCGTTTCGTATATAGTTTGCTCATATTCGCTGGAAAACCAAGTTTGAAAATTCTTTTACATGTATCGATGAAAATTTAATCATATTCTGTAATTCTTTAAATCTGAAATAAAATTAAAAGATTAATAAGAAGAATTGATTCAAAGGACCACAAAATTCACACATGGTGGAAAAAATAACGCTTAAATTTCTATTTTCTTGTTCTACATTTTTATACTGAAACCCTCAACAACTTTATCAAATATTAATAAATGTTCCAATTAAAATTGATCATAAATACAAATTAAAGTTTTATTTTGTGGACATAAGACGTTACATGAGTTTAATCAGAGAAAAAACGGCCAGTTTTCAACAGTTTTTTTCAAAGAGTATACTTTTTACAAATAACTGAGTTTTTTTTTTAACTAAAACATAAGTTTATTTTTGAACATGTACCCATTAAGGGCATTTTCTTTTATACGTTCGAGGGTGCTCGGTCTCATTAGTTTTTCCTCGCATATATTTCTGGTAACTCATTCCTAAAATAAAAACAACTTATTCTTTACTTGATTTATTTCCTTACTTTTGAAATAGACCTTTTATTTATTTTTATTTTTTTAAAAGTGTCCATTTTTGTCACGTAGTGACTCACTGTTTAGCTCACATTGTTATAATTAGCACCTAAAGTTCCTAATTGACATGACACAGTTATTCGGTGACTGTTCAGTAACTGTGCCGGACCAGATATTTTTTTTTGGCACTTAGATTTATATATAATGTTTAGTTATTTTTTTATACATTATTAGGCTAGATTTTCTTTTAGTCATTTTCTTTTGAATCTTCTGTTTTGAATCATTGGTTTAGATTTTTCTTCCCTAACAAGAAGGTTTTCATGGTCTTCCATGCTGGCGTGCAGGTGAACATAGGCAGCCGTGATGTCATATTGTACTAGTGTGATTAGTAAATCCTGATATAGCACTGAATCTTTCACATACCATGGAGCGTTTGTTATTAATTATTGTAGAGTTTCAGATCCTCGATGATGATAAATTGGTAAAAATATTCAGAGGACTAGGATCAAATAATAATCAGTCAAAACTATTTATTACATATGCGACGTTTTGGCCCGGTTATTGAGCCTTCCTCAGGCGTTCGTAAATAATTGCTTAAACCTTGTTAAAAATAATCATTTTCCATTCATTTTTATACGCTACAGTTGGTAAAAACAATCATAAAACTCCCAAGGTACATAAAAAAAAATCCAATAAAAATGTATACAATAAAATTTCAATTAAATTATTTAAAATTAGTTAAAATTACGTTATTTAAAAAAAAATTAAAAATGAATTGACAGAAATGAATTTGTTAAAGCGATTATTTACGAACGCCTGAGGAAGGCTCAATAATCGGGCCGAAACGTAGCGTAGGTAATAAATAGTTTTGACTGATAATTATTTGATCCTAGTCCTCTGAATATTTTTACCAGTTTGTTATTAATCTTTAAATTTGATTTTGTAGCGCTTGTATTTTTTGGATGTGTATTTTCACGGCCATTCCTCATAGACTACACGTATACGTCAATATAGGTCTTATTAACATTTTATATATTAAAAGTTTCGTATGTACTAATAGTTGCTTCAGCTGCTTCAGTTTGAGCTTTCCTCGCAATCTAGTAATCAACCCATCAATATGGAATTTCCACGTTAGTTTGGAATCCAGGATCATCCCTAGATATAAAACCGTTTGTTGAACGGGTAAAATCGTTTCGTTTAATTGAATTTATCCTCTATAAGACTCCTGTCTCAATGAAAACGGTACCACTATAGATTTCAGTGGGTTCATAATGGCTCGTCATTTTTTACACCATTCATTGGTTTTTTCCAGGTTCTCCTGGATTCTTTCCTCAGCACATTGATGGGTATCCTCGGACACTAAATATGCCATGTCGTCCGCATTTTTTTTATTTTTTATCTTTAGTTCATGAATACATTTTTATAGACTTATAGTAGCGAAGTCAAAAAATACGTAATTCGAAGTGGTCTTATTGCTACATAAAGAAACAAAATAATTTATTTTGAATCTTGAAATTATAACAAATAATATTTTATGCCATTTTAATAAGATAGCATTAGAATTTATTTTTTAATTATAATTTAAAGGCAAATACCTTCAGTACTTTCTTTTTGTGAAAAGATCTTTGCTTAAAGATTCCAATTCGCTCAGAAGATTCAAAGTTTCATTTCTTCTTGGGGCCTTCCAATTATCCTTTTCATCATCAACAACCAAATTGGCTTCTTTCTCTCTTAGAATCAGATCAATCTGGTTAGTTTTCCTTGCTTCCACCTTATAAATAATCCTTTATTCCTCAGTAAACTTATATCAATATTGGACATTTAAAAGATATTTTGATACTTCTCTTTTTATCAAATGGAATTTATCAAATGCCGTAAGAGTTGTAGATTTTTTTTGCAAACTAGAAAATCTTTTGACTGTTAAATATGATATTTTGGAAGAAAAAGAGAAGATATTTTATATACACTGTACAGAAATTTTAATTATGAAAAAAATGGATAATGATATATGAACTTTAGAAGTCATTGGGAAACCAGTATAGTAATTCCTAAATTATTTTCTTTAAAAAATTAATGTTTTTTCAGATAAATAATTTTTTTGGGTAAAAGTGAATCAATTTTTGGTATCAATTATTTAATGAGGAATTATAAATCTTCTCAGCTAAGTAAAATATTTATTAGCTTATAATATTTAGAAGCATAAAAATTCCAATATATATATCGTTATCGGTTTGAACGTAGATTGAAACCACAACATATTGAACGATAATAAAGGGTATAAATGGAAAGAGTAAAGATGGAAAGGCTAAAAATAGTGATGTGATATAAGAATTAAATTTAAAATTTAAAAGATAATACTGTGAAAAAATAAAGTCAAAAATTTTTGCTTAAAATGTTACATACTAAATAATTCATTATATAAATAATGTAATATAAGAAAACAATAAAAGTTTTTCCTGTATTTTTTTTGTCAGAATAAACCATTCACCAAAAATTAGGCATTGGAATTTTAAATTGAAAAATTTTCAACTGCTTTACCGCACTTTTTAAGACTTAAGGTTTAACACATCAAATATAACAATTTTCCAAAAGCTCCACTGTTAACACTTTCACGGAATTATTGAATTTTAACCCTAAGCTGTACCGTTTAAATGAATCAAATCTGCTGACGTTTTCACACTAAATTAAATAAAAAGCCAGCCGTGAAAACGAAAAGCAAATGATGAATATTCTTCCATAATAAATACAACATGTGAACAGGAAAGCATGCATAAATATTTTAAAATTAAAGTTCATTTTGTGGAAGATGAGAAATGTTTCTGCAAAACAAAATGAAAAAAACCTGAAGCGAAGGTTGAAGTATAAATTAGCAATGTATTAAAAAAGGTAAAAACTTCCACACTTGCCAATCTTCTAATTATAGGAGCTTTATTTTGATGCACCTCATTAAAATTAAATTTCATTCTCTAATTGGAATAAATATTCCCGGAGGAAAATTTTTCCTCGAAACATTACGGATATCTCAATTAAAAAACTTTGCCTTCTTCAGAAATGTTTATATATATTATTTAAATTATATTTTCTTCGAACTTTATCTTTGACATTTTCTGATAAATTATGACTCCAATATAGCGTTGCTTAATGTATAGATCTATCTTTCCCCGTTTTATAGTTCAAGCTCTATAACTCCGAGCTTTTAATTGTTCAAATGTTTGTTAAGAACTTTGTTGTATTTAATGACAAAATTTATAATAGTCACCTATATATCTGAGACAGAGATAGATAGTACTCACCAAGACTGAAGTAGAGTGAAAGGGATTTGGAAAACTAAATTATAGTCTCCAAGCGGGATTTTGATAACAAGAATGAGAAAATTGGTTGGGAAAATCTATACGTCGTTCTGTGTATCCATAAAGAAGAAGGCAATGTTTTATTATAAAATTTTTATGGGGAAACTTAATTATTTTTTCACTAACTCTTTACTGAAATAAATAATTTGTTTAAAAACGGAATTAATGAAAAATAAAGTTGTTCTATCAGTAGTGGTCGGTTCAAATTACTTTGGGACAAGTAAACTGAAAAAGTTTTATTCTATTAAACACGAGACAAGCAAGCGGTACGTTGGTCGAATGGATAAAATTTGCATAAAATAATAAGAAGAAACCCCGAGTTTCAGTCACGCTCCAATTTGAAAAGCTTGAAAAAGCTCTCTTTATTTATTTATTTATTTTAACTTGTTTTCAATTTGAGATTTTATTTAAATAAAACAGTGAATAGCTGGTGGAGAATACGAGCATTTTCTCCCATAAATTCACTTTATTTCTCCATTTTGACTTTTTTCGTTAAACTTTGAAGTTCAATGTAATCGACGATTAAATCACTTGGAAATAATAGGGTGAATGATGTTCGGTGGGGACACCGCTGGCACGACATATTTATTATAGGTAAAAGGATTTGTGAGATTGACTTATCAGGTTAAGGAAACTAGGATGTGAAAACCCTTTTTTATCTCAAGATACGTATAAATATTTGATAGGCGCGACCGTTTTTCGGAGCAAAAACAACTAATTATATCTTTGAGAAAAATCTTGTTTATAAATTCCCTTACTAATTCCTGATATTTTGATTAAATAACGTTTATGTTGGTAATATTTTCTTTTCGGACTTGCTATCAGTCGTGGAATATGAAAATTTATTTATTTTCAAAATCGGATAGTCATATACAAGAAATTCATTATTAATTTTCAGTTGCTTTTTATAAAATATCCAATGACATTTCCACAGGAATATGTCATTTAATAGTTTTCCTATGAGATATGATTGCATAACGAATTGTTTATTTTTTTTTACATTTTACCACCATTTTTACAATAAAGTCAAAATTTCAAAAATTCTGGTTAAGCTTTTTCTAGAGCGGTAGGATTCCAGTCACTGCCGCGATTCCTGAAGCCCTGTATCTCCCAAAACCACTTTTTTACTAGGTACCCTTTTAAATTTTATAAGCTTTAATCTTGAAGAAAAAAAAAACAGAACAATGTTGGAACCCAAGTCCAAAGGTACAGAGCGAAGATGTTAAGATAAATCATTGAACTAAAAAATGTATTCTCTATATTCTCTACTTGGATTTTATATGTGAAACAATTTGTATAGTTGGATTTGTCTAAGCATCAATACCTCTTTTATTAAAAGAATAAAAGAGAACGAAAATTAAAACTTTGTTACATATCTACAATTAAGAAAAAATGGCAACGTAGATATGAACATTTTTGAAATTGTCATATACCGTCGCTTTATAACAATTAAGGTCTTTAGTAACTAGGTTTATTAAAATCTGTTATCGAAAAACATCAAAAATTTGATCGATACGAGGATCAAACCCACTACGTACCAGTTTTGGAGCGGTCACTTAGACCACTCGGCCACCAGTAGGCATAATAAACATTTGTAAAGGAAAAATCAGCTTTGTGGTAGCCAAAAGAACCAGAGGCGGCCTCAAAGCTGGTAGGTGCTGGGCTTGATCTTCGTATCGAGCAAATTTTTATTATTTCTTATTTTACAGTTTTTTATTAACGCTAGAGTTCCTATGACTTTCGCTGTTATAAATCGACGATTGCTAAATGACGACGAATAAATGGACGATAAATAACAATATAATAGTTTCATTACAAATATAAAAAAAAATATGATTATGTAACGCCCAGTCTTTTCTGGTATTATTTATTAGTCAGGTTCAAGTCTAGCGGAAGTTTTAATGAGAAAATCTGGGATAGATATCCTCGATATCCTTGACTACTATGGTTAATTGTCGGGTGGCTGTGGCATGTTTTACTTGGGCACCCTTAGGGAAAGGGATTCTTGCCTATCATTTCTGATGCTTGGATTACTCGCTACGGGTGTATTAGAGGTAGAGCCATCTAAGGGAGATACGACAAAGTAAGTGGAGAAATAAATCTTGATAGTGGATTGAAAGGATCTGACTTCCTACTTTTATCCACGAAGCATTCCTTCTAATTTGTTATATTTCATGGGGAAACATCTAAGATGAGAAAGCTTGATGGTGAGACCTTTGATTAAAATCTTGATCAATGCAATATTGTAATTATTTTAGGCTAAGTATTTATTTTATATTTTAGGTGAATGTTCTCTATAAAGGATTTCCTGTTACCGTGTATTTTATATTTACTCATGTTTTGAATATTAACATATCACGTGGTGTTCACCGCGTATCATCTGTTACCATCAAAATAAGTCATTCTCATGGATATGACGTCTACTTATTTGGATCCTCTGGCGATCATTGATGAATCCTGTTGATTCCAAATTGTTGCAGAGTTTTTTTGTTTATTGCAATTATTAGCAATGGTTTAAACAGTGTAAATGGCATGAGATGAGTATTTTACGTTATTTTTTTAAGAATTCAACACCTTGTAGTTCAGCAGTGCATAAGTAGAAAAAATCAAAAATACGCACCAAAATTACCATAACTATCAATTAACCAAATTACCAAAAAAACCCATTTACCAAAATTTTCCATAATAGTTTGCAATACAGGCAAAAATCTATTTTTCGGAAGGTTAAAAAATGGAGTCGATATTTTATTTTAAGTCGAAATATAAGACAATAACCAAAATTTGTAGAAGAAATTTCCTTCTTTTAATTAATATTTTATTTTTAATGACCATCTTACAACCTATTCGCTATACAACCTATTCCATTGCTGTACCTAATATACACGACTGATATTCCTATGAATGGCGAAGTACTAACAACCCCATTTGTGGATGATATTCAATTGCAGTGATGTAAGAAATGCCAGATAAAGCTGCCGAAAAGTTCCCGAGTTGCTTCAGAATAATCTATTAGTATAGAAAATGGTAAGTAAACATCAATGGCGGCAAATTTGCTTTCATTAAATTTACAACCTGTAAAAATACCTGTTCCATAGTGGTAATGAATGGTGCAGAATCGCCACAAAAATATTTAGACTTAGGCATATATCTAGAGAGGCGGTATACATGGGTAGCTCATAAAGAAACGAAACTAGAGAACTTCTAAATGAAAAATAAAAGAAAATATATTGGCTAGTGGGAAAATAAACTTCATTTTTGGTAGAAAACATACTTTATATCTACAAGATCTGGACCTTTGGTATCCAGTTCTAGGACACTGCGTCTAATTTTAATATTGAGGTTCTCCAGATACTCCAATAATGAATAAATGTTCCTTGATTTATAAACAACACCAAAATTCATGATGACACAAATATACCAAAAGTAGGGCAGAAAATTCAAAAACAGCAAAAAGTATATGGAGAAATTTAACGACCAGTTTTATCAATTTAACGGTGAACCTTTTAGATAATAGCGAGACAATACGATGAATTCAAAAATGGGACCCCACAAATCTTTCTGTTATGTAATCTATTGGGACACTTTTAGCCTACAATAATCTTACAGAAAAAGAGCACTAATTACAACACTATGCAGATTGTGTTAATAAAAGAAAGAAAAAAAATCCCTTAATCTTCTGTTAAGACTATATTTTAACACTTTGGAAGAAGTAATTCTAAAAAAGACAAATTATCTGGAATAATGATTAGAATTTATGAATTTTATTTTTAAAAATAGGTCACAACTGAGAAATGATTTTTTTTTTCAAATTTATCATTGACGCAATAAAATTCTCTTTGTATGAAGTTCGAAAGAAAAACGCTACCGTATTTTATTGAAGTGTGATTGATTTTGAACGTAAAAAATATGTGGGCTTAAAACGAACCGTTAAATGTTACAGAGCTTACTGTTTCATTTCTTTTTTGAAACAAAAACTTTTTTTCGTCGTTCATAGATAAAAAGCTCCGGCCTGTAAATCTATTTCAATTGTAGAGAATAGTTTGAATCGATAATAAAAACGGTGAGTTTGGTGATGGTCACATATTGTAACACTGTGAAATTTTGGTCGAGACTCAACCGGGTGAGAGACGAACTTTGAATTGACCAGCAATGGACGTAGAAAATTAGAGGTTAGAGCTTGAATTTGTTCTCATGTGTGTATTATTGTGCGGCCAGTGGAAAATCGACTAACGTCCGGACTTGGAGGATGTTCGATAGTACGGCGAATTGGCCATTGGGGTATTCGAGAGAGAAAAGCCGTGGTGGGTACGGGGTGCAGGATGCAGGGTGCTAGCTAGGATTCGTAAATCTCAAACAAATCCTTATACATGAGTTTATTACATGGTCATTTGACTTCATTCCACCGTGACTCCATACAGTCCTTAGAAATGAGGACGAATTGAAGAAAGCCACATTTCCCTCATATATGGTTTGGTAAATTAACGGAGAAAAACATTGGAATCTCATTTAAAAGACCGAAATTATAAATTACGGTTCAACTTTGTAGCTGTAATATGGGAAAATTGTAATTATAAGTTCTCAGCTCATTTAAGTTGAAATAACATTTTAACCATTTTCTAACTATCAATAATGAAAGTTCCCAATTTTAAATGATTCAATAATTTTAAATTGAACAAACAAAAAAATAAAAAAAATACTGTACTTCTGAAGTAATTTTTACTCAAGAGAATATTTCAAATTTTGTCAGTAATCCAGTTTATTCCTTTGTTTATCTTTAAATAAGATTAATTCTGTTTTTATCAAATTTACAAACCCAAATTTGGTGTCAAAACTTGCAAGAAGATAATTTTGTTTATATCTTTTAAATACTTACGAAAGATCATGAATAATATGTATCCTACAATATTAGCGGCAGATGTATTCAGAAAAATATATACTTAAATTATTAATGAAATTCTTTTGTATATGATTTCCTAAATATTAGAAGTTATACAAAAAAAAAAAAAAAACAATACGTAAAAATAGAAAATTCTTCAAATGGTTTACAACAATATATTTTCACTAATATCCAGAATCTAGATCGTTTTGTATTTTTGTGCTTTTTAACTAGACAAATACTTCAAAGAACGAAATAAATGATGGACTTTATAGTTATAATCTTTCTCCCTTTGTTTTTTTAACAATATCCAAAAAAAAGTCAAAAGAATTAGAAGAATTCTTTATTTATTAAAATGGTTTAACGAAAAAACTATGTCTTGGCTGCAAGGGTTGACTTATTTTTTTTCTTAAAACCTAATTTCTATTGATAAAATGCACTAAAAAGTAGATACTAAATGTATGAGCTAAATCTTAGTATTGATTTCACCCTTGATACTAAATGAATATTAACTTAGCAATTAAGTTGTACATTAAAGAGAAGGGTGTTCCATATTGCTAAATTGTCCCCCTCGCTTTGATGCACAACTTGATAGCTTACGATTCTTATTAGTTAGAAAATATTGCCTTCATATCAATACTATGATTCAGTTCATAAATTATTTTCTTATCTTTTTGTGTATTTTGTCAATAGAAGTGAGGATTTAAAATCTTTTTAAAAATAAGTTTATTTTCTATTATTTGGAAAATGACCCAAATCGAGCTTTTTCTTTTTCTGAGAAAATAAAAATGTTATGAATATTTTTCTTTTGGAACTCTCGAAAGTCAGAAAAACGCCAATTAGTGGCGTTAAAAAATCGAAATTTTAATATTTATAGAAAAGCTCAAGGCCTCAAGTAAGCATTACATAGTTTTCATAGAAAATATATAAGTGAATTTTTTTTTCCAGAACTCTTGAATGGCGAAAAAACACTTAAGTGTTCCGTAGTTATTTTTTCCAAATTTCCAAAGTGTAGTGCTAACTTGAACGTGAAATTAACACATATTTTAAGGGAGACAATATTGAAAAATATTGAAAAATATAGACGCAAAGTGAAATATTTAAATTTCCATAACAAATAAGTTATGAAAACAATGATTTTTCTATCTTTTTTGGTTTTGTTTTGGAAGTTTTGAGATTCTCAAATATTTCAAAAATCCAATTTTTCGTAAGACTTTTTCCTCAAATGTTTACATATTGTTAGTATTTGGGGATATTTATGTAATTATTTTTTGTCTGCTTTTCCTTTTTGTACGTTTTCTCAAATTCTTATTTTTTCAACAAAAACAAATCCATTTTCGTACGCCGTTTAGATTGTTCATTCAACCAGAATGATACAAACATAAAGATGAAGTTCCTTTTTATTATTTCTTATTTTTCCCGTTTAAATTTCTTTATAAATAAAAGTTCCTAAAAAGCTTTAAAAAAATAATATTTATTTAAAATTGAATATGTTTTTTAAATTCTAAGGAAAATGTATCAAGAGAAATGGTTATACAATTTGGGAATCAAAATCAGAAAAAAATAATTAAATTAGCTCATAAATATTGTGTTAATAAATTTTTGGTGACAAATAAATACCGCGAGAAAAAATAGCGCAATGCTATAGCCATTGCATAGTTGATCCAAAAAATAAAGCACCATGTAAACCGTCACAATTAGTATAAGGAATGCTTATGAATTATTGTTTACAGGGAATTGTTATTCCTTAAATTTAAAATTCATATTTGAGTTTTTTTTACAAATATTTTAAAGATAGTAACCAACAAAATTTTAAACAAATAAACGATAGATATTTTTGAGAATTTTAAAAAAATAAAATAATGTTTTTCTTTTACTCAGGGGTAGGTTTTCTTAAGGTAGTAAAAAAATATCTATACCATATGTCCAAATACATTGTAGATTTTAATCATGTTAATAGTATATGAAAATTGTAAGATAACAGAAAGCATAATGACAAAAACGATGCTATCAAGTAAAATTAACATACATAAAATGTAATAATCCTGTAAATAATTTACGCATACATTAATGTCAATAAAATAATTAAATACATCTCAACAAAAGCCTCCACGTGTCTTATCAAATTTCTATCATTATTTAACATTAAGTAAATTTCATAAACAATCTTACATAAAGCGAAAATCGAAAAATTATAAACCATTCCTTGGGCATGATATAATTTTGCTCGTAACACAAAATAAGTTACATCAAAATATTGATGCTATAATTAATTGAGAAAATAATTATATTATGATTTCCATTTGTGTAATATTTTCATTAAACAGGCGGTGAATGTAATTTTATTTAACGAAAAATACTTTCGACATTATCAATGCTATCAATAATATGGAAAAATATATAACTAATATAATGAAGACTGAATGTAAATGACGTCGACATTATTAACTTCATGTATCAAACGTAACAAGCTTAAATAGTTTAAAGCGAAAAGCTTTCTCAACACTTTCATAGTGCATGCATTCAATATTCCCTAATCATATTAAACGTGGTACAAAATAAAATCAGATTTTGAAGAAAAATATACAAGCTAGCGACTAAAAGCTTTTCGAATAAATATTGGAATATTTTGTTGTTAAATTTCATTTTCTATTTTTTATAAAGGCCAATAAATTAAACCTCTTAACAAGCGTGTTTTCCGCTACCTTTACTCTGATAAAATGGGGTTGTTTAAAGAGGATAAAATACAACAATAACTCTGAATTGATACAGAAAAATCAATAAAAATTCATCATCATCATCCACTGCCATAAAAATTGGAATTAAATTTTTATTTTAATCACAAATACAATCAGATTATTTCAAGCAATAGACAAAATACAAATAAATTACATTCTTTATATGGAAGCTATTTATCTTGATAATGTACCTCCCAAAAGAATTCGATATTTGCAAAGTAATCGCACGAATTTAATGTAAAAAAAAATAAAATTCCAATAAATACAGTTTGATTTATGTGAAAGAAAATAAATTAAAAAAAAACAAATTTAATCAAGTCACAAAATTGCTGTAAAGAAAAGTAGTAGTTTGTGTAATTTTAATTGTAAAATTGATTGCAAAATATAACTTTGTTATAGTTAAAGTTTAAAGTTGGTTTCACAATTGCAAATGTAATTTGATTTGTGAACAATTCGGAGGAACTCTTGGATATTAATATAATATTATTAGCTTCATGCAAGAATGGGTTTGATGCAACCTAATGGTAAGTTTAGCCAACGGTTATTGATGGTAGTTGAAAATTAATAAACTTTAAAACATTAACAGCATCAATTGACACAATGTACCAACACACTTAATTCGAGGAAATTTTATTAATAAAATTGAAATTGAGGTTTATAAATTTTGTAAAAATTTTTGATTTACAACGGTATTAAAAAAATTAAATCAATTTAATTTGTACTCTGGCCAGTAAACAATAAAAGCTTTTTAATATCTTTTGAACAAAGTTTTACATAGTACACTGGTTCCCAAACATTACATTTTTACGACCCATTTTTCAATTATAACATCCATTGCAATCTCTATCGCTTAAAATAATTGATTAATTAATGTATTGAATGATACCAGCAATTATTGGTTTGAAAACCAAGCAAAAACTTCATCAAATCAGAAATTAGAAAGAAACTTTGAATGTCGGTTTTCATTTCTTAAATATTTTATGCAAGATTTTTTTCTGATTTGCTCGCATCCCTTTTTTGGGGTCGTCACTATGGGGAGGCTTACTTTGAATTTAAAAAAGCGGTATCATAAGATCGAAGTGATTTAACTTTGTGTTATTTTGAGCATAAGATATTTTGTGCTAGTTATGTTAATATTTTGTTATTTAAATATTTTTTTGGATGGAATTATTTAATTATGCACACTTTCTTAAAGCACCATGTTCTTATTAATTCTTGTTGAATCTTTTCTCCATGAATAAATGAAAGAATACAACGTATAAAAGCTCAGAAGTCCTTTTTTTCTTTTTACTGTTTAACAAATATAAACTCGACAAAATGTCGTTACATGAAACTAATCTTTTATGGCCTATCCTAAGAGATATGTTGTCTCAGTAGATTCATTGGTCAAAAGATTTAAATGTCAGAATTACAACAATTAAAATTAATTTTCAAAGCCAGACTTTCAAAGCTCCATGGAATTGGTTTAAACCAATAATAGTTTCGAGTACAATAACATTATAGGCCACCACCAGCCTGATTAACAGTCTACACGTAATTGAAATTGAATTGTAACAATACCATACGTAATAGGCTGCAAAATAGGCTCATGTGTTTATTCAAGTCCCTAAAGGAAACAAAGAGAAGGAAAAATAAAATCTCGTGGTGCTTTTTTGAAAATATATAAAGATTAGTTCTTTTACTTATCTTATACACTGTAAAATAGAATTTGATAAGATTTTGTGAAAATATTTTTCCCAAATTAGCAGCTATTATTTTATCGGGTTATGAAAAAGGTGAAAAATATTTCCCGTACGTTTTAAAAAATATTTCAGGGAAATTTTAATTACAAACGGGAAAGTAAAACTGTTTTAAACAGCTTAGTTTCGTGCCTTATAAGTGACTTTAAGTCCATAAAAATCTATAGAAATTCTAGCCCTTTATTTTGGATAATTTGCATATCGTTAGATTTTTGATTCTTTATGTACTTAAAAATTTACCTTGTCTTTACTCCATTCTTTATTCTGTCCTTTGTTTAATATGGCTTATAAAAAATTAACTCTTATTAAATTCCTCAACTTATCTTTTTTCCGTTCTTAATTACCGAGAAAAACCGTTTAACGGATTCAAAATTAATATAAAAAGGCAAATTAATACTATGGAATTCAAATTCATTAACTGTTTGGTTTTATATTACCAAAGAAAAAACATATATTGTTACGGTCTTATGATTAATTTATTTATTTTCACGGGTTCGTTAGGACTTTTTTCAGGACATAATACAAAAACACCATTTATTTTATCAATTATTTTAACGGTTATCGTGATTTATTTTGAACTTTGTAACTTGTACTGGTCGTAATCGCCTTATTTATATTATCGTCTTATTTGCCACTTTCTGGAAATTTCTAGTACATTCGAAGGATTTCTATATCTTTCTACCTGACATTATAATCTCATGGGAAAACTACTGTAACGTCTTCCATCTTACTTCAATCTCATTGTTAGAACTTTCGAATGTTCTTAGCCCGCAACAATATAAGCATGAAATGAAATGAAACATAATTTTCTTATGAGCATTTAAAGGCATATTTTAGCTATAAAAATTTTCATCACTCAAAAGATCTAGCCGATTTAGCATTTGAAAACCGCATTCACTTCTAATGCAGGGCCTTTACCTAGTTTTATTTTTTTTTTCATCAAAGGTAGCCTTACACTTAATCATACATATCTCACCTATATAGTAAGGTGATAATTATGGTGACAACCCTTTATGAATATTTTTTCTCTGTATCACTTGAAGATGCAATCACAAAATTGAAACTATATGTCAATAAATTAAAAAAAATATTTTAATGATAGATAAAGATTGAGTGCATAGATGTAAATATATGTTTTAGCCTACTGGTAGCCGAGTGGTTAAGGCGACCGCTCCAAAACCGGTAGGTATTGGGTTCGATTCTTGAATCAAGCAAATTTTCGATAGTAAAGTTGACATATATGCATGGGTGTATCCGTAATTTATTTATATTTTTAAAACATTTTTCCACCAATTTGACCTTTTGATAACTTTAACTGGTAATAGCAAACTTATAAACAAATTTGGTATATGTCCTCAATTTCATGAATATATCTCCTATAGATACTAAAAAAACGTTAAGGATTGTCACCCCCATTATCTCCCAACTATAGATGATACGGGTGTGAGATTGAGTGTATGGCTATTTTAGATGAAATACAAATAAAACAAGGTAAGAGCCCTGCATTAGATATAAGTGCAGTTTTCAAATGCTTAATAAGCAAGATTCCTTTAAGATTATTCCTTAATAGCTAACTAATTAAGAAATTGATATATTTTTTTATTTGGTGTCACTTTGGGGGTTGATTTAAAAAATCACCACTTTCGTTTTTTACAGTTTTAAATGTTGTAAAAATTTAAAAAAAAAATATATATCATAATTATTTTTTTGGTAGTCATGTATAGTCTCAATTTCATGAATATATCTCTTTTAGGTACTGAAAAAAAATATTTACGTTTTAGATTGTCACCCCCATTATCCCCTTACTATAGATGATACGGGTGTGAGATTAAGTGTATGACTTTTTAGATGAAGAACAGTTAGTTAACAACAGTTTTCAAATGCTTAGTAAGCAAGATTCCTTTAAGATTTTTACCTAATAGCTAACTAATTAACAAATTTGATTATTTAGGGGTTGGTACGAAAAGTCACCATTTCTCGTTTTTTACAGTTTTTAATGTTAAAATTAAAAAAATATATATCATATTTAGTTTATTGAAGATCATGTATTTTCTCAATTTCATGAATATATTTCCTATATACTCGTAGATACTAAGAAAAAAAACGTCAAGGGTTGGCACCCCCATTATCCCCTTACTATATAAGATAGGGGTGCGAGGTTAAGTATTTGGTTATTTTAGATGAAAAATAATTAAAACAAGGTTAGAGTTCTGCATTGGATATGAGTGCAGTTTTCAAATGCTGAATAAGCTAAATTCTTTTAAGGTTTCTCCTAGTAAAAATTAAAACCAGTAATTAACTTGTTGGTTTTATGTTTAAATGAATAGCGACATCTAAGTTTTAACTTATTGATTAGTTTAAGATCCTAGCAAACTCAACTTTCCCTGCGAACTATTTCAATCACTATAGGGGTTGGCACTCCAATTTTAACGCCTTCCAAACAAATTTTACCTTTTAGGCTACGTTATTCTGTGGTTAAATAGAAAACTTTGGTGAAAAGTTTTCTCCTGTTTGTAGACACAGAAAACCAACATTCACTGAAAACTTATTATCCTCAGTCCAGGATACTAACTAATAAATTTGCTTTAAAACAAATAAAGCAGCTCTCCCTTTAAAAAAGTCATCTTTATTAAAGAGCCATATAAATTAATTTTTAGAGACACAAATTAAAACAGGTATAGCACAAAGAGCTTCTGTGTACATGGCCAGAAATTTTAGTTCTCACTTAACGACTCTTAAATATGCAAATTGAAACCGTTGAAACGAAAATAAATTAAGTTGCCCCGGATAAAATAAACAGACAGAATTTCCCCAAAACGGACATGACTTTCATCTCACATTTTGTGATTATAATTTAGTCAAAAGAGACAACCCTGTATTTGTGATGAGATTAAATCAAAGGAAATATCATCTTCATTAAACAGATTCATAATAATTATCAATTATGATTTAATGAAAATAATACGCATTACGCTTAAAGAAAGAATTTTAATGGATCGCTTTAATATTCTAGCACAGTATGATGGATTATTAATTCTATGTGTAATGATTAAATGGTAATTTTATTAGAGAAATTAAATTAAATAATTCGCAGATATAGTTAACCAATTTATATTCTCCAACAGTTGAGTTTGTAAATAGTAAATTATCCTTTTTAATTTTGCACGGGTTGCAAAATAATTTATTGCTTTTAATTGTAAAAAACAATTAATTATTGAAGATATATGTATAAAATCACGTTCAATTTGAATATTTTAATTGTAGAACGTTTCAGTAATATCTAAATACTTTAAACAGATAAAATTATTATGGAAAAGGTCGTAAAATTTGTATGCACAACAGATATGGAACTGAACGAAGCAATAAATACATGGAACAAAATAAATGAATTTTTTTTATTAGTTTATTTCTGTTATAAAAAAAAAAGTTTAATAAGGAAAATTGCAAACATTTTTTTCTGTGTAAAAGAAACTTGTTATATTGATTTTCGCCATTTACTGTCTTTTGAGAGGGAATAAAAAAGAAAATTGGGTTAAGTAAAATTTATGTTAAAAGGTGTTTATGAAATGAAGTTGAAAGTAAAGAGTTGATTTTTTTGCGAAAAGGTGTGTTGAATCATAATAAAATGAACGTAAAGATATTTTATGAGGAGATACGATAGTTTTGTTAGGCTATTCGTTGGTTTCTGCAAATATTGGCAAGGATTGAAGTAGAATCCGAATTTTATGGCTGCAATAATGCTTTGAATTGTGGGTTTTTCTTGATCAATATAAATTTTACGTTTGAATTTAAATAATTCAAAATATATTTTTATTATTGATTCTTTCAAATTTTAAAATTTTTACTAAGAAAAAAGTGTTTTATAATTGCATATTCTATTCATGATTAATTTTTGTAGGTACACTTTAAAGGTAGTCAGTGACTGTTACAGTTGATAGCAAGAGCCAGTTCTTTTGATGAACAGTAGGTGGCGCAAAAAAACGATTATAGTTTGTTTTAATTTCATACTGAAATTTGCTAATCAATCTTGTTTTATGATCCCTAGCCAAAAATCAGTCTCGAAAAGTTTTTTTGCAGGATACTTATGACTTACAGAAGTTCCAAAAATGATCAAAATTTCTCCTCGATACGGTACCATTTTTGTACAGGAAAGAAAATGTCTTGATTTCTAAGGGTCACTTATATTTTTTTCATTTTTGAATGCATTTTTTGAACGTTTTCTTCTAAGGTCAATAGAGTAGATCCCTTTTTTTTAAATTTACCCTCACAAAGCAAAAAATCAAAAAGTTCTACCTAACTTTAAAGTTGTTTCTATATCCCTCTTATGTTAAAAAAAACTACTGCCAAAATTTTCATACAAACAAATTCAATACAAACTAAAATTTTCTTCGAACTTCTCTTGAGAAAGTGGAGTGAAAAAAAAAAACTTTCAAAAAAATAACCCTTTGGGAAAAGAGGGAATCCAAATTTTAGAATGACATCGCCAGTATAGAGGTTGGTATCCACGTTAATGACAATTGCTGACAAGAAGGGAAGGGTTTCCAAAATCAGCAAAAACGTGATGACCTAATAAGTGGAAAATCCCTTATCTATTAGAAGATATCCAACTGTCAGTGGTTTATCCCATGAACGACAGAAGTGTCGCGGTTTCTTCTAAAGGAAATTTGAATTAAATGAATTACATCAAATATAATTGATGGATATATATAATTTCAAGGTATTACTTCCTTCTTTACTTTAGGGTTTCTTACTTTAGGTCGTTCTTATATACCAATTAACTATTCAATTGTAAGGAAAAACCAGAAAAATTCTTTCTCACAAAAATCCTATTCTTTTACAGTGGTTTATGTACCTATTTCTGTACCATAAAATAATAACAAACAATGCTAAAGTATGTAATTTCAGTAAACAATTTAGAGAAAAGGTTACACTTTTTTTGCACTGAATTATTCCCATTATATAAAGAATATTAATAAAATGTACATATTTATAAAATTTGCAGAAAAATTTGGATTAAAATAATGCTTGAATATTTAACGATGTTTAAACAACCAAACATTAATGCAATTTGTGCATTAAATGTTTTAATTCACGCTATTTACTTACAATCCAAATAAATTATACTATTAAACAATACATCAATATTCAATATTTTCCTGCATCAACAACAAATATAAAAACAACTTTTTTCCAGAGTCAAATATAATGGAATATTTAACAAATTTTACCAAATAGTTAGAATTATTGATTTGAATAATGTGTAATAAATATATAGTGTACATTTAATACCCATAAATTAAATGGATTGTAGTATTAAAGTGAAACAGTTTTTTTTTTTATATTTAGCATTTAATTTAAAATTTCAATTTTTAATATTGCATTTATTATGTACATGAATTTTTAATGGAAATGATAGCAAAAATTGTTGTATTTGATATTATTGATATAATATTATTTATATTATTGCACACTCTTAGGCTTTTAAACATAATTATTGATTTAGTAATATATTATTATTAATAACCTCGTTCCATTTAAGTAACCTTAATGAATTTGACTACTTAAATTTATTCATTGCTCTTGTTGATCATATGAAACGGATGTAATATATGAAATACAGTTATTAATTATTCTTTAACGTAACTTTTAGTGCTAAAAATCTTTCAAAAGCCTTATAGAATATTGCGTTTTTCCTGAATCAAATTTTCCAATTGGCAATTTAAATTTTTTGAGCATAAAATTAATCCTAAACTTTATTTTTTATTTCTTCGGATTTATACACTTTTAATTTAGTGGAGTTGAGAAACTTTGGATCTCTTTAAATGAATAAATTTCTTGAATCAGCTTGGATTATTGGCTTAACCACTGGAAAAAGGTTCAATTATCAAATTTAAAATCATCAAATTTTAAGTTTCGGAAAGAGATTATATCATATTATGAGTGTTACTCAAAAGAATGGCAGTATAAGGAGTTGGATATTAATAAAAACATATTATATTGAAATTAACTAAAATTAAATATATTTGTCACCAAATTGCAATTGATTGGTTTTGATAAAATGAAAAGGATAAGTTTTTTAAAGCTAGAAAGTTTATTACTGATCTGATAATATAAGGCTACCAGATAAACGAAGACATTAAAAACAAATAATAAAACACAAGCATGAAATGAATTTGACATTAATTGTTGAAAAGATAATGAAAATGTTTATTTGTACGAATATTTGAAAGAGAGTGGGAAAAATATCTTTCCTAAAGGATAAAACAACGGGAAAATCAAGTAAATGTCCCTCATAGACAAAGGTAATATTGTCATAATTTTGCCAACTGAGGAATGTTAAGAAGACTCGTCTTACGTTGTTGAACTGCTGAATAAACCCCAAAGGGACCTTTTGATATTAAAACGCCTTTTCCAAAAGAGATAAATTTCCAGTTGAAAAACGAGATTTAAAAAAGAAAACTATAAAGTTTCTACTGCGGAAAATGCTTGAAAAATATGACATAATTGTCGTTAAACTTAATATCTTGTTCTAGATATGTAATTGCTTTTTAATATACAATTACAACTCCAACAACCCTACAAGTAATTATGAGGAAAATATCTTATAATTACTCAATTTAAACAATTAAATGTTGCATTAGTCTTAGAAATTTTCTCTTATTTTTCCATATAAGCTTTCAGCAACATTTTCCTGGATTTTTGTGGAAATGACAAACACATAATATGTAAAATATAGATAAAGCCTGCAGGTAAGTGGAAAGGTTTATGTATGTTTTGGACATTTCTCGTTTCCGTAGAAAAAAGCAATATTTTCATTTGAAAAAACGGTCTACAAACAAAAAGGGGGTGCGGCAACAGTTGATAGTAGCAAAACGAACAAAAATACAACGAACAACGATAAAAAACAACCCACTTATATAAATATAAAAGCTCTACAGCAAACTAAGTTATGTAAGGCTTTTTTGTGAAAATTCTAAAATTAAACACGAGAGTTCGGTTCATTGTTCCCCCATTTCTTTTATGACCAATTAAAACAAGGTTAAATTGTAATATTAATTAGTTATATACAAAGTGAAAGGTGGGTAGTTATGTATTATAATTTTCTCGAGAATTTTACTCCTCCAATATACACATATTTTTTTTGCGAAAGATGACAAAAGGGAAAGCACTCGTAATTAAGTTTGTTCATAAAAATAATGTTCAGATGTGGATAAATAAAAGAGGAGAAAAACAAAGACGAAATCCAATTATCCTTTGCGAAAACATGATCAAAACATTAAAGTGCAATGACATCGTTCCGGTCATTGTCTTTATTTCTTTGGCGTTTTGGTGTTGTTTTCGTTATCACACATATGGGATTTGAGAAGTTTAAGACCATAAAAAGCTTAGATTCCATTTAGAAACGAATCATCTTAAATGAACATATAGCAATGCTTCAATTTAAATAAATTACTGTAGATGTTACTACGACAAATAGCGAACTCGTGGTATAATAAAAAGCTCAATAAAATTTAGCTAAGTACGGTTTAAGTTAAAGCGGCCATTTTTAAGTTCAACCAGTATGTATTTTTTCATTGAAAATTTAAACTCCTTGCGGGATTTTTCATCTTTTCAGCCATCTGAATTCATTTTTATAATATTCGACATGATGTTTAAAAAAAAATCTAAGAAGTTTTCATCATTTACGTGTATTGTATGGAGCTTTTTCTTCGGAAAAGCTTCATTTAATATTTTTTGTACGAACGTCAAATATGTTATCAAACCTGATTGATTGTGTTTTTTTCGCATCAATAGTTTACTAGATGTTTTACGTGTAATTTTTTGTAGGTATGAATACAAAGCTCAGCGATATAAAAGTCAAAAGCATTTGTGTTTGCTGGCAAAAACTTATATCAAATTGTTGTGGATTTTTTTTTTGGAATTTGTGCTGAGCCTTTGATATTTTATCATATTCGTCCAAATATTTTTATTAAAACATAAAAATAAAGGGTTTTGTTTTTCTTTTTATTTATGAGCGAATATTTGTATTAATGGTAGGACTGTGTGGGAGAGAAATATCAAACCATTTTGTTTTATTTTAGCGAAAGCAATTTTTAATTAAAATTATTATTATTTTTGAAATGAAAATTTTAGCTTTCATTTTCAGTAAATGATTTTTTTTGATAGAATTGAGTTTTAAATTTTCTCTTATATTTATAAATAACTTTCTCAAAAATACCCAAAGCTGAAATTAAAGCTCATCGTGGGTGAAGGATTTATTACGAAACTCATCATACAAAATTTGTAGATGATCATCATTGATATAAGCCTTAGATTCTACTCCAGTTCAAGTCTATATTTCAAATAAGCCTCTTGAGAAGTCCAAGTGATATTTCCTATTTCTAACTTATAATTCTGAAACATTATACCTTATCCATGAATGAACACCAAATTCCCCCAAACTTTTGATACTGTATATCTCAAAAAATTCATCATTCTTTTATCTCATTTTTTTGATAATAAATTAATTAATAAGTTAGAGATACCTTATGTAGCATACATTTTTCATTGTTTTAATAAAATTAATTAAGTTAGACATCAAAATTTGACATCTCGACTGTTTTCTCATTGATGCTAATATAAATAAATAATATTAATATTAAGTGGCAATTCGAGTAAATGGATGCCAATATTTTGTCACCCGTCAAACTGTCGATAGAGGAAGATTCAACTGATCTCCTTTTAACCAGGTCAACTTTACCAAAGTTTAAAGTCCCAACTAAATTAACCAAATTCACAAAAACAAATCGCTCTGATAACTGCTAATTTGAAGATTTCTTACTAAAGTTAGGTTCAATTAAATTTTGGGTCGATTTTTACAAGGGTTAATACAAAATTGGCAGTTTTACCAAAATTTTTCCAAGTGCTTTTTTCGAAAAAAAAGAAAGTGTATGCTAAATTTATTTCAGATTTTTCCAAGGAATTATTTTCTTTATCATTCTTGACCAGAAACTAAATATTTTCTCCTTAAATTTTCAAGTATTTTACGCATATGTGAAATATTTACCAAAGTTATTTATCCTTTCCAGTTTTAGCTTCGCATTACGAGAAAAAGTAAAGCGTATGCTTAACTTATTTCTGATATTGCCAAGGAATTCTATTCTTATCATTCTTAACCAGAAGTTAAATCATTTCATCTCATTTTTTCAAGGACTTTATATATGAAACATTTATCAAAAGGAATATACCCTTCCCAGTTTTGGCTTCGCAATCCTCCCAGGTTGCTTTTGCTGATCTAAGATTTTGGGTTCTGTCTAAGCCTCATCATTCCACACAAAATTTTCATGTTTAATTTTCAACTTAATTTTTTAAATAAGTTAAAATTTAAATCTTTGTTTCCTATCTTTCTAGTTAAACTACAAATAAATCTTGGTTAAACTATCGACTGAAGATTGCATCCTATTTTTAGTAAACATCAGCATACGTATTTATATAATTTAGATATGGTCGGTATTGTAACATCTAGCATCTCATTGAACTTCCAAAAAAAAAAAAAATTATCCGGAGGATAAAAACACCTGCGTGTTAACATCGAAAAGAAATGGCATGTGTAGGCTATATCCATCCGATAAATTTTTATTTATTTGTTAAGAGTAGCCAGTTCTTTTACTAATGGATTTATTTAACATATAAGACTTACCATTTTAATATGTTTTTTTGGAAAAATCCAACATTTATCACTATACTTAGGTAAAGACACGCATGTTTTCTCTATCCTCCTGATAAAGTTATATCTGGAAGATAAATTTAACTATCTTGATCTGAAAACTTCGACATTTATTTGATAAGATCTAAATAATATGATCTTTGAATGAAAATACCCACCCTTAGTGTGATTTTTTTTTCTGCCAAAAGCAAGAATATTAATTTTCAGTACTATTTAAATATTTAAATTTTGAGAACCAGAATAAAAAAATGCATAAAGGATGTACAACAAAGGGAAAAGCTATTCGAAATTGATCTGTTATGCAATTATATTGTAACAGAAAGGGACAAAGCCTGTCTCTCTCTTTGTGCCATGCCGGCACGCGATTGGCTGAGTGACTTCTATCTCTCTCCGACCAATGTGAGTGTACATATAGACTGTTTTGGAAACATCTATAGCATGTACATATGGATTGTTCTGGAACTTTGGATTATTCTAGAATGTTGGGCTGCGGGTATATAAGTCGCTCAGCTCAAGCCCAGGGACAGTTATGTATCAGAGTTCTGTATAGAAATTCAGTTGTGAATTTCCGTTACGACAAAGCGATTACAAAGCGATTATTAGTGTGATTTGAATTAAAAGTGATTATTGTCATTTAAGTGATGGTTTTGACAAGTGTGATTGTGTAATAAAAAGTGTATACAAGTGCAATAAAAAAAATTGTTAAGTGTGAAAGTGATTATTTATTTCCAAAAGAAATTAAAGAACGAATTACGCCATCTCAATACAGTTTTAAAACGTCACGTTACAATATCATTAAAAATTGATTTTGAATAAAAATATTGTTTTTTTTTAATTGCTTTAATAAGCTTCCAATCGACTTTAAATCTTACAAAGATATGGCTTATATAGTCAAATATTCATAGTATAAATTTTAATCTTTTCTCATAACTTGTGCTTATTCTTCTAAACAACTTTAAGAATTATTTTTCTTGAATGTGTAGAGTAAATATATTTTTCAAATATATCAAATTCGAATAATGTTTTGTTATTAAAATAAAGGTACCAGCAATAATTTATTGTAAAACAGGTAATTGATTTCAAAGACAAATATATGACATGAAAAAAGCTACAATTTAAAAACTTTTCAAATTATAAAACCAAAATATGCTTTTTTAAAACATTAACTTTAAAAGTTTCTTATCTTCAAATGAAATTTCGAACAGTCATAAAATACATCTGTTCAACGATGTCCAAACTCAAAAGATAACACACATAATTCTTCATTATTTATTTTTTATTTTCATTGAACCACAAGAAAAACAATTCTTATCGAAAAAAAATTCAAATAAATTTTTATTTTATGCAACTGATAAACTGATAATCAGCCTTATTTTTATTTTTTTCGGAATACAAATCCCCGAAATAACATAAATGTTTTTTGTTCATCTTTAACAATTTGCTCACTTGAAGCTTTTCAAAGCTTTTCCCCTTTTATTACAAACCATTACAATAGCTGTTCCGTGCTTTAAAACTATTTCCATTTTATCGTAAAGCTCTCAATTTAATAAGAAAAGTCCAACTTTCATCAAGTTATTGCAGCCGTTGTCCGGTCTTATGAAATAAGAAAACAGTTTTATGCATCATTCCCACACTATAAAAAAAAAGTATAATGATTTTTATTTATTTATGATTTTTGTTTTGAGTTTGAAAAGTTATTGTTGGGTAGAATATCGAAAAAATGAACTTAATTTGATGATGTTTGCTCGTTTAAGTTGCTAAAGAAGGAATTTTCAAAGTTGTCACGTGAATTTCATTTGAATTTTCGGAAAAGTATATTGGTCTCATTGGAATATGAATAGTTTTTTCATTTTATTTACATATTTATTGTTGCTTAGAAGATTCTGAAAACGACAGATAACAAACACCCGCACGTGACATTTCATAACCTACTTTTGCCATCATCCTAATGTATAAAATGTTAGTACCTATATGAAGTGAGAGAATTTCCAACTATACGTCCTATTCTGGGAATAAAATGATAAACTCTGCACCCCTTACGTTTACAGCCCCAACTCTATACAATTTCAAATGGAGAAGGATCATTTTTATAGTTAATAGATGAATAGTTTGTGGCCTTGTTCGTATCACTTCATATATTACATGAAGAAGATGCATAAATGTATGTATCCAGGTAGATGATACTATTGAAAAATTCCAACCCCTTTTCGGTTGTTATCTCAACTATTTTAGAAAAATCGACGATTGAGAAAAGCAAAAATAAAATGTTCTCTCTACATATCTCTCTATTCTTCTAGTCTTCTCAAGCTTCCATTTCCAAAGACACATTAGAGAAATTTTTCGAATTTATTTTGAAAAATTCGAAAATAAAAATTCATGCAAATCTATCTTTCAAGATAGTACTAAATCATTTTACCTTAACAAAACTAGTTTTATCAGTCTCGAAAAAATGTTTCTTATCCTTCCTGTTTCTGCGGAAAAAAATGATAAGATAAATCCAATAATATCCCAGAATCTATTCTTCCCTGAAAGATTGATATCATTAAAATATTTTACAAAACCAAAACCCGTTTTTTTTTCTCTCTCATAACGTTGTAATGAAAAAATGGGTCAAAAAAGCGATCATTCAGTATCATAAGAAAGCTCTAGAAAGCAATTAATTGGTTCACATTACTTTTCATATATCATTGATTTCGAATGCAACGAACTGCACAGTATTACGCATCAAAACCACGTCACAGCCTCACCCTAGTCTCATATGGTTATTGAACAAATTATTTTCCGTTCTATTCATTTCAATTTTATAAATAGAAATTATTGCCTCATTGCTCGCAAGTCAATTTACACTATAACTTTATCATATATCATTGTAATTAATGTATTGAGAGAATGGAAGCTGCAAATGAGAAATGAAGGTTTGTACAGGTGGAAACTATAGGGGGTGGAATGGGATGAATGTATGGCTTGCGTATATGTCTTTCATTATTTGTATTTGTGTTGTTAAGTAAATTATTTATTCTAACACATAATTTAATTGAAAATATGGCGAAAACTCTGAAGTTGAGAATGGATGTTAATTTATTGCAAATAAATTACTTGTGGGACGAGGAATTTATTTCAAGTTCATTACTGATTTACTTTACTATAACTGCTACTTTTAACTTCGTCTGTATGGTAAACCATTACAAAGGTTATATTATTTTCTAGTGCCAACAATCTACTTTGAACCATGCCACATTTTACGCATTTATTGTTTTTTCTTAAAAACATTATTTCTATTATATTTTATTACTTTATTTAAATACATTTATTTTATCCTATTAATTTGGCTATCATTTTACAAATATGAACAGTTTTTAACAATTAACTAAAAATTTACTGTATAGAAACTTAATCACTTAGTAACAATTGAGGTTCTGGTGCGTTTTCTGGAGTGTCCGTGCTGGACCCACTGCTTGGCTTCTCGTTCGGGTCCCGGGCTTCGATTTTCTGACCTCTACCGGAAACTCAAACTCGTCAAACTAAACTTGTGGCGCTAAACAATTTTGACACCATAATTCATTTCTATTTGATTTTAACAGAAATTATATCCCACATAAGCTTTTGTATAAAATTTTATCCCATTCAATCCGATCATACAAAATTGACTGTAATCATATCGGTGGGAAACAGTTCTAATTAAAAAAAAGCTTTATTTTACGGTTGTGTACTTTAAAACATTAAAAAAGTACCCTTTTAAACTACTACATTTATTTGTATGTCTGTCAGTCCCCTCGGTCAAAATTCATTTTCTCATTATCACGTAAGAGATTCAATTTGAAAAATGGAACTATGATCTCTAATATCTCTACGACTAGAGCCCAATTTAAATACTTAATGGCTCTAGGATGAACAAATTTTTGGAACTCCTAATACCAATACAATTTTCAAAGCAAAAACTCACCATTTGAAAAATCGTTCTTTTTTATTTGAGTAAATTAATTTAGCCGTCACCGGTCGCTACTGGGTTTGAATATATTTGGCTCCTAAAAGCCTTGTCTCTAGGATGCAACCTAATCGACCTATAGCAAAATCGACACCTCTCTGCGGTAATGAAGTAATTAAAAGTTAAGTTTGCAATGTAACGCTAAGTTAACGATTTAGTCAGAACAGTAAATCAAAACTTTAAAAGAGTTTTTGCATCACATCATCATCATCATTCGTAATCATCCTGCCTACGAAGACTCTTCATCCAATCCGCCAACTTATTAAATCTAAACCATCTATGTATTACTTTGGATAATACTTTACTATTGGACTGTTCTTTTGGTTCGTTGGTTCTTCGTTAACTGTTAATAGAAGTAAAAAAATTGAAGATATCAGACTTTATCACAAAAAAATAAATTTATTATTGGTGTCTGTGGTTATTACTGTATGTAAGTTAAAGTTTCAATTTTTAAATTTTACATATTTTCCCATAAATAAATATTTCAAAGTAACATACTTTTACATTGCCTCATCTTCTATTTAGTCAACGTAGTATAGTTATAAGTTGATATTAAGTTGAGAAAATGTGAAACAAATTCGTACGCTTTCGGTATTGAAAAGACAAAATTTTAAGGCTTGAGTAAAATAGAACTTAAAAGATAGAAACTTCACCAAGGGGCTATTTTCTTCACTAGAAATTTTCGATATCTACAATTTCAAAAGTTTTGTTTACAGTTCATAAATGAAGATTTTTTTGGATTTGTACATTAAGAGCTGATATTTTGGTTCATTGATACAGAAGTGTTAACTTTGATAATTCCTTAAAAAAATTATTGGGAAAAAATATGAAAGTACGTTTATAAAGAATTGTTAGGTTTTTAGGTAATGTTTGACTTTTTACCAATTTTTGTGACTAATGATGAAAATAGGAGGCGGCAAAATTGTAAGTTACGCCACTGCATAAATATTTAACCTTATTTTTAAGATAGTTTTTCAATTGATAAAGACATATCTATTAAATAAACCCTACACATTTTCTCCATACAAAACATTATTATTAGGTAAAAATACGGATGTTTTCACTATCTTCTGGATAAAATTGTAATTCTCGACTAACTTTAAGGCTTTAAAACCAGACGTGAAAATACCAGCCCTAAGTCTGTAACTAAGCATAGTCTCTACGGTCAGACCTTCGTTAATTTATAAAAGCTGAAATTTTCTCTGCATATTTCCCCAAGACTGGTTTGAATGATCAGCGACTTCGGAGTTTGAATTATGGCTACTTTGGCAGGTAATAGGTTACAAAAGTCATAGAATAAAAGCTCAATTTAATCAAAATATAAAGTATCAAAATATCAAGTAAGTTTTTTATGATTTTTTCGGAATAATATAAGAAATCACATCCTTCATTAGACGCCACTTTTGATACTAAGCTATAATGAGTTCATGGTGTCGCGAATGATACTATAAAAGCTGAATTTTAATGATGTTACTTGGGCAACTCTTAAAAGATGTTATCTCAGTAGCTGGACAATTTTGATAGTTTTAAGATCTTAAAAAGCGCATTACGTAACACATATATTTTTATCTATCAAATAGCTATCTTAATGGTATGGTCTATCTGTAATTCGTGAAAATGTGAAATACTGGCCCTTAGTCATTATTTTTTGGCAATTGTTACTAAACTTTTATTACTCATATCACAGTAGTAATGATTTCTACTTACAATGGTTAATACCTTAATGGATGGAAGAAATGTCTTAAAAAATTATTTTGAGTTTTGTTGTTAAAAATAGTATATAGGCAAGAGCAATAGTTTACCGGAGTTTTCAATTGATAGTTAGATTTTAAAACAGTTTTCTGCATATTGTTTGAATTTAAAATGATTCCAAAAATTGGCTCTTGAATATATTTTAAAAATTTCGTAGAGAAAGTTAATAATAATCAAGTATTTTAACTATTTTATTAAAAATAGAAGTTAAAGCTTTAAATATAACATAATAATCATTTTAAGGATGAAACTTACCCCAATTTTTATTTGCTTAAAAATGGTTAAATTTATCTTCTTATTGGTAAAAATATTCAGAGGACTAGGATTAAATAATAATCAGTCAAAACTATTTATTACATGCGCGAGTTTCGGCCCGGTTATTGAGCCTTCCTCAGGCGTTCGTAAATAATCGCTTTAGCCTTGTTAAAAATAATCATTGTCAATTCATTTTTATACGGTACAGTTGGTAAAATCAATCATAAAACTCCCAAGAAATATAAAAAATTTTCCCAATAAAAAATATAAAATAAAATTTCAATAAAAATAATTAAAATTAGTTAAAAATTACGTTATTTTAAACAATTGAACCGCTCAGCATTGACAAGTCTCAGAGACTCGTTTTAAAATAATGTCATTTTTAACTAATTTTAATTATTTTTAATAAAATTTTATTTTATATATTTTATTGGAAAAAAAAATTATGTATCTTGGGAGTTTTATGATTGTTTTTACCAACTGTACCGTATACAAATGAATTGACAATGATTATTTTTAACAAGGTTAAAGCGATTATTTACGAACGCCTGAGGAAGACTCAATAACCGGGCCGAAACGTCGCGCATGTAATAAATAGTTTTGACTGATTATTATTTGATCCTAGTCCTCTGAATATTTTTACTAATTTATCATCATCGAGGATCTGAAACTCTACAATAATTATCTTCTTACGTTTCATATTTCAATTTATCCTTTAAAACAAAAAAAAAGAAGTATGACAGTGTTGTCATTTTGCCGTTGTATGACCTTTTCATTTAGCAAAATAGAAGAATTGAAATTTTCACTTAAAAGTGAAATATAAAAATAACGAAAACCAGATATGACGGAGATGTGAAAAAAAACGTAAATGGAAAAAAATGAAACCGGAACTGTCATGTACGATCGTACCTATCGCAACCACATGTGGGGTAAATATCCCGAAGGAATGACAATATGCTTGATAATGATGATAAAAAGACGCACCAAGTAGTGTATTGGAATCAAGAGTTTGATACGGAAAATGCTATGTACGACTGCCACTGTCTATATTTTCGTTCTTTGAAACTTTAAAACTGTCAAGGGATAAAATGCAGTGCAATGTGAGATCATGCACGACATCCGTTCGTTTTACGATCCAACATCATTTCAGATGAAAACATTAGACAATTTCTGAATAAAATTTTCATTTTAGTATCGCTACCTTTTTTCGCGTACCTTCCGTTTATATTGGATATACCCAACCCTTTTTTATATGCTCCAGAACGAAAAAATTTCAATTTTCTCATCATGGCGCTGACAATGCAAGATATTTCATTTCTCAGATCAATCCACTGAGGAAAACTCATCTATTTCATGTGACAAAACTCCAATTACATTACTCGGCATCCCAAACAATACAACCAAATGGAATTGCTTAGAAACGGAAAGGATTTGCACTTTTTGTTCAATTTACGAGGCATTGCAAAATAGAAATACATAGAGTATTATTGTTGTTATTATTATCATTATTATATATTTCAAGTACATACTTTGCCATGATACGTTTGATTAAATATCATTTCAGTAATATGAGGATGTTAAAGTCATAAAGCACACATCATACGACAACATGAGCTTTTAACACTTCATTCTCATTCTCGTCCATTTCTCATTATTATCTCTCATAAATTTCTAACTATCTCGCTATCCGACACTAGTCATAAACGGTGTCATTATCTACCGTCCACCGATTGAAAATCCCTGGATTTAATACCTGGGAAAAAATAATCCTGATCATGCGAGAATTTCTCGGTAATAATTAAACCGGTGCTCTTTTATTCGAAAAAGAAACAAACTTTTTAAAACATATTATGATTGAAACTAGAAGTAGGATGGTTTGTTATTTTATCCAGAAATGTTTTCTCTAGAGCAGCCAAGTTACAGAGAGTAAATGATTTTTTCTTTCAAGGGAAAAAATCCTGTCGAGAGGTTTCGCTTCTATTAAAACTTTTATGTGAAAGACGATGTGGTGAGAGCTTTTCAAAAGTGTTCATCGTTAAAACATTAATGTCTTATCTCTTAAAATATATATATTTTTTGAAACAAATACCAAATGTGACAGAGCTTCAAATCACAATACTTTTGCGCTAGCATATATTGTAGAAAATAAAGCTTTCAGGAAGTATTTCACTTTTTATTTTTTTATGAAAGAAAGAATATATAAAATTATAAATTTACAAGTAAATTACTTTTTCTATTTTTCAAATGTACTATCCATTTTTTAATACAGAAACGTCGCTAGTTTTTAAAGGTTAAATTGAATCCAATGCCAAAAAAGGTAGAATTTAGTTTTACAAATTTAAAAGCATTTATTTCTCCGTAATCAGTAAGACACTATATTTCTTTCCTTTTTAAAATTGTTATTTTTCCATCTATATTTTCCATAGCTTTGTAACCATTTAAGTCCTCAGTGACTCTAGGGTTACTAAAAATCCGTATTCGAGAAGTACTGGTGAGATAACTTACGCATACAGTTTTGCGCAAAAGTAAATGCTCCTTCAGAGATCGACATTAAATTTAAGTGGTAACTTTTTTCACAAAAATTTATAATTAAGCAATTTTTTTTGGTAAGTTTATCTTAGCAAATGTTTTAGTCTTTGTTCCAAGTAAAAGCCTGGATGGACCAACGAAGCTTACAAAGGCTGGAAGAACAAGTGTTTCTTAATAATAAATTTATAAAAAAAGGATTGAAATTTCATACAAACGATAACGTTATATATACATTAAATATAGTTTTTGAGATGCAAATTACGTCAGATTATCATAATATAGTCACGTTTTTATGATTATTTATATTGACGGGTTCGAAAAGATTTGTTTACCGACATAAATAAAAAAATAAAAAATTAAACTTATTTATTTATTTAAAAAAAAATTTCTATGGTTGTAACTGTTAAAGGTATTCGTAATTGTTTCATAATTCATCCTTGTAACTTTTTCGATACTAATTTGCGATGGTTGATCGCCTTATTTATATACCAATTTGCAGCTTCTGGAAGATTTCACGCATGTCTTGAATATTCGAATAATTACTATTTCTTTCTATTCCGCATTAGAATCTTATGGAAAATGTATTGGAACGTCTCGCTTCAATCTAACTGTTAGAATTTTTCAATGTTTTAAGAACTTTCAAATGTTCTAAAACCGCAACAATAATATATTTTTTTAAAGCTTTTTTTCATATTCTAAAGGGATATTGGAACTTATTCCCTAACAGATTATAGAATTTTGTTGTAAATCAATCAGCTTTACTCTTACATTAGGGTGCAATAGTTCTTAAAGGAAACAACGCAATAGAACTCCTAGGATAGGATTTTTCTAGGATAGGATAGGATTTAAAATTACCCTTATATAAAAATTTAATATTTAATGGTTAATTACTGAGTAATACTAACTAGTAATTTCTATTTATTTTTTTATAAAAGATGAAAAAATAAAAAATAAGAAAAGTTTAAATTTTTTAAGCTATATTTCAAGTATTAATGTTTTATAATTTAAAAGTTATTTAAAATTTATTTCTTCTAAAATTTTAATTTCGTTTACCGTTTTGATGAACGATAGTGTAATAAATTACTTTCGATTACCGGAACAAAAAGAAAAAGAAAATCTAACCTCTGAGAACCAATTCTTGATAGACCCATAGGGCATCGCTATAAAAAATACAAGTCGTATTGTAAAATAAACGAAAACTCTTCTACAGTTCACATAAATTTAAAAAAAAAATATTAGATTTATAGGAGCCTACTGGTAACCGAGTGTAAATTTCCAATATTTCTCGATTATGGAAGTTTTTCCATTCTAGAGTTGCCTAAGACGTTAGTAGTTACGAAGGTAAATAACAATTATTTTTTTTTTGTTAATGATTTTATCACTAGTTCAACATTAATTATTGTTATGCATAGTGTTGCTGTCGGGTAAAATAACAATTATAAAAAGTAATAAATTTATAGGTAATACTTATATTAACTAATATTGAAAATTCATTTTTGAAGGGGAATTTAATTTTCTAACAAAATTTCAAATTTTTAAAAGAATCTGGAGGTATGAGGATGGTAAATTGAGTTCGAAAAAATATGATAATATTTTGTAAGCATTGAGTAAATAAATTTTCGACTATTCATTAACGAATAATCAATTACTTATTGTAAAAAATAGTGAAAACAGAAAACCATTTATTAAGAATTTGCTAATCCGATTAAGGCAATTCTACGATTGATTAGGATTTATACAGCGCTACGATTTGAAGGAAGATTCCTATAGTTCTTAACAAAATAAAACAGAAAAAAAAATTAAAATTTTTCGATATTTTACTAAGTGTATGAGATTTAGGTCTCAAAAATTAAATTATATGGTTAAAAATTATTCAAATTGAAGCATCGTTAAAACCGTAGTATCTCTCTAGTTGAGATAATATTTTAATAGCATTTAAATGGTAAATAATACTTTCATTATTAAAAAAAAGTTTAGCTTTAAAGATTTATTAAGCCTATAAAAACAGTTGATTTATTAAAGTAAGTTCTTAGATTTTATATTTTGTTTGTCATCTTTATTTTCCCCAAAAACAAGTTGCGATAGAAATTTGAAGCTTCATGACCTCAGTATATCATTGGTACCAAAAAAAGTACCAAATATCATAAAAGTATCATTTTGAAATCGATTTACCATGCTTTATCTTCTAGAGTGATTGTAATTTTGGCTATAACGATTGGAGCTTTTCAGAAATAAAAATTTACAACAGAGAAAATTTCAATTTGATTATTGAAGTTTAAATCGAAAATTTATGCCGACATACTTCAGTTAGTTTAATCAAATAAAAGCCACGGAGAAAGTAATTTTCTTGAATACTCAAAAACAGTACTACTCCTATTCGCCTGCAAAGCTCCACTTCTTCAAAAGTTATACTCAATTTATTACTCCCGACAACAAACTAATATTTTCATCGAAATAAAAAGATCGTGAAAATATGCTATACATCATGTGTATAACAAGTAACAATGTCAGTTACATTTTATATCTTGTCAATTTATCGTATGCGACTTTGATAAATACAGTGGAGGAAGTAGTTTTAATATGTTTAAAATAAAATCAATACTAAACCAGAAAAAAACAAAAATAATATTAAAAAAATATTAAAAAAATAAATAATACGATTTTTAAAACAATGAGCTTTGTTGCATTCTATTTTACATGAAAATCAAATTAATTTAAAAAAAATAGGAAATCATATTAAAACGGAATAAAAAGTGGGTTATAATTGAATACAAAATAGAAAAAAACATAGGTAATGCAATTGCGTATATACTATAGTTATAAAGAAATATGCCCGCATCCGTGCAAAATAAACAAACAAAAACCAGAATTAAATCGAATTGATTATTTTTATTTTCTATAAATAAAATGGTAAATATAAATATATAGGACCAACGTCGCAATAATAGATATTGTATAGTATAAATAAAATTTGTTTTAAAAAGAAGCATTAAAAATTATTGTTTTCAATTGAAAAAAATAGGAAAAATGTTTTGTTGAAATTCCGAGATTTCTACAAAGCTTATCGGATTAATCGTAAAGTATTAATGATCGCTCGTAAGAGCTTTATTTGATGCCTGACTTTATGTATAAAATTTCAAAAATTTATACTTATAATGGCAGAGTGCAGCACTGCAAGAATAATAAAGATTAGCGTTCCATCGGGTGTGGAGATTTAAATCTTCAATAAAACTATTATTCACATTATTCTAGTTTTAAAAGTTTTATATGAGACTCCTGGAACTTTAGTAAAGGCTTTGATTTGATGAAAAAAAGAATTTTAATTAACATTGTTGGATTACCAATAATAACCAACAGTTTTTGATTAGTATTAAATTAGGTGTACCGGAAAGTAAATTCTTTGTTAATCTTTGTCAATCAATTGTCATTTATCTGCTGATAAATTATTTCAAGGTGGTACTAAAGACATTTTATGATTAGAGTAATTTATTAATTTAGAAAAAATTACAAAATATTTTTTATTCCGAAATCTATATTGAAATGGTAGGACCAAAAACCCGAAGAAATATAAATTCTGTATTCTATGCTCTTAGAGTTTAACAGGGTAGTAATGCAAAGTTTCTACTAAAACATTTTCAACGATTAAATTCAATAATTTTCAGTTTTCCAACTGAGAATAATGAAATGTAACAAAAGATTTGACCAATAAGATGTTAAGGGAAGAAGTGGTACCAAACTTATGTCAGAAAGTCAAAGAACTGACAAATAATCCTAATCAACCTAGATCGATCAAAAGTGCCCTAGAATTATTTAAAGAGAAAATTCTATTATGTAACACAGTAATGCAAGACTTTTCTGCAGAAGAAAAGCCCTGGCAAAAATAATAAATTAAGGGGGAGGGGGGTGATAATGCCGTACGCACTATAATCGTTGAAAGTTATTCTATCGGATTTATATTTATTTCAATCGTTTTAAAATTTAAGAAGTGGTTTAAAAATTTAAATTTTCAATGATGTTAATAATTTTTTTGGATAGTTTCCTTAGTAATCAATTGATTTTTACTGATTTGACATTAAAAATTTGCACATTAATTGTCAAAACGCTGATCCTATTGAGGTTGATTTCATTTATCATTGATTTAAATCAAAAATGGTAACAAAATTTTGCGTTTAACTGTATATTACACCTAATAATTAAAAGTGGAGGTTAAAAATAAAATGTAGGAATAAAAAGTTTTTGTATTTTATATCAAGCAGTCCTTGCTTGAGGGAAAGAAAACTTTTTCATCAACAAATATTCAGATTTTTCCAATTTTTCCAGGTGAAAGTTTTGTGAAATAAGCAAAATTTTAAACAAAAAAGTTCGTTTTACGTTTAACATTTTAAACTTTTGGGGTTTTTATTCAAATAGAAAAGATAACTTTATTCAACAAATTTTATTCCTGTACCAATTCCAAGTGGTAATGAAAGTGCTACGGTATTTATTTTTAAGGATAATGGGGAAAAAATAAAACTTGTCTTACCTAATTTCCTCCCTTAAATCATTTTATATTTTTTTTATTTAAGGAGGAAGAAAATCAAAATTTTTGTAAGATGCAATCAGGATAATATCATTTGGGAAACGACTTAACATTATGAAAATAAGCCCCAAATAAAGTGGTTACAAAAAATATGCTATGGTGAGGATATTGTCCTTTATATTTTATTTGATCGTTCATATCTGAGAAAGCATAGTTTTCAAGGATCACTAGGACATGATTTAGAAAAAAAAAACATTTATACCCAATCCGCGATTTCATGAGATTTATCATAGTAGCAGATATGAGCTATTGACACTAACATAAGAAGTAGAATAATCCTTCTATGTCATAGTGTAGGAAAACCTATTAGGAAGATCTCTAGATATCAGAACTAATATGAGGTATTTTTCATAAACTCTTATGTCCAACTTCCCAATTCAAAAATACAATAGTTAAAAGTATTCAAAAGTCTTAGAAAATTAACAAGCATTGATAAATGATAAATTTTTAACCAATAAAGACACCAGTGTATTGCCTAAATAACGTTTATCTCCCCATCATTTTGGTTACAATAGCTAATCAAAAAGTAAATTTATTCATCAAACCTTTTTCTTTTTTTTTTCTCGAATTTTTCTCGAAAGGGAAAATTCTTGGCGGCTTTTCATATCTCAAGACGTTCATTTTATCTTACCTACATCTTATATATGTTTGCATATTTACGGCTTTGAACTCTTCAAACGAATAAATTGTATATAGGGCTTTATTTTTGTATATCTCACTCCCTCTCTCTCCTAGGACCTATAACACATGTAGATAATAAAAATAAAAAACAGAGGAAAAATAATGAAAGCTTATATTTGCTCATAAACATGACTTCGATTCTCTTAAAGCTTCTTAAAGCTCTTTTTTAGTTTGTTAAAAGATAGCGATTGTGATCCCTTTTCTATCTTAAATATTTAAAAAGAAACAGAGAAATTTTTAGGAAGGCATTAATCAAATAATTTAGGCTTAATGGAAGAGTAACAAACGAATGCTTTTTAGATGAACATAATATTTATGTTTTATTTTCATTATGAATAGTTAAAAAATGAAGTTTTGTTGTTTGTGCTTTTCTAATATTTTTAAAACCTAAAAGTTATTATTATCTTTACTACCGTTTCCATAAAACATTTTTTGTTCTATGTTTTCCATTAAAATATTGCT
This sequence comes from Sisyra terminalis, assembly GCA_958496175.1. Classification (NCBI taxonomy): domain Eukaryota; kingdom Metazoa; phylum Arthropoda; class Insecta; order Neuroptera; family Sisyridae; genus Sisyra; species Sisyra terminalis. Next base: position 40,861,932 of record OY292277.1, read on the forward strand.
TGATGATTTTAGTCCTTATTACATGATATATGCTTCACGTGTTATACTATATACGTTATAACATTTACATTACATTTATGTTGCTAAAAGTTTATGTCATAAATTGAAATACTATGTTAGCAGTGTTAGCTCTCGAAACAATATTTTTGCAGAATAAATAATCATACTTTATTGGCATAAGTAAGACAAGTAGGTAATATATTAAAGTAGTGATGTTTTATTACCTTTAGTTTTTAAATTTTAATATAGTAATTATTAGTTATCTTTTTCTAAGAAAAATACGGCTTAATAAGTTCAAAAATTCAATTTTTGTTCTATAAATTGCTGGCTTATTTGTTTCACGATACATTACTGAATTTCTGAAAGATTTTTTTAAAGTAATAAGGCTGCAATTAAAAGACCCAATAATAGAAGGCCATCAAATAAGCATTATATTTTTGGAATTTGCAAAAAGAAACTAGGAAATATTTTGTTGCTTTTTTGTGGGTCAAATAAATTGTTTGAAAAAAATTTCTTGCATGCAGAAAAATTCTATGTAGTATTGAGTAAAGTTTTAAAGCTTTTCTATGAAATAAAATAAAAACACATGTGGGCAGTTTACACGTGAGGCTTAAAGTAACAGAAATATGAAACTAATTCTTTAATTTCGATTTGATGAATTAATATATCGTTGGCATACGAGTAATTACGTCGAGTAGAAGAATCAAGCAGAAAACATGAGGGCGTGCCAATCAACAACCATTCACAGCTGGATGTACGAATATCAGTTGACAAACTTGAGGAAAACAAAGAGAGGGTATTCCCACGTTCAGCCAATCAGAGTTGAATGATCGAAAATTACTCGTAATTACGTAATAATCGTCAGTTACTGTTTTCGATCTTCATGTTGATACAGTTTGACTGCTACATACTTTTAAAACAAATTTGGTGTCCAGAGCCTCAATAAATGAGATCATTGTTTCTAATACAATATGTACCTAAAAATTTCTACCTAAAATCTATGGAATTTGATATTTTAAAAAAAATGTGATACTTCTGGTGTGAATTCTATTACATTAATTAAGTCTTGCAGCCTTTCTTTTGATTATCACGATAAAATTCTGTATTCGTTTTCGGCATACTTTAAAAATGTTCTTATTAAAATAATTATTTTTTTATGTAAACAATACACAATTAACTACGGTTGTTAGAACGACAATTTTCAAGCAGCGTAATACGCAGACGCGCACATTCATAAGAAACACAGTAATGATTTATATTTCATTCTATTGTTCGTTAAATCTTATAGGTTTATATGCTTCTCTCTTTTAGCTTTCGCTTTTTCTTTCATGAAATTTCAAGCCACAACGATGCAAAAGATTTTTTCACTTCAAAATTTATCGATTTCTTTGACATTAATAATTGGAGTGATTTTGTATTTCAAGCGGTTTGAAATAATAAATTTTATCGCTCTCATATTCTGCGCAAAAATCTCCGTATAAAGAAAATGCTTAATTTATAGCATTCTAAAAATATATAATATCAAATCAGGATTTTTTTAAATGGACTTTTTCGAATCAGGAAATCTCATTTTATCAAGATAACATAATTAAAAACGATGTATAATGTGAAGGATATATCAGGATGTGATTGACCAAACAAAGTAGCAGTGTTTTACTCTATTTATTTCAAGTCCAATTGAAATGAAACACTGCTTATTTATTTGGTCTATCATATCCTGATATATCCTTCATATTATACATCGTTTTTAATTATGTTATCTTGATAAAATTAGATTTCCTGATTCGAAAAAATTTGTTTAAAAAAATCCTGATTTGATATTATAAATAAAGTAAAACATCGCTACTTTATTTGGTCCACCACATCCTGATATATCCTTAACATAATTAAAAAAGGCTTTTCATTTTTTATTTAGTATTCAATATTTACGATCTAATCTGGAATTTTCACAATAATGATTTTTTATAATTTTTAAAATATTCTTATAAGTTGTTTTTTTCGATAAAATTCGCGTGTTATATTAGTGACTAAAACAAATGCTATTTTTAATAAAATAAAAAAATGCAACCACTAAGTTTAGTAATACTATTTTTTTTATAGATTCTGGTCATTTTTACTTCAGCAGAAGTGGAGTAGGAGGAGGAAAACTTTGGTATAAAACTTATTTACTTTATTAACCCAATAATCTCTTTCTAACTAAAGGCATTAAAACAAGATGTAGAGCACTGTTGGAATAGTATTGTGAAGTGAAATTATTAAAATTTACCGTCAAAAAACTACCGAATAATTTATTTAAATATACAAAATGAAAATTTAAATGCATGAAATATACTTTGGTAAAATTTGCATTAAGAAATTGGTTGTATGAAATAAAATTAGTTGCAATTTGTTAACGTATCCTTTGACGCCTGCAAATTAATCATATTTCCTCCCAACCCTAAAATTAAATTTCATAAATAATTATCACTTCACTCTAAAATCATATGCAACTGTTTGACAATATCAAATCATATTTGTCTAGCGACCAAATGAAATGTTGGCATGTGGGAGTGAAGAATTAAAATGGGAAACTATGGACTTAAGTTTGATTATAATACGACACCAAAAAGCGACACATCTACATTGTGATGAGCGGTTTTAGAGCTTTGAGCGAGCTTTTAACGCGAGATTAGAGGTGAGGAAAACGAGTTAGGGGTCGTCGCGCCGACATTGTTGAAAATTGTACAAAGATTACACGAAGAGCTTGCCAAGAATGAAAGATGACACCCTTCCATGTGCGACGGGTAATATATTTGGAATTACATTTTAAAGTCAAACTGCAAATAAACTGTTTCGCTGTGCTTTTGTGTGGAACACCGCTTTTATTTACAAATATGTTTCATTTTTACGGAAAATGAAAAAAAAATGATTTTTTTTCCCCGAAAAGCTTAAAGCTGTTGTGGTTTTCGACAGAACACGAGCAATTTGAAAACTAATTTTACGGCTGTAAGCTCGAAGCTTTTTCCCTCGGGGATACCGAGCTGGACAGTTGCTGGTTTGTTTTGAAAATTTTACGTTTTGTGTTTTTTTTTGTCTATTTATCGATCGTTTATTGAATGAAAATCTGCATGGATGGATGAAACGCAAGAATGGCTGTAACTGTTTTGTATTGGTAGCACGAACAAATTTTGCAATTGCTGCGGCGGCAAAATTGCATTATCGTATGTATGAAAGCTTTTTTGATCCCTTGGTTTTATGTCAGGATTGACATGATGCAGACGTTCGATTGAATTGCAACCCTTCCATGAATTACAAACAAAGAAGATCAATACAGCTTTTTGTGTTACAAATCTGATACTCAGATTTTACAACTTGTTTTTTTATATATTTTTCAATCCTGCTGAATTTTAATTAAAAATTAGTTGTTCTTCTATAACTAATAACTGAAAATATTCCGCTTATTAATTATCAATAAAAAAAATTTCTTTAAGAAAACTGATATTTCAATGAATAATTATAATTACCTGCCAATTGCTCTTTCAAATACTTCACAAGGTTCAGGATTTCAAAAGTTAATTAATGGATGGAATATTTAGTCAAGCGATTGAAAAATTGGTTATTTCTTAAAAGCTTGCTTCTGTTTATAAAGAGTTCAAAAAAAATCTAATTATTTCCTATTCTAGTTTTTAGCAATAATTCCTCTTTAATGTCCACGTCTCGCAAAAAACTGCTGAAACTTACGGCTCAGCTGCGTTTTTGGATGTTTCTCAGGCATTCGATGCAGTGTAGCATTAAAGTCTCCTATTAAAAATCATTAAAAAGATCCCGGATTGCTCAAAAATTTGATCGTTCTATCTGGAAGATCGCTTTTCATCAAATGTAAATAAAAAACGTAACTATCAGTTAACAACCTGTTATAGCGGGTGTTCCCCAAGGTAGCGTATTGAGTTCACTGCTATATCTCAAATATACTGATATCCCGATTACTGGAGAAGTACTAACAGCCTTATTTAAGGGCGACACTGCAATGTAGAAATGACAAATATACCAGAAAAAGCTACCGAGAAGCTTCAGATTTGCTTGGAAGTAATTGCCTCATGAAGAGGAAAATGGTGAGTAAAAATATGCCAGTATATTCGCCCTCAATACATCCACAATTCCTTAAGGAACTTGCACCTTAGTAGTGATGAATGGTGCAAAACTGTCAAAAAAAAAATCGTACTTAAATATTTGAAAATGCACCTGGATGGTGGCTCACATTGATAGTTCTTGTTAAAAATACTATAAAACACTTAAAAAACAAATATTAGAAAATATATTGTTTGATATGAAGGATCCCCACTGTTACCGGAAAACAAAGTCCAAATCTATAAAGTTAAGCTACGAAGTGGTACCGGCAAGACCTTCGTAATTTTATAAAATCAGACAATTTCTCTGTACATGTCTCCAATACAGTTTAGAAAGATCAGCGACTATAAAGCTTAGTTAGTGGTTACTTTGACAAGTAATAATTAACAAATTATAAGTTTCGTGATAGTATAAACCCTAGTTTTTTTATATTCTTCGGAATAATAATTGATAGCATAACTTCCATTACCAGACACTAAACACTGATTCAACCCCCTACCAGACACCTCTAAACTTTAATAAGGTCATAAAATAATAAGCAAACTAATAAACATATGTCGTGGTATTATAAGCCCATCTAGACCTATGTTACTCAACTCTAAGGTGCTGTATCTAACTCTAACGTAGATATTTTTCAGAGAATTCAATCAAAAAATGCCCAACAAGTAATAAAAGCTCCCTGGTATAAAAGTAACTTAAAAATTCATGACAACACATATGGTACCAACGGTGTGGCAGAAAATTCAAAAATACCGCAAAAATATCTGGAAAAGCTCAACGACCATCCTACTAACTCAACATCAAATCTATGAGAAAACAGCAAAATCCCAAAGCAACTTTAAAAATGAAATTTCACAGATTTCCCTAATCGATTTCTGAACTAGAAAAATTTCGCAGAAATAGTCCACTGGGACTGCTACTATGATAAAGCCAACAGAATAAAAGCACTTATTGCAACACTATTCAGATAGTGCTAAAAAAGGAAAAAATCATATCTTTATGTACAAAATACCTGTATTTACTTCCGTTGTATGTGTTATAGGATTTTTGAGTAGGTGTTTGGATTTCCATAGTTTTAATTTCATGATATCAAGGGGTCTTTTGTACTGAAAATATGAAAATCCGTATGCAAGATTATTCATTTTTAAATCACGTATTCATTTTTCAATTTGCTCCAATTTTCAGGGTATATCAAAGAAAATGTGGATTAGAAAAATATACTTTAAAGGATATAAATAATCCTATAAACAACCATTTATAGGATACGTCACTGCTATTTTGTAAGTCTGTCCACTATAAATACTTATATATTTGTTCCTGGTTTTTACAGTTTCACTTAATATGAAACTCTTTCTAGATTAATTTTTTTTCAATGGCTTTTCTAATTTTAAAATTGGTTAGGATATAAATAATTGGTCGTTATAAGAAACATGTTAGGGTATGCATACATATGAGATTAAAAAAAAAATCAGAAACAGTTCAGTCTATTTTAGCTGAATTGACGATGCAATGAATGCATTTTTTTCTTTGGGATTCCCATTTAATAAACAAAATCTGTAAGATTAAAGCCGAGACATGTCTCCGGTGAATTTCAAATGAAAAGCTCTCAAAGAAAAGCTGTACAGATTCCTCACTGCCATACGATAGTAATTACACAAGCACCAATGAATGTAAATGAAAAACGGGACAAATTGTTGTCGAGGGCGTCGTCGATGACGCATTCAAAAAACGACGCGACACGTTCGCAAAGAAGACGACAAAAAACTCAACAAACATCTCTTTTCCAGGCTCGTAAATTCTCAAATGCGTATGTGATTATGTGTGACCCAAACCCTATCCCCATGTCGCCAGAAAAGAATTTCTTCATAATATAAGCACCACGCCAATGACCTAGATTTAAAGCCTCAGTACGTAGGTATATGGCAAGCAGGGGAAAGACTTTAAATTAAAACATACTTGATGATAAAAATGGGGAGATAAGAGTGATAACTTTTAAGCTTTTTCAACAATAAAAGCTTACGACCTTAAGAGGTAAATACAACAATCATCACAGTGCAAACGTCCCAAACCAACCATTAAAGCGCTTCTTGCGTTTTACCTCCTTTGTGACAACCCCATTGCACTTTGGACCATTCAAGTCTTATGTGTATGTCCAGGATGATTAAGAAAAAAGTTAAAGCGCATTTCATGTTTTCATTCTTACGTATTTTATTTATCCTATTTCTTAAGCATTAAAACATTTTAACAAGATTATCTCAACCCATCTTCACAGCAAAAGATTTTCACAAAAAAAAATCATACCTTTTTTATTCTTAACAACTTTTCTTCTGTTTAAATCATTCAAAAATAAGAACATTAAAATAATCTTCTTAGTACTAAAACTTAAATTTAAAAACTTATATATAATTATTTGATAATAAATTCTAGATACAAACTATAATAAATTACATTCTTTAGCTTTCTCAAAGTGTTAATGGAGAAAATTTTGAATATTCTCTCACGTAATAAACGCACGTTACGTCTGCTTTTATTATCTGAGCAATTATAAATTATTTTTTTTTGTTCTAAGAAAATGCTTTTTAGTTTAATTCGTTAAGAAATTGTACAGAAATTATGTCGTAAGTATGAGAAAAAAATAAATTAGTTATACTTTTTTTTACATTCCTCTACGTCGAGAAATGTCACCAATGCAATTTAAGTTTTCATTAAAAACTATAATCTAGTTTATTATATCGTTTAATTTGTAATAAGGCAATGAAAAATAATATCTTCAATAAAGTTCTCGAAAGTATCGAATTTTGGGTTAAGATCAACGGGAAAATTATCAGTATCATCAGATATTCCGACGATGCGTACAATTCATTATAGCAAAATCTCAAGTTTCCTCGAAAATACGACAAAAATTAAAGTCATGGAATTTGCTTAGACACCTATGCAGGTTATTGTTGGTGAACCAAGTGTTATCATACAATGATAGAAAGACTTGGGGAGTGTTTTGAATGATTAATGCTAGCCGTAGAAAGAAGTCAGAACTTACATTGAATATGCAAGAAAAAATAAAACAGTGTACTTATTTACCGTCATACACTAAGAATTTCATAGATCTTACGAATAAAAAGTGTGGAATTTCTTAATCACATGATAAATCCAAAAGAACTAATGCTTCTCATTAAAAAAAATACGATTTTTATGACTAATTATGCGAGAGGAAATGAATGAACTTCTGCCGTTGATTATAAAAAGTAACGTCCAAAGGAAAAAGACTATCAGCAGATACTAAAATTCTTGATTTGTATGGTATCCAAAGATGTTTTAACTTCTCAACTCTTGATACATCAAGAACCACGATAGCTAATACCGTCAAAGAATGGGATTATAAAAATATGTGTATAGTATGGAGGAACACCACTGGATAAAATACATTAAAAGAATTTTTAGCGACCATTTTGTTATCATTTAGGCAGCATCTTTGGATTATTGTGATACTTGATTTGCAAGCGAAATTCAATCTCATAATAGTAAAAAGATAATGGAAAAACCATCCCTGAATCTTACCACTGAAATACTTTGTCTTACAAAAAAATAAATCAGTATGGTCTCAAACCATACCATACAAAACCAACTACTATGAACTAAAAAAACGTCTGCAAAAATTGGATTACATGTGAGTGATCTAAGATGCAGATTTTGCCAGGAAGAGGACGAAACCACTTCTCACGTTTTGTGGTGATGCAGTGCTCTAAACGAATTGAGACATGAGACATTGAACTAGGGATAACAAACCCTGGGATCGAAATAGTCCTAAAACACATAGTACTCTGGTTGCGGAGGTTCGCCAAGCTATTTGGTATTTAAAAAATGAAATAGGGATCCAGGAAATACAATAAGCTCTGAGGTTACAGTGTTGAGACTCAACTAGCATCATCCAAGAAAACAGCAACTTCATAAAAAAAATCGCTAGCCATTTTATCGTCAATTTTATTTATTTCTTTATTTATGCTTAATCATTTTATCTAAGGTTTGGTTAACTTCAGCATGACATTCAAGATAAATACGCAAGACTGTTAATAGAAAAAAAATTGGAAAGCGTAACAATTTCATATATCTGCATATATCTTCTGAACTGATACTTGATAGAGATATTTTATTCGATCGCTTTTGAAAAATCCGAGAAAAACAGAAATAGAGCCAGATTTCTTTCCGACTGGATCGAAAATATATCATTAGATTATTGGTAAAGGAAGTGATTTGGAATACAAACCAAATAATAATGGAATTCCACTTCCCCTGGTACCATTCAGGGACAAAGTATCCAAATTGATAAAGCAACTATTCAAGAGGTAGAACACAAATTTATGGACGATAATAGATAATATAGTGAAGGATGATTAATTTTTGGATATTTAGGAAGTTATTGAGTAGGTAGTATGTTTTTTTTATCATTTAAATTTTGTTGCAATTTTTACGGGAAACAATAAATAATCTTCTAATAACCTACTTTTGAATATAATTTGCCGTGGGCGTATTATGCAAACCTGTGTATAATCTGTGATGTATCAAAATGTATTGATATTTAAATGTAGAATAGAAAAAACAACAACCTATAATTACAAGCGTACACAGAAAAAGAAGTATATCAAAAATTACAACATAAATATCGCACTTTCTGCTATATAATATTAAAGGACCTGAACTAACGTTTTATATTTTTTGAAAAACCACAAAGTAAATTTCATTTGCCAAAGATTACTAGTTGAAACACACACAGTCGTATTCATTTTCATAAATTTTAAGACATTCAAATAAGCATATTATTTACTAAGGTATCAAAAAAATAGATACTGCTTAACGTTGGTGAAGTATTACAACGTTTTCATTGTACGGCGCGCATCTCATATAAAACGAAAAACTTAGGAAATATTTGTGAAGAAATTACTTTAAATAATTTTTAACTAACCTAATAATTTATGGACAGTGGAAAACTTGACACATGACAAATAGATTTCCCCCAAATGAAACTATTGAAGCACTAATCATTAATTTCCTAAGTGTCTTTTAGGTCTGAAAATGAACAAATTCGGTGAAGGGTGAATGAGATTTTCGAAACAGGTCAGTTGTTAATAATATTTAAATGCGCTTGAAATGTTAAAACACTGAGAATTAAAGATAATTAATTGATTTTTTTCTTGACACAAAAACTCAGGACTTAATTCAGTAAATATTTTCAACAGAGTTTAAGTTGTTCAGGCTATTAACCTAGTTTACAAAGATAAATAAATCGAAGTGTTGTGTAGTTGAATAAAAGTTCTTATACTTTCTTATTATATAATTGCCTGAGCTTCAATTTAATTGAACTATATTTGAAAATAGAAAACGGAGAAAAAACTAATGGATTTTTTGCAAAACATCCTAGTTTGTTGTTTGGAAATCGATAATTCATTTATTTTAATATATAGAAACTAAAATTGAAATATTCTTTTAGGTAAATGAATAAGTTTTTTGTCAGACCTGAGAGAATAAAGAAGTGTCCTCTGATAAAAGGTTTTAAAATTTGGTGAATTAGATTATTCAAATGGAAAAAACCCAACCTTTTCATTGACTCTTTTTCTCATTTTTTTTTATTGTAAGTTTTAATCATGTGTATATGGAAAACCAAGAAATGGAACGATATTTTTTTTGATTTGATGTATTATTTTTACAAAATTTAATATTTTAAAGGGAAATTGGGAAGAAAAAAGTTTACAAAATGTAAACAAATGTTATTTAAATAACTATGTAAAGGCACGAGTATAAAACAATGGTAAATTTGCTATAAAAGCTTATTTTTTTTTTAAAAGATACCGCTAAAAACATATGAACACCAATAACAGCAGAAATATTATATGAAAAATAATATAAAATTTAAAAAAATACTTCATATTTGAATAATAAAATAAGAGCAACGTTTCCACTTAGCAGATTATTCTCTTGGGCTATTTATTTTTGAAATTTTGGAAATATTAGGTGTACCAGAAACTTTCGCTTTTAATCCTTGAGTCATTCAATTACCATTTATCTGCTTATAAGTTATTTCAAAGTGGTACTTAAAACATATTATGATTAGAGTGACTATTTAACTTAAAAAAATTACATAATATTTTTATTCCGAAATCTATATTGAAAAAGAAATACCAATAACCCGAAGGAATATAAATTCGGTATAGTATGTTGTTCAAATTTCACGGGGTAGCAACGCAAAGTTGTTACAAAAAACATTTTCAATGTTTATCTACGTACATTAGATGTTCATTAATCCAAAATGAGTTTTTCTAAGTATAAATTCGATAATTTTCAATTTTTCATCTGGTACCTAAGAAAAATGACAAAAAATTTAGCCTATAAGATGATAAAGTAGAAAATAGTACCAAACATATATCAGACAGTCGAAGAGCTGTTTAATATTCCTTATCAATTTCGGTCTACCAATAAAATACCCAAAAGTACCCAAGAACTGTTTAAAGAGAAAATTATATTCTGCAACACGGTAATTCAAGACTCCTTCGTAGAAAAAAAGCTCTGGAAAAAATCTAATAAATTAAGGGGAAGGGTGAAACTGCCGTACCAACTATAATCGCCCCAAGTTATTCCTTCGGATTTCTATTAATTTTTATCGTTACAATATTTACTAAGTGGTAACAACATTGAAAGCTTTAAAGATGTTCAAAATATAATTTTTGGATATTTTCGTGAGTAATCAATTGATTTAAGTTAATTGGCATTAAAAGATTACACACTAGAAGTTAAAACGTTGATCTTATTAAAGCTGATTATATTATTGATTTAAAATCAAAAGTTTTAACAAAATTTCGTGTTTTGATTGTATATAAAAGAAAACGAAATTACTTTCCGAAACACCTATAATTATAAAACTAATGATTAATTTTGTGCCATTTAATGAGAAAACTACATAGTTAAAATAAAAAATCAATAATATATAATTTTACCAACTTTTAATAAGGTTACTTTAGTTGGCATTCGCGTAGAAATACTCTGAACACAATAGACTATATAAAGTTTATGTAGGACAAAGTATCCTCTTACAAAATATAGGTTTTAATCAGCCCACCCGAGATATTGATACCTCCTTATAATTGATGGCAACAAATTTTTAAAATAATCTTTTATTGATAAACATAAATTTCGATTTACCTTAAAAAACTCGCATTTATCCAGAATTACTAAAACTATTTACATAAGAAGACAAAAAGGATAAACATTATCATCATGAAGGCTTCATTTTACAAAGGAATCCATAGTGACAAATGGATGGATAAAATTGCTACGTTGGAGATCAAAGAGGACACTTACCTTACTTTGACTACATCAACCACATTTAGAGACCAGCAAAATATGGTTAAATGTGTTAAGTGGACCAACAAAAGGTTAAACGTCATGTAGAGGAACCAATGGAATAAAGAATGATTTACAAAACGATGACTAAAAGGCAATTAAGATCACATTTAGGAAGGGAGTCCACAATCTAGTGACAAAAGAGATCAACACTGAGAGCTGTGTATTAGATTGAAAAGCGATCGTATTAGGTTCTTTAATGGCCACTTATTGGACAAATCAGAACACATATAGTGTCTTAAATGCAATAATGAACTGTTGTTCCCGCATTTTACTTTACTGGGCTCCGTAATTCATCATACAAAAATGGTACTTTGACTACGCAGTAAAATGAGCTAAAGGCAAGGCGTTAAACCTCACTATATTTTGTATCAAGAAATGGATTCTGGAAATGATGACACTAATGAAAGACATGTTAATGATATGATGCAATTATAACAACAGTTAATGCTATTATAACTCCACAGAACGATGGGATATTTTGTGACAGAAATTAGTCGAAGAAAATCTGCCAATTTCTGTAACAAATTCCACAGTACTTTTAACAGGCATTATTGATAATATTCTAATGATTTATAGAATAATGAAGCTGTGTGTTTTAGTTTTGAAGTAATTAGAAAGTTTATAACAAAAATAATTTTTACTGACACATTAAAAAATGGTCGTCAAAAATCCATTGCATCACAAGCATTAGATTTGCCATGTTTAAGTAATGTTTTAATTTGTCGACATAGTATTTAATTCTCTGTTGAAAAATTAACTAAAATATCATTGTGACACAAAAAAAATACTTTGTAATTTATTTAATGTCACCACATAGCTTATCTTAAATTAGAAGAGAAAATAATGACTTCATTTATCTTTGTAATAAATTTTTACACAAAGGTATAAACATTTGAATCCAGTATATTTCATGTAGCTTCAATGCTTTATTACAATGTTAATGTCTTCATAGATTGTAGAAATTTCCTCTGTCTATCCATATAATATCAAACATTTATACAACCCTTAACCACAAAATATTCGTACTATGTATTTGAAGCAATCTCCTTTTACATTTCCTATCAAAACATGTTGGTACGGGGCTTGTGAGTAATTTTCTCTCTATCAGGTCAATTTTCTCCGTGATATTAATGTAATTGTATATAACTTCAGGGAATTATTCCCGGATAATTTAGGAAGCGTAAGGATTTTGTAAAATATTATTTGTTATTAATAATACCATGGATTAATGGATGATGCATGTGTAAATATATAGATGAAAGTGAATAATTTTATAAATTCATAACCCTTTCGTATTCCTATAGGAATATTTAACAGACGTACATATGGACCCGACCAAAACGAAAATATTATGAAGCATTTAAAGAGGTCATTAAATATTAATTAAAATTGTACAAATTTAATCAAGAAAAATGTTCAAATACAAAAGCCCATGAGATTTTATTATGTAAACAGTTTTTCTGTAATCGCAAATTATTATTGACAAACATTTTTCTTTTACTTTCTAACAATGGTCTTATCGATTTCGATTACAATATGCTATTATTATAGTTTTAATAACACTGTGCTAAGTTTATATAAATCAAACATATTGGTTTTATTTTTGGGTCATGCACCATTTGGTTTGAATGAAACGTTGTGAAGAAATGGTGAAGAAATTATTGGAAGATTGATGACTGGTAATGGTTGAAACAAATTATTTATTATAAATGATGTGTCAATTTAAAATGGGTGAAACGATATTTAAGGCATCTAGTGAAACTGCGCAAAATTACATGAAAGCGTCGCTGGAAAATTTAGCTGTGAAACGAACCATTTTAAGTGTGAAATTTAACCGAGATAAATCTGAAAAATCTAGTTACTGGAAAATGTAGAGAACAAGTTAAATATATTAAACGCAGCTCTTTTCGCCCTCTATCCAATGTTGAAGAAACTAGAAAAAGCTGGAAAATTGTATAGATGGCATTTGTGTAGAACGATACGTTATGTATCAATTTTTGTGAGAAAAGGATAATTTACAGGCAAAAAAATATTTAATATATAAATATTTGATTTCCAGTAATTATAGATATGCATTATACTTTTTTTATTTTTTTTTAAACACTCTTTTGATGAAATATTTTTTCAAAGCTTCTTTATCCTACTGATGCATATTTGAGCTTTTTCAATATTTAATCTTTAAAAAAATGTATGTCAAATAATTATTTTACTTAAAAGTTCTTCATTATAATTATAGTAATATAAGAAATGAAATAAATAATTCTTTCATCAATATTTTTAGAAATCTGACACTATGCATAACAATAATTAATGTTGAACTAGTGATAAAATCGTAAACAAAAAAAAAAAAGAAATCTGTAACTAAGAAATTGTAACTTGTAAGCAAAATCAAATTTGAAATTTTTGAATTTCTTGAATTACTTTGAATTCCTGTTTGTAGCGACCATTTACAATCAAGAGGTGGCAAGTACTATGAAAGGCCAATAATTAGTTGTTCTCTAAAGCAGCGGTTCTCAAACAATTTTGGTTACATATCAATAATTACAAGTAAAATATTAAGTAGAAACATTTTTAGTTTTGCCTCAAAATAGTTATGCATAAATATCGTCACAAACTTTTTATACTACAATTCTTATACCAGCGATTATTTCTTGCATAAATAATACAAACAGTACTTAGAAAATAACTGATTTACACCAGAAAATACCAATTTTTTAGTAACAATTATTCTTACATTTGCGGGAAAACTAAAATTTCGTACCCTTTTCTATATATTTGTTCATTATAGCTGCCAATAGTATCAATTCTTAAAATAAAGCATTATTTTTTTAGTAAATTTGGTAGGTTTTTAGCTCGTACCATCATTATGAACCAATGAATCGTGGTACCTTAAATGAATGATGCCACAATAATAACAGTTTTTAAATAAACCCTGCCGTATTTTGATATAAAATATGATCAAATATTTTTGCTACTGATTTCACCTCTAAAGAAAGCTTCAGTTCTCACTGGAGTGGGAAAAATATCTTTATCATTTAAAACTACTAAATTAAAGAAAATTTCATTGGCTGTATGAATCAATGGTAAAAGTAATGATCTATATAATGTTTTTATTAGTAAAAATACTTTTGAAATAATAACACATTACCGTTTCAGTCAAAGACTTTAAATTCTAAGGATAATAAATTACTGCCTTTAAAGCTTCAAGTGGCATTCAATGAAAGCCCATCTAAAATATAAACCAATATTGCTTCAAGCATGAAGTTGAAAACTGCCGTTAGATGTCTCTAATATTACAGCGCTTTCAAAGCTCTAAATATTTTATCGTTATTGATTTAAAGAAACCGCAATTGTTTAAAACAAATAGCGAATAAAAAATTAAAAATTAACAAACTTTTTTCATCATAACCAGTTTCGTTTGTTTCAAATTTTCTTTTGTTTCTCGATGAAAAACTTTAAAACAAGCATTTGCTTGAGGTAGTTAAACACAGCTTTTATATGGTTATTGAGTTATACAAATACAGCGTGTTTTTTGTTCCGTTTGTATTTCAATTGTTCATTTCTATTCTTATTTGCGGTCATAAATACGGTAAGGTCTTATTAAAATTTCATTGGGTAGTCCCAAATGAGTGAAGGTCTCGAAAGTGGAATGATTAAAGTTTAATCTTCTTGTAATGAGGTTAGATAAAGAGAATACGGTCCAGTCGTCAATGATGAAGGATAACGACTTCATTTTGTAATCAAGGCTCCTAATTGTTTGGAGCAGGCTATTAGAGACTGGGCATAAAGGACGTCACAAGAAAAATGATCATTTCACCCGAGCTTTTCTTATCCTTTTGTCCAAATTGTTTCAAGAATAAACCACTTCAATCCTTAAGTATGCTTAAGTACAAATTTTAATTTTATCCCTTTCTCATATTCATCAGTTATTATATCATTGTAATATTTTGCTATAATTTAAACATCTCTTGAAGATTTTTCTTATACTGGTCTTTATTATACCAGCTATTCGGTATCAGTTGCTTTTAATAAAATGTTGGGTATAATTTCAAAGAAGTAAAATTATAGAACTTACCCTAAAGTTTTTGTGCTGATCAAAGGTGTTTTCAGATTTAAAAATCCGTTGATTCGGGATTTCTTTTCTTCGACATGATGACTGCTGCTGGTCGTCGGTAGTGTAACCGTTGGCGAATTTCCGCCATCACCACCGCATTCGTCCATGTCGACCGAATCCCGCTTACGTTTACGCTTGTGGCACCAGTAGCAGACGAAGAGACCAGCACCGAGGGTGATCAAAGCCGCCAAAGTGCTGAACACGGCGGTTAGAATTATATCCCGTTTCTGCATGATCAACTGGAAAAAACGGAAAAGTTCAGCAAAGGAAATTACAAATCTAAACTGTTATTATATTTCCAATCTCAAACAAAGAAAACAAGCAAAATACAATTTTTCAAGAAAAGCTTCCCTTTGATATGCATTGCTCGGGGCTATCTGGAGGAAACCTCTTAGTATTGGCAGAATATACAACTAATTCACATTTTACTTTTACGGAATTCCCCTAAGGCAATTGACGTACATTAACTCGAACTTAATGAGGGATAAACTTCAGTTAACTCATCAAATGTTTGATTAGAGAGAAAAATGAAACGTTTCAATTTAAATTGGTTTGGTATAGAAGATTTATCTTATTTGAAGAGCTCACGGGAAAAAAAATGTGAAGAGAATATCTAAAAAAAGCCAATTTCGATAGGTTTTGTTGAGAACTGATAAAAAAAAATCGTACTAAATTGGATTTTTATTCAACAAAAGAGTTTTGTGAGAGATTCGTTCTGTAGAAATATTATTTATCTCTTATTTTCAAATCTGAAAATTTTCTCATTTCTACACAAAAATGAGAAAATAAAACTTAAAATACAATCATTTGTAACACTCAGTTGGGATTTGTGGGAAGAAAAATAAAAGCACATGAATAAAATATTGCACTTGGTTTATAGAAATGAAACACTAAGTCGAAGAAAAAGTTTTTCATGTGCTAGTTGATTCATGATTCATTGTATTGGCGTTAATTATACGTTTAAAGCAATTTGAATATAGGTTGAATTTCTTAATAATTCCTAGTGTCCGACCGAAACTAGTTTTTGCGACCTAACCTGAAACCAAATTTCGGCATCAATCGCAGTTTCGGCCGAAATTGAAACCGAAACTTCCATTAAAGGTTTTGTTTTCGTAAAAAAAAAAATTAATCATAATTGGTCAATCTTTACTGTTAAATCGTTTAGGTATTCATTAATCATTTAGCTCCTAATATTTTTGCTAATCATTAACATAACATACAATTTTAAATTCTTATTTCAAATAAATTATTTACGCTGAAATACGGGGTTGATTTGAAAGAAATGCACCTAATATTTCTTTTTAATATTAGTTGCGAATAACATAAAATAAAAAAAAAGTTACAAAACAAAATTAGTATTTATCAAATACGGTTAGGTACACAAAATAGAAAGTACTCTTCCTTATATCTAAAAAACTTTCTTCTAAACTTTGATCAGTTTTCTTTCGAAATGAAAAAAATATTAAAGATTATATTAAACAAAATTTTAATGAACTGATAGTTACCAGTATTCATTATTGAAAAATCAAATAATAAGTGAAAAACTATAATTTTTCTCTCACGAATTCATTTTCGGTCGTATTTTTGACTTGACGACAGCTGAAACCAAAACTAAGCCGAAACCAAAACCAAAAGTTCGATCGAACACTTAAAAGCAAAATAAAAGCTTTAAAAATTAACTATCAAAAACTTTTATCATTGGCTTAACCACGTAACATAAATACAAGAAGTTTAAGTGTAATGATAAAAAAATGGAATCAATTTGAGATCCAGTGTCGGTAAAGCAGGCTACTCTTCAAAAAGCATGTTTTTAAATCATTACGCGGGAAGTGTTGATTTTTATTAACAATTGTGAATTTCAATCATCTGTACGGTGGAAAATGTGTTAATATATAGCGCTGCCATAAGGGTATCAGGTGAACTAATATATTTTATCTTAGTTACCCTACATAAGTTTCGATTTAAGCTAGTACTGTAAACCCACTAATGGCGGAGTCACATCTTGACACATTTGCCTTCAGGCATTGCAAGATTGGAATACCTTCCTAAAATTTTTGTGGCATTTGGTACGTTCTTAATATTTACGCTACTAGTGACAGAAAAGAGAACTATAATCATCGTCTGTTTTTGTAACTATGAATTTTGTCTATACCTAAGTCTTATCGTTCGGACTCCTGGTATCTATACTACGTGGGTTTAATCATCATTTCATAAATATCACAAGTCAATTCTTGATAAAAACATAAATAAGTAATTTATACTTTCAACAAAATTGCCAGAATTTTCGATAAATTAGCATAGACGCTTTTAAATCTAGTATTATTCAAGAGGACTTTCCTTTCTTGTTGATATACCTTATATATTTTTATTATCTACTTTTTCAAGTCCCCTCCAGTAAACAAGGATAAGTACCATTTTGACTTATTTTTTTTTGTTTTCCTTATGTTAGGTTTCGTTTTCTTATACAATGGATTGTTCAAGTCAAATAAATTGATTTTCCTTGGCTTTTTGAAGAATCAAATATTATATTTAGTTTTTAAAAAATCGTTCATTTTTCCGTATTAAACAAAAAATACGATAAATTTTCCTTCTGTCATCCCTCTTTTGTAAATCCCTCCTTTACAATAGTTCTGATTTCGTATCAAAGATATAAATATAAACGAATTATTTTTTTTGCTTTTTAATAACGTCCGTTAGTTTTCTTCGCATAATTAATACAAAATTGCATGTGTTAATTAAATCTATGTTCGTTTGTCTGAGGCTCAAATAAGATAAGTATTTAATAGCCTTATAGAGTTAATTAAACTTATATAAAATCATGTTGAGGAAATTAAAGAGATGAGTGTATCTTGTGTTTTAATGAAAATCTGTTATACATTAAACTTTGAGTTGCAACTTGTTCAACGTTCTACGCTTTATTTTCCTTTATCTTAAGATTGGAATAAAATTTCAATATGGGAGTCAATTATCAAGTAAAGCTTGTAAAAAAGGAGAAAAATATTTCTGTTGTTGATAATAAAACATTTTTTGTCGAAACATTGGTACACACTTGATTTATTCAACAGTTGGAATGAGAACTTTACAAATACATATGGAAATTGATTGAAAATATTTTCTTTCTTTACAGTTTTGTAGTTTCCACAATAAAAATATCTGGCAAACTTATTTTTTTTTTGAAGTAAACTTTAACCTATCAGTTAGAATAAGGTACTGTCGACTACACTATTGAATTCATAAACGTTATATTTTCATTATTGATGTGGATTGGAAACTATACAAAGTAGTTTCAATGAAGTGTCATGAAAAATCGGATAAAACTAGAATTGTAATGAATATTTTAGATGCATTCTGATAAATTTTGCGGCTAATATTACTTTTTAGCAAATAGAAGAGTATTATACAAAGTTTTCCAAGACATACGTGCTGATTTAATAAGTCAAAATTGAGATAAAACAAAATAAAGCACTCCTTTTTTTATTTGCAAAACACCAACTTAATGAAAACGTACACATAATTTCTTTGCGATACAGGATTAGGGTGACCTAGAAATTATTCACGTTAATTGATTGACCTGAATTTTGAATTGCACTTCAAATGTCAAGATTCGTAGATTTATTCTTTGATGAAACATAATTTATTTGAGAGAAATCTTTAGTAATTAAACACAAACATTTCACGTTCTTTCACGCCTGTTGGCCATTTTTTGTTCATTGATTTCAAGTTTCCAGAAGTAGTGGCTTACGAACCATTTCCTAGAATTTCTTGATTTTTAAAGTGTTTCAAAGAATTAAGCCGCCATAAAGTGAAATAAAAATAACAAGTGTTTTAATTTGAACAAAACTAATTTACTTATAAATTTTAAACAATTTGGTAAATGTTATTTGAATGGGCTCATACTAGATTATTATAAACAATTAAAACCCTAAGGAACCAACAAAAAAAGCTAACATTTGTACATTTCTGCTTAAGTATAGCAGCTTAAAACCATTTTCGTGAAATTTTTTAAAGAAATAGGAGGAACCGGTTCGGGAAACATCAAATGGCTCCAGTTTCTAATAGTCTTATATTGAACAAAATATGGTGAATACTTACAATCTCATATATATGTTAAGTCTCAATAATATAAAATTAAACGTAGGTAAAATGGTATGTGAAGGTAACGACTTATAATCCAAATTACAATCAATAACTAACCATCAAAACCGAAACTGCAGTTGGAGTTAGAGTCAAGCATTGGGTCCAAAGCTGAAGCTGGAGCGTCAGCTTAAAAAAATTGCTGGATCAGATCCGGAGCCTAAGCTAATTTAGTCCAGCTCTTAAACCCCGGGAATTTTAACTTCAAACATTGCATATTATATGGATTAAGTGACATGGTTACCTTCTATACTACACCAGGAGTGAAAGACTTTGTTTTGCGTGAAGGTGGTAATTGAAGAGTGTTGTGACAATTGTAATACCATTTTAATTTTTTTTTAAGTTAAATTACGTCTTTTGCTTTTTTTTATCCTTTTCGTATACTAATTCGGTAATAATAAAAGCTGAAAGTCTTCAGAGTCTCTAGTTTGGTTTCAAGCGAAGGGCAAGCATTTACCGAATATGGGTTGGTAAACAGCTAAAATCACTAAAATCAAATTTTTAATCATTGGTAATGAAAAAATCAATGATTATATCGGCTTTCTATTTATATTGAACACAGAAGTTAAGGAGAGAGTTTCTGTAACGTATATAGGGAGATTTATATTGTTGCGGACCTAGAACATTCGAAAGTTTTAACAATGAAGTTAAAGTGCAATGGAAGACGTTCCATTACATTCTCCGTGAGGTTCTTATGCGGGGTAGTAAAAGATAGAAATTTAATATTCTGGAAGCTTCTAGAACACGGCAAATAGGTATATAAATAAGGTGATCGACCGTTGCCAGAACAGTTACGCATAAGTTACGAACAGTGAACAGTAAGGAATAAGTTAACAGTTACAACCGTTGAAAGTATTATAAAAATTAATAAATATGTGTGCAAAAATAACAATTGTGTTTTAAAATAAATGGTGTTATTGTTATATGTCCTCAAACAAATCCTAACGAACCCGTAAAAACTTAACAAAATGCTAATTCTAACCGCAAGTGGTTTCAATTGAAAAAGGAATATTCCTTACAACTAAAACCGATGAAAAAGTGGTACTTTTTCGTTGTATGTCTATGAATTATCACTGGATTATAAATGTATCCACAATGAATCTGAAATCCTTGAATTCCTTAAAATTTCCTTAAAATCCTATCTTGAAGGTTTCAAAATGCAGTGTTTTAAATATAAAAATCCCACTCCTGATTCAGAGAAGAGAATTCATAAAAAATCTTTTATTCTGCATTAAATGCGAAAACTTGATTAATTTCGATGCATGCTGAGAATAAAATTATGTTAAACAGGCTACTATGAAGAAAATAACCGAAAGCAAGAAACCCACAGAATCCAAAAATCAATCCTAAATAATAACAATTATATATTTAATACTATAATACTAAAAAATTATACTAATAAAGAAGAGTTAAAAAGGCTCATCAAAACATCCTATAATCGGAAACAAGAATGAGATCATAAGATGAAAAAGGATTAAAAAAATAAAATTTGAAAAGTATAACAGAAATATTTTTTGCAGTAGAAGATTGTAAAAAGCATAGGATTCTTAAGATAAAACAACATAATAAAAAAAAAATCGTAATTCGTTTTTTTCCTGGAGTGTAGCATTCTTTTCAGAATAAATAAAATAAATAAAGTGTTCGTTATTTTGGTTAATAGAGTAGTTTTATACTTCTTTATAGTATAAGCAATAAAGATTTCATAAAGAATTCTTTAGTCTTCCTTAACAGAAAAAATAGAAGTTATAAAACCGTTCTTAAATATAAATTCACGTTATCTTTTGAATTACAACAATTGAATTGCGAAACAAAAATATTGAAATAAGTTTAAAAAAAGGGTCATTCTGAATTTTATGCTTGGAAGCACGTTCTACAGTATCTAGACACAACCTTAGTCTATCCACCCCCACATATATGAATGCGCTATTTTCAATTTACATAACATATGGAAAATTTCTGCAACATTTTTCCCATCTATAGAGCATATGTCGAACTCAATCTGACTTCATACATATAAAAATATTTTCCGTCTTTATTTCGATTCAATTTGGTGCCAATATTACCAATGAAATAACAAACGTTTTTACTTGAAATTAATTCAAATCAACTTGTATTTATGCACGTTTTTCAAAAAATAACAAGCTTGATAAATTTACATTTTGTTCACTGCATATTTTCATGTAAAAGAAAACGTAAAATTTGTGATTCTACAAAATGTTTGTACCTACGTAGGTTAAAAAAAATATTACGAAAGCGTAAGTGATTGAATTTGTAAAACTTTTTAGGCCTTTTAACGTAAAAAATTGAGTTAAGATTGGAAAGAAAAACAAAGGGTGGTATGGTTATGGTTGTTACATTTTCAGTGACGTTAAGGGAAAATGGATTTTATTGAACAAAGAGAAAATATAAATTATTTTAATATTTTATTTATTTCCTTAAAAATTTTAAAAACTATTATAGTAAATATTATCTATTCATATGTTTTTTTTAAATCTATTTTAATATTCATTTTATATCAATCATACTTAGCATCGCTTAAGTGGTGTAAACATTTGAGGATAAATCCATATATTTCCGTTTCTCGTTTACTATGAAAGGCAAAAAATAAATTTATCTCATGTGAAATGTAATCAATCAATCAAGTGGATACATATTCGTATAACTTACACGAAGCACAGTCATAAATATTTCAAATATTTTAATATAAAAAAATCAAACTTGAAAGCCCAAATGAGAAACATGAAATCATATTGTACGCTTTTTACCCCTGAATTATTGAGTTAAAAATATTTGAAAAGATAATTTTAAATTCTACTTCAGTTAAAAAGTAGATTTTTTTCAGCAGGCATTGCTATAAAAAGAATAAATTATACGAAAATTTCCGAAATTAAATTACTCAATTAACAAGAATTTTTGACAACTTGTTAATATTAAAACGTACAAATGTTAACAGACAAAAAAGAAAGCAAAATTTGGTTTTGGTTAATTATCAAAGATTTTAAGACAACCTAATAGACCTTAATGCACATAATTTGAAAATAACTTTAATATTTTAAAAATGCTTTAAGCAAATATCAAAATTATAATAATGTAGCCAATAATTTTTAACTTTACTTGAAAAAAATAAAGAAATATTCATTTAAAAATACCAAAAAGTCATTAAATTTAAAACACCTAAATCAAGCTCTTATTAGACCAGCATTAAAATGACGTCATAATACAAAACATCAAAATTCCATGGACGTTTTTCTGTGAAAAATGTTCTTAAACATAAAAAGAAAAGTTGTTTAAATTGTTTAAGCATTATGTTATTGATTAAAATCATTTACAAACTTCACTGCCTCTATTTCTAAGGAAAAAAATTGATAATAATTTTTAGGATATAAAAATGTTTTCCATGCGAAAAATTGCGGAAAAAAATCAAAAATTGTGAAAATGATTACTGTTTATATGGTAATCGCTCAATGTTCTGTTTATTCTTCCGTTTCAATACACGTACTGTGACGTCACAGATGACCTATAGGCGCACTCATTGTTTTCGGACTCTTATTGACTCATTAAAAATAAAACTTTTTTCAGCCAAAATAGATTTTCTCAACTTAAATTTTGGTTTTACTCATACTTATTATGCCTTTTATCGAATAAATAAATAAAAAATGAATGTGTATGAGGCCTATAATTTGAAATTGGTGTAATTCCCTGATTTTTTTGTCAATATATAAATATCAATTTGAATTATGTTATATTTTAAAAATAGAAAGTTATCATTGATATTTATTATTAGTTTTATAACAAACCAACTTCTAACTAGCGGACTTAAGTTGGTTTCAGAAGATTTTAATAAGCCATTATAAATGTCAATACGAATACAGAAGCGGATTTAATGGCGTATTCAAGAACTGTAGTATGTTATTTTAGCATAAGAATATGCTTTAACAAGGATTTTATTTTCTTGTTGTGTACTAATTGCTATAAGATCTTTGCATTTCTTTGCATCGTGAAATAAATCTACATAATACGAATAATAACGCTAACAATGCAAAATATATATTTTTAATGTTGATAACTAAGAATTTATTATAAAAACAAAATAATTTTTGTAATACAATATTAATAATTTTTTCGTTCGTTTCTACAAGGAATATTATTTGGATCTAATTTCGTGCTAGTTATGAAATGACCATAGTAAAAAACAAATTTGTTGATTGATATGGAAAAAATTATTATAATAAAAAGGAGGAATGTATCCAAGGCTTAGAGATTACACAGGTTGCCTCATTAGAAAAAAAATGATATCATCTGAAGTATTTTGAATTGTGAATCAGTTTGAATTTATTTACGTAATGTTTAATAATTGAAAAATTGGAATAATTGGGAACTGACCACTTTGGTCACGACGTCTGGAAGTCAAAAAAAGTACTAGATTGTGTACTTTTTTATATACAACTATATCAAATAGTTAATGACAATTAAATTAAAAAGCAAATATATTTTTTTAACTGAAATGGTAGTTATTAAATTAAGTTATTGTATAAAAAAAGTAGTTTTCTGTGCTATGAATGGTAATGGTAGTAATCAAATTAAAATGCAAAAATAAGTTTTCTCGCTACACTCAAGTCTGGTAGCAATTTTGTTTTCGTCAAAAATTTATTTAGAAAGAAAGCCAATTTTTTTCCTTCATTCAAAAAAGATATTTTTATTTCATAAGGTTCTTTTACATGAGAAAATTGTAAGCCAATCACTGTAAGACTCATCACATTACTGCTTGTATTTTCATTCTATTACCACATTTAATTTAGTAAATGTCAATCTTCAATAATTTCTTCTACGTTAATAAAATTTTTCCGACCGAAATGTGATTGAATCCAGTCGAAAATTTATTTTTAAGAAAATAAAAATAAATTTTTAAAACAATACAAAGTCTTTGGAAAGATATGGGTAATTCTTTTGTTGCACACATTACGTAGCCATATTTTTAAGCCGCACCTACTGATCAGTTTTCAATTTGTATTTTAGTTTCAACCAATATAACTATAGTAACACTTAAATGATGAAAAAATTGAATTCAACGTCTCTTGATATATTGATAAATTTTATATATTGTTTTCAATGCTACCAACAGTTATGAATTCCTTGAATTCCTTCTGGATAAGTCATAATCCTAAAGATCTTAATAGGTTGGGAGTTGACTTTAGAATATATCAACCAGAATAGTGAAACTGCATCTTTTAAAATAGATATACGCGTACAATGGAACGTCAATATCTAGAAGGATGATTATTTCATCTTGCTATTACTTGTTATTTCTTCTAATTCCTTTACTTTTAGAACTAGAACTACGGAGCATTTCACATTGGGGAATTCTAAACGTAATCTTTCTAAAAATGTTATTTTTTTGTGTTAACAACACTGGTTATGTTTGTAAAATGTGAAATTCACCCTTTTATCTTTTTATCTGGATTCCCATCTTTATTCATGAAAATAATTAAGTATTTTTTCATTCTTAGTTTCCTTATATAAACTTAACATTGCATTATCACTTAAAAATATTTAATTATTCGTAAAAAGCTTATTTTTCCTGTCAGTCAACCTTTTTGATCCTCATGAATATTGTATTAACTTATTGAGATTGACTTCCTTATTACTCTTAGCAAAAACCTTTTGGGCGTTCTTTTGTTAATCTTCGCATTTAAAGAAAACATTCGTAGGAAAGC
Source organism: Sisyra terminalis (assembly GCA_958496175.1). Classification (NCBI taxonomy): domain Eukaryota; kingdom Metazoa; phylum Arthropoda; class Insecta; order Neuroptera; family Sisyridae; genus Sisyra; species Sisyra terminalis. The sequence continues at coordinate 40,887,393 of OY292277.1, forward strand.
ATGTCGAAGTTTTTGTCCTCTAAAATTTTCTTAATGAATCGTAAAGTTACTTCATCATTTCTTCTTCTGTTGAAGTGTTGAAAGTTGAACGCCTAAAGCAATTAATAGTAATATTTTTTTTTTGAAAATTCGAATTTTCTTCATTTAGCTAAAGATTGGTACTGCAAATTCTAGGACGACATGTTTAATTATTTTTTTTAAGTTTATGTCATTGAGTATGGTTAATACAGCTTTCATCGTTAATTCATTAAATCTCTTTTTAACATTGAGTTTAGTCTGAAAAGCCAATGGCATTATTTAGCTATATTAGCTAAGCCTGTGATATGCAAGGTTTATAAATTACACAGGTCGCCTCATTAGAAAAAAAAGTGACGTCATACGAAGAGTTTTGAAATTTAAATCAGTCTGAAGATATATACGAATTTCTTCTGAATACGTCACGTACCGCATGAGGCAACCTATGTATTTTATAAACCTTGTATAATATGGACAAATTTTTGGGTTTTTTGTACATATTGAGCACCACAATACCTTGGAAAAACTAATGGTACATGAACGACTTGAAGGGAAAAAAAACGTGGACAATTGCTAATCCTTTGAACTGAAGTGGTAGAAAAGCTCATGAATTCGAATTTTGCATTCATTATAAGCAAATCAGTGTAACGATAATATAAGTGATATCACGTTTGTGTATATGAAGCCAATTGTGGGCGATCAAAATGAATTTTACCTTTAAAAAATGTATATTTCTAATTTATTTTTTAATATTTCGTTTTGTATTTCTCTTTTTAAAAATTGTTTTTCCTAAGGCTTATTTTTCCTGAGGCTTAAAGTTTCTCACGGAAAACATTATATTTATATTTTAAACGAAGATGATAGAAAAAGTTTGAGAAAAAGAAGAAACTTATTTTATTCCTTTGTTATTTTAGTTATATCAAGATTTGTTTTACTTCGCTGTTTTCATCTATGTTTATCTCTCGTTTGATTTTATTCCCACACGGCTTAATAGAATGTATATATGGTGCATATAAAGCAAGCACAACTCGGAGAAGTTTCTCATGGTCTTATTATTAGAAGTTGCATCACATTGAATTTATTTTTCCATTTATTTGTGAGAATTTTTCCTCTGTTTCATACCTTCTCTAGATGCTTATATGCTTACATGATATTGCTACTCAACGTAATAAAAATTTCAATGAATTGTGATACGAAACGAAAAGTAGTTGTACCATTCATTTTACATGAATATGAAATTATGGGAAGTGCTTAGTAATGAACGTCAAGTTTAACAATTCAAGAACATTATTATTTTTGTAAATGACTTTTGTCTGCAGTGGCAGAAGCTTTAACATAAGGAATTGAACTAGAATTCATTACACTTCGGAAATTTATAGCTTTCAAACTAATACAGACTCAGCTATAAATAAGATGTCAAAAGAAAACTAACTAAATAATCGAATTTTGTTGAAATAGTTTGATGAGAAATGGTGTTTGGATCAACAAACATTGATATTGAAATTCAATTATACTATGAATTTTCAATGACAATAGATTTCAAGAAAAATGTTTGAAAAAAAATTATTCGGTTTGCCAGTAACTGTGACTTTTTTCATAAGTTGTTCCAGATTTGAACAGAAATGGATAAGGAAACAAAAACGAAAAAGAAAAAAAGATCAAAGCTGATATTCTGAACGAAACACATCGACAAGATAGCTTAGAATCAACAATGAGACCTATTTAAACCTCAACTAAACATCACTGATATTATCATTATATGTAACACCGACTCAAAAATATAAAATTGCAATTGATAATAAAAAAGAAAATCCATTATTTTAGAAAACTATGACTACATGACTACAAAATCTTAAAACTATTCTATATATTAAAAGTAATTATCGTCGGTAAAGTGTTAACCTGCTAGATAAGTCCATTTTTAATTATTTTTTGTTGATCCATTAGGGAGGTAATATAAAATTTTATCCTGTGATAAACTAATAAATGACTTTAAATATAGACATTTTAAAATATTATATGAAACAACCTGATATCTGTACTATTTATGATGCTTATATTTCTTTCCCTGTAAAAACTGTCAAAATAGACATAGGGTATATACGTTTTTTTAAAAAGGTTTCTTATGGGTTTCTTATTAATTTTATTAACACCTCTAGAATATTTTTTCCTCTAGAAGAGGAGAAGTTCTTAATACCTCTAGAAGAGCTACAATTTGGGAAGCTCAGTGCGCTGCAGGTATATCGCTGCAGTTGCTCTTCTATTATCGCGTTTTTCTCAAGACTAGGTTTTCAAAGTCGGGTGCCAAGATTTCTCAAAAACTACTTTACCGATTTTGATGAAATTATACAAAAGTTTTCGAGATATAATTCACGAGGAGTTGGACGAAGGTTTTTTTTCCAATTACAACTATTTAAAGAAAAATGTAAAGCAAATTTCACCAGAATTTGCATTTTTTTGCCAAAAGTTTTGCCAAAAATACAATTTTCACTTTTCTATTCTTTCCTCTAAGTTCTAGTGTATGGAACTATGATAACTAAAACACGTGTTAATTTTTTTTTCGCTTTGGATGATTCTGTCATGAGAACTGCTGTCAATGCGAACACATTTTGGCTCAAGTGTACTTTAGCACACCCACAATCTGGTAACGTTGAATTTTCGACTTTGTTTTTAATTTAATTCACGATTAAATCGGTCCATAATGAAAAATTAGCCACAAAAGAGAGAATTATACCATATTAGATTTAAATTAACAAAAATATCGCGAATTAAATTAAAAACAAAGTCGAAAATGTAACGTTGCCAGATTGTGGGTGTGCTAAAGCACACTTGAGCCCACATTTTTTTCCGAAGGGTCACCGGAAATGACGTCGCAATGTCGGAGTTAGGGCGTTTGCACTTCATAGGAAATCATGATCCAGGTGGTCGGAGCTTAAAAAAATTTTGTACGAAAATTTCAGAAATTCCTTGTCAAATGTGTATGTGTGAGACATTTATAAGCTAAGTAATTTATTTTATTTTTTATAAGGAAAAAAAATATATTGAAAATAGGCCAATTTTACCATATTAAATCCATTTAACCCTAGAATATAAGATTCCTTAACAAAATCATCTTATATTCCAGCACTTTAAGATGTTCTAAGACTCCTTTCTTTCCTTTTTTTGAATTAAATTCCACAAAGTATTCTAGGACTTGCTTGCATCGACGTTACTGTTTTTAAATATTTTATGGTACTTTACATTCTGGAAAATACAATTTCGAAAAAACGATAGCCACCATTAACTTCCGTTACTGATATCAGAAAACGGAGATCAACACATTTACTATTTTCAATCAAACAATGAACACTAAGTAGATAACAAAAAGCAGCAAACGAAGATCGAATTCGTAAAAGAGATCAGAAACTAAAGTCGAAACAAAAAGAAAAAATGTTTAAAAGAATCTTGGAAATACTTTTGTCATTATATAGGAACATTGGTATTAGATTTCGTTAAGGATAAATGGATCTTTTTGTATATTTATGAATACTAACAATAATAGGTAGGTACTCTTGGGTAAGAACTATAAATTCAACGCATTATTTTCTCTGTAGTAAATTCATGGCACGAATGATAACCTTTTACAACGTACGCTTGGGTAAGAGTATGAAAAATCTAGACGAGAAATAACTTATTTTTGCTGCAATAAATACGTTTAAGAAAATAAATTGAAAACAAGGGTATAATGCATAGGAGAAATACATACCTAGAAATAAAAACAACCATACTATGCACCAAACTTATTCATACAGTAGTTGAACTGTAGAATAGAGGAGCAAGAATTATAATAATGTTATCTATTATTATTGTGTTAAATTGAATAATAATAACTATTCAATATTGAAAAATAAGTTGCAAATCAATTTACCTACTACGGGTTTTATATTGATTTGGGAAGTATTAGTTTTAGACTTATTGTCTAATGGACTGAATAGATGAATGCAATTAAACTATTTTTAATTAAAACTATATATTTTTACTGATGCAAATCTGCATCTCGCGTATCTATTCTAACTCTGTCAAAACCAAGTAAATATTTCAAGTTTATCATTTAATAGAGTTTGAAACTTTTTCCACTGACTTTTTAATATATTACATAAAATGTTTCCAACAAACTTTCAAACATTTCCATATTAATTCCGGAAAGTATTTATATTTTTATTATTATCATTATCGTTATTTCAACGTTGCAGAATTCTATTAAAAAAAGAAAAAATCACAAGAAGAAGAGACAGTTAATCTTGAAATTAAGTACGAGAAGTTTCTAATCCAACGTAAAAGCTAGAAACTTTTAATAATTTTATCTATAAAATACGAGAGGAAGGTTGAACCACATTATTTTCCTGTGGTTGCGACAACGAGTGCTTTTGTTCCATCGTTCTAAAACAAATACGTTATTTTCCTCATCTTGGCACATGTGCATGATGTGAATACAGAGCAAATGGACCAATTTGCAAGAATCGTTACCTGAAATGCATTTGTACCGTTTGCACAATGTAATTCTCTAAAGAGATATTCGATGCAATCTAAAATGGGAAAGCTTTAAGCAAAGAAAACGGGCGGAACTGAGAAATTGTTACTGTTTTTCACTTACGTCAACAATAGACGTGTTTGCATAGCAATTATCGCATTGAATTGTGCAAAACGTACACAATTAAACAAACGCTTTCAGTGGTTGGGAAATGCAATAAATATTAGCTTTTGCTAGAATAGAATCATTTTACTATTTATGGTTAGTCTTGAAAAGCTTTTTTTATTTCAAGATTCTGGAAAAAATTGCCCAGCAAGATTCAATTTATTTTCTTTGGAAAGAGAATTATGGTTGTATTTTTGAAAACATTTGATATAATTACTACGGCAACTAGAAATAGGTTTGGTACAGATTTTTTTTTCAAAGTCTGCCCTAAATTTCCCCAAATATTAAAGAGAAAAACCAATTTGGAAAAGATGCGCAAATAAAAGATGATATTTAGACAATCTTCAAACCTCAAATAAATACAAACACAATATAAAGGTCGTTAAAACAACTGTTTTAAAAGTTCAACTAAATTTTCTTCTCCTTCTTCATAAATTGCCTAATCAGAATCCCCTGACGTTAGCAATTATTTTGTTGAATCATTCCCAATTTCCCACAGCCAAAAAGCCAATTTTCTTCTTATCCCTGTACTTTCCAAAACTTTACCCATTGTTATTAGTTTCAAAATTTTATATCGCTTTCTTCTGAGAATATTTCTACCTTATGGTTTACTCCTCTCAGTATTTAGCAGTTGGTGAGTTGATTTGGTTTTATTTAGAAGTATTTAGTTGAAAAGCATATTTCCCTGCTTTTCTTTGCATAATTCTGTATAACTATATTTAGAAGACTTTTTGTCAACTAATACTCTACTTATGGGGAGATTAAAAAGATTGGGGAATTCCAATTCTAGTTGTAAACTAGTCTAACAGCATCTTGTTAATCAATTGTTTGACCCACGGACCACAATATGCCTAAAACTGAAAAATTGGAGTTCTTTGAACCTCATGGTGAACCATGTAGATGAAAAAATAAAACTTTGCTTCTTTTGATAGAACCCACAAAAATGGTAAAAATAAATGTATGAAGTGAATATTCGTAACGATTGCACCATCGTTAAGACAATATTTGCGAGCTAATGAGAATCGTTAGCTTTCTAGTTATACATCAAAGAAAGGGTTGTTCCATATTAACAAATCATAAATAAAATTGAGCCCCTTGCTTTGATGTACAACTAGATAACTTAGGCGATATTTGCGAGCTAATAAGAATCGTTAGCTTTCTAGTTGTACATCAAAGCAAGGGGTGTTCCATATTAACAAATTCTAAATAAAATTGAACTCCTTGCTTTGATGCACAACTAGAGCACAACAATAGCTTACGATTCTCATTAATAGGCTAATATCGCTTTAATATCGATGGTGTAATCGGAACTAAGATTCGATTCATCAATTTATTCTATACCTTTTAAGTGAATTTTATCTATAGAAGCGTGTTTTTAATATCTTTATTAAATATTTTCATTTTCTCCGTTTTAGTCTCTTAAAATATTTTGAATATCAATTTTGCCAATCATTGTCTCAAATTAGAACTTCTGATTGTTGTCATTTGTTTCAACTGTCAATTTGATTTCAATCAATTGCCAATTTTTACCATTTATCAATTGTGTTGGCTGTGAATATTTTACGGGCATTTACTATAAGTTAATATTACCTACTATTTGCACCATAAAGTATACTAAACGTGGCAACTTCAGCAAGCACAAAAAATTAACTCATTTTTGTATACGTCTTTGAAGGTAGGCAATCGAATTAGAAACAAAAGTTTAATATTTAATTCAAGTATAATTTCTTGGTGGTCACTGAATTTTACGACGTATTCATGCGCTATTATCGAAAGAAAGCAGGTGTGCCGAAATTTAGCACGATAAAGTGCTGGGAAGTAAGTAAAACATGAGATTAACTGTTTCGTACCTTACAAATTAACAACAAAGCTATGTAATAGTAGCAAAGTAACAAAAAAAGCACTGACCATACATAGTATCTTACTTTTATATGTCATTGTTTGTTAGATGGTATTCTGGTTTTAATATGAAACTATGGATTGCAATGATTTATTGTTTGGAAGATTTGGAAAATACACACGTTTTTTTATCATACAGAGATTTTTCAGGGTCAAAACATATATTAAAGTACTTTCTTGCATTTACAGTACAAGAAAGTACAAGAAGAAATATATTTTCTTTTCTCAGAAAGTTGTAAAACGTGTGATACGTTTCCTTCTGTAGCAATTTTGAAATGTACAATACTATGGAGATAGATTTTTCTATTTGATTTTCCGACTCTTTTATGATCTTTTAACTTTGAGCTTTTACCAAGAATATGCTTTCAGGTGTTAAAAATGGCACAAGTTTTCTCTAACTCTTTGCTTTAAATTTATTCAAATATTTATAAAGAGATGAAATTTTTATGTTGAAAAATTAAATATTATAACTATTTTTGCTTCATAAAACAAGTCTTTTACATGGTAAGAATGTGACTAGGAAGCTTTGGTCTCATTTAAGTTCAACTAGTAAGTAGTAAATTAAAGTAAACGCAACGCAACGCAACAACGAGCTCGTTACATTAAAACATTTTAATGATTTCCCGTAGGACTTCGGTGTGTGATTTTAACTCAGATTCCAGGAACTTTTGAACTTTAGAAACTCTGGCTTAAGAAATTTAAATCTAATTTATTTGCTTAAAAAGAAAATTGTCAATGAAAAAAGGAAATTCATTTTTTTTTCAAATTATATTTATGACAATTTGTTGGAATCCAAGTCCGGAAATCAAATCCACGGTAATGGATTTTTAAATGCAAGGCGATAGTGAATGATGAGGTAATAATTACATTTATTGTGATAGAAATTTATTACTGCAATTTTTGTTGCAGTTGAAAAATGAAAAAAATAATAAATCATGAATGCTTTTCATTTTGATACAATTAAAATGTAGTTATTAAATATTCTAAAAATGACCAATTGTCACTTCTAAAAATAGCACACATATTTAAACACACGGGGTTCCCAAATATTTACTTTATTTTTTTTTCTCTATTGAAATGTCGCTGTTGGCCAAACGAAAATTCATCATAAAATGGTAAACTAAAACAAGAAAAATACAATTATAAAAACGGTCTCCATAATTGAAAACTGAGGAAAACCCAACGTTTTTGTCCTAAAGCTTTTTGTTCAGACGGAAAATTAAAATGTCTTTTTTGAATTTTTGTTAAAAAAGCGGAAAGATAGGATGTTTTCATTAGATAAATTTACTTTAAAAGTCGTCAACAAATAGTTTGTTTTTTTTTTATGAGGAGTTAATTATAGAATAAGGTTATCGTTAATTCGAATAGAATTTTGAAGAGGATAGTTCAATACTCATTTTATGTTATCAAATCATTTGACGTCATTCATGTTGATTTTAAAAAAATGTTAGATTATTCTTTTTAAACTATAAAGTGAATTTATTTTCATAGGTTCTTGAAAAAATTACGTTGAATTGAATTAGTTTGATTTGCTTGTAAATTATGGCTAAAGCTCTACAGTATTACAAAAAATATTACATATTATGAAGTTTTTATTTTATGATATCCCCAAATTTTATAATCTTTGTAATGTATTTATTTTTCAATAATTTCTAACTTTAAGTACTCTAAAATAAATATTCATGACAATTGTTATATATTTTTATTATTAACTACCTTAAAATTAAAAATATGTAAGCTCTTGTATTGTTCTGCTTAAGTCTTTTTATAAGTCTTAAAAACTGATAAACGAAAAAGCGCTTTATCAAAGTTAATCAAATAAATATTTTGCAAAATTAAATGACTTTTTTTCAAATAATATTGACTGAATTAAAAAAATAAATTCAGCTTACTCCTTCAACTGGCACGTAATTATTTTATTACAATATGATTTCATTTTCCAAAAAAAAAAAAAACTCAAAAAGATTGTAAGACATCATGAATAAAATTTATACTTTATCAAAAACTAAATTGAGATGATTATTTTTGAAATTGTTAGTAAATAAATAGCATGACTGCAATTCTTCCAGCGCTACGATTTGATGAGGGATTCTTGTAGATCTCAACAAAATAAATCGAAAATGAAGAATATATTTTTTTCGATATATCGCTTAGTTTACAAGAAATCATTAGTATTTTTTCACCTTTTTAGACGGATTTCTCATGATTTTCATGAAAAAAAGGTTAAAAATGGTAAATTTCAGCTCCAAATTTTTTTTTTGTACAAAATAAACAATAAACAAGGGACCCAAGAGTAAAGGTTAAAAGCGAATTTCTACGGCTTATGTTTCTTTTAGCATCACCAATATTGGGCTACATTTGCGAGTTAATGTGAGCATAATTAAATAAATATCTTGATTTTCTTTTAAGGTGGCTTTCTTCCCAATCCCCATTGAAGCTTAATCCCTGAACCCCTTGTTGACAGTGTTTTTAACACATAAAACTTCTGGGATTTCCACTGTAAACATTTACCATTTTTTGTCATTAAAAATCTTGATAAATCCATTTAATTAAGTGGTAAAAAATTAAAGTATCGATTTTTCGTAATCTAAGCGAGATATCGAAAAGTCTTATACTTTATTTTTGTTTTATGTTGTCGAGATCTATAAAAATCTGTTGTCAAATCGTGGCGCTGGAAATATTGTACTATCCCCAAAATATCATTATGTTTGAATTGGCACAAACCGGTATCAGTAAAATTGTAATTAATTTTGATAAATGTTAGTTGATTATTTCTTTTAAAATGTTAATGATTATTAAGAACTTTCACAAAACAAAAATTTTGCTACACTTCACTATCAACCTTCGATAGCTCAGTTGGTAGAGCGGTGGACTGTAGTAAAGTAATGTTCATATAGAAATCCATAGGTCGCTGGTTCAAATCCGGCTCGAAGGATTTTTTTTTATTTATTTATTTTTGAAAACTTCTTTTTTTCAAATTATAAATAAGCAACAATGATTTCCTTCAATTATATTTTTCATATTTTCTACAAAACAATAGAAGTAGTCCAGCGTTGTTTGGCTCCTTTAAGCACTGTCTAGAACCCAAATTCTTCTTCTTCCTGTTTTCAAATGTTCCCAATATTTCACCTGATAATGAGCTGGGGAATATGCATTAAGACCCCTATTGGTGATCTGCTGAGATTTATACAAGAAGCAGACTTGACCAGTTGGAAATACATGTTATCAAAACATGGACGCAATACTTCTTTTGGGAAACAGTGTAAAGATACTCAAAGAAGAAGCCTCGGAATAAGATAATAATTGTCTTATTTAGATGTAAAAGAAATACTAGAAATTAAAAAATTAGAATTTTAGATTTATTTGACAAGACAATGAACTGAAAGCATCTCAACAGGGGGAGAAATTATGTTGGAGAAAAAGCCAGCGACATGGAAAACTAAATGGTGCGTCGTTAGCTGAATATAGCATAAAATAAAAAAATGTATTTATTTCTCTGAAAAATATTTTTATGGGAAATTTTTATATAAATATATTTATTATAGTTCTATCAGAAGATAGAATCTATTTTTTTTCATTTCTTGAAATGTACAACATTGCCAATTAAAGATTATTCAAATTAGCTGTAAGCTTTATTTCAGAAAACGATAAATTTGCAACAATTGACTTAGTTAAGAAGTAACAAGCGAATAAAATAAAAAAAATATAAAAAGGATTTTTTTTCTTTATAATTGTTAGCGACACAAAGTTTGTTTTAAGTAACTTTTAATGCAATATATAACTTCCATAAAGTAATTAATGTAATCTCAATCCTTATAACTTTTCATGGATGATGTAACTTTATCTTTTTATTGGAAGTATAAAGTAATAAGTTTTCGATGTAGGAATACAAAAATTGTGTTTCATGAAGTATTAAAATTTATTAAAACATAAAAATCATTAGTCTCAATGATAATGAGAATATCATCAATTTTTTATTAATACTTACAATAATTTAATAACTTTTTTTAGTTCCATGATTTTAATGAATGTAATACTGAATCAATTTACATCAATTAACTCGTAATGTGCAACAGAGTGTGACATAATTATGTCTTTTTTCAATTTTCAATATTTCACGCCTTGAGCGTCCTAATGGAAATGATTTCCTATAAATACCGGATACTGAACGTGACATGGTACATTCAACAGACGTTCAGAATTTAAAAAGGTTTTTCATTGGAAAAATTGAAAATTGAAAAATGAAAACTTCAATTGTTTTGTTTGTATTGGGGATGGTGGTTTTGATGCAGTTTATGGTAATTGAAGGCTTTGTTTCAATAAATGATTTGTAGTTTTAATTAACTTTCATATCCAGGATGGAGGTATGGCGCAAGAGGAAGAAGAAGAAGGTAGTGAAGCTCCTCCAGAGGGAGAAGGTGGTCCAGGAGGTCCAGGAGGCCCACGTGGACCTGGAGGTCCTCATCGTAGGGGTCATCATGGTCGTTGTGGAAGAGGAAGTAAGTAATATTAATTTTTATTATTTTACCGCTTAGTATTACAAAAATGGAATTAATTTTAATTCACTTTTAACTTTATAAAGGATCTACAACTACAGCAGCAACAGCATAATTATTTCCGTCATTTTTGACCTTTGTGACCCTAACAAATATGATGTAGATTTAATAAAAATACAGAGATTCAACTAATTTAATAAAGCTTTCTTTTTTAATTACTTCCAACCTTACCTAAACATTATCATAGGACAACAATACAGAGACACATGTTTTTATAACATAGGTTTGTTAAGGGAAAAATAAATTGAAATATTAAATTCTTGTGTTAAGCTTTATGTTAAAAAAAACTTTAATGTTTTTTTTTTAATTTCAAGTTCTGTTGATAATTTAAACATTAAATATTATTTAAACAAAACTAAGCAAAACTTTTATATTTTTCCAGAAGTATACAAACGAATCCCTACAAACGGTAGAAATATCTAAATAATTGTATGAATTCCACATTATTATTTCATTTTTTTTTCGCTTTTTACTACAAAAAAGCCGAAATTATTTATCACAAAAGTTAAAATAGCCAAAATTAGATATTAATCACCAAAATTATAAGGTGTCAAATCAAAGTAGTAATAATATAGACGACAGAGACTAGCAAACATGAATAATGAAGCACAAATTGTCAATTGAAGAGAAAAATTCGGCAATTTAAAAGCAAAATAAGAGAATATAGAAGATACAATATAATCTGTATAATATTTTAATCTTAAACACTATTGAATTGTTTAGTATTTTGCGTGTTAACACATTCGGATTGGCGCTTTTCTACCCCAATTGATGTGACTCTGAATAACGAAAGCTTATGACTTAATGACTATATGCCAATAAAATATATTAATTTTTTTATTTTTTAACTAAATTCCTTTCTTATTCTTTGTTGGGAGTTTATTTCAATAGAGGTTGGCCTGCATATACAAATCCAGATGGAATTAAACATATTTCTTTACTTTATCTATAGAAATTTTACCAAAGAAGCTGAACTAATCCTTTTCCAATCTGCATTTTCAATTTTTAAAATACGATAAGAGAAATGGTAAGTTAATAGGGGAACCTGGGGTGGAACGGGGTATCAAATTTTAATTACGTCAAGTTTTAATAAGATTTAAAGAAACAATCTCATTGGTATGTAGTTTATATATTTATTTAATTCATTCTTTACAAATAAAAAAATATTTTATTGATTTAAATTAATAATTGATATTAAAAATTTAGGTCTCAAAAACAAATGGAAATTTCCTGTTCTGCCCCACCCTCTGGAGCACAATGGGAAATGAGCCTGAGGCTACTTGTTATTGGCTTAGTTCGCAGATGAAGACACTGCCATCATCGTGTTTAGCCTGCCACATGCCAAATGTGCCCATTTTTGACAAATACTGCAGGAACACCAGCTTTCATTAGATTTGGAGTTGAAATCCCCACAGTATAAGCAGATTACCTCTGCATCTTCCGACCTTTCTTATATATGGACTGTCGACTAGTTTTCCTTATATATGTACGCACTATCTGCTGATAAAATAAAAATGTCTTATCTGAATGGGAAATACTAGAAAAAGAAATTTCGATTTTTTTTTTTCATAAATGTCTTTTTATAACATTCAAGAATAACGTGTTAAAAGGATTTGTCGATATATTATATGGTCTTGGAATAGCTGACTAATGTATTTTCACTAATAAAAATTGAATAAATTGATAATAATATAAAAAAATATCTTAAAAAAAATTAAATGCGTTTTTCTCGAAATCAACTTTTTAAAACTGGGAGAAAAGATTTCTCAGAAACTATCCGACAAATTGACTTGAAACTGGAGAGTATTATAGTTCAACACGTCTTCTTGGTACTGACCCTCTGAAATTGGCCAAACCTCCCCCCCTCCTCAAAGTGGGAGAGGGGGAAAGGTCCAAAAAAAGGTAGTTTTTTTAACTTTCTTTTCAAAGTCTCGCCATTTTGTGAATTTTCAACTTCTTTCGGATTTTTGAGGTTCAGTACCAAGAAAACGCATTACCAAAACCTACATTCTTTGGAAAATCATGATCCGACTTGCAGTTTCCGAGAAAAATTGTCTTCCGTTTGCCTCCTCATTTTTGAGGACCCTTTTTCAAAGCGCTGTTAAAGGGGGAGGGGGGGGGGACTTATCGGGACAAATAAAAAAAATAGTTCAAAACTTTTACACGCCGAAGACCGTTTTTAAATATCTCTAAAAGAAATGGCAGCAGTTTTAAAAAAGTCATTTTTTTTACGTTCTGACGGTGATCCACCCTTAAACCAACATGTCATGTTAATATTCAAACAAAAAATAGAACATAGGATAATTACCTTAGTGTTATTTCGACTTTTGATAAAAATAAAAACAACTGCACTCTTTACTGGCGACAGCCACTTTTTATAATGCAGCACAGTTAATTGAACATTGAGTATAATTTAAAGCGTTTTTGTTACCTGTAAGAAACGCTAATTCCATTCCCATTCCGCCTCGTGTTCCCATACTTATTCTTAGTTAAGACGAATAATTGGTTAATAGCACTTATGATAAATGCTGGTATGTAGATAATTAAACATTTAACGCCCAAGTATTTACTCCTTATTGGATGCTAACTAGTTTTATATAAGTCCTAGTAAGATGCAATGATTATGTTGTACTTTTGTTGGTTTTTATTCTTTACTATTGAATTGAATATATTTTTTTTAAATTGATAATAATGTTGAATAATATGGTTCAAGGTATCACCAACAAAAACTATTGTTAATATTAGAACAAATCTCTATATTCCTGTCAATGTTAGAAAATTGATAGATAAAACATCTTAAAGGTTTCGATGTTATTTGTTGATTTGCAATAATAAAGCAAAAAAAAAATATAAATATATAATCAATTTTTCACCCCACCATATAAGCTCAGAAAGTTTGGTGGTCAAGAGGTCGAGATGACCAAATTTTCGATGTTTCTTGACTTACAGTTTTATAAACCCTAGAGTCGCTATTGACCGTAGTAGTTATAAAGTAGTAATTTTTTAATTTTAATAATTATGGCAATATTTTAATATGCTTTATTTTAGAAAAAAAACTAAATATTATTAAGAACTATATTTTGATTAGGCAACGCGACGGTAATTATACTTTAAAAGATATTTTCAAGAAATTTGTTATCGTTTAATCAATGCAAAACTCTTACCTTAATTTATTGTGTTAAAGAGTAAATTTATTTTCAGCCAATTATTTCAAATTTACATTACTTTTACACTCATATAACTGCTAACCTTTATTATTATTTAACAAATTTTGTTAATTATAAATATTTTAAGCAGCTTCGGCAAATATTTCACCATATCTTGTATCATAGATTTCCAAATTATAAGTTTCTTCTTTATTATCCTCCTCGTTATTCCTTTCTTCAAACTCTTCTAAATTTTCTCCATTGTATTCAATGATTTTATTTTCTTTATAATTTTCATATTCGGTGAAACTAAGATCATCGTCATTTTCAAAAATTAAATGATATGAATTTTCTTCTGCACCTTCATTTTGTTTTTCATCCTGATGTTTAAAAATTAACTCAGTTTTAGGATCTTCATCGTCATAGGAATCGTATATTTTTCCTTTGGTTCTTCTGCCATAAGCCCCTTTTGTATACTGAATTGAGAAAAAATAATTTGATTGACTAAAATTCTATCAATGTTAAAATATAAAGAATAATTATTTCTTACCATGAAGTAAAGTAAGATCAATACATGGAAAATATAAATTGACTTCATTTTTGAATTAAGTTTTAGACACTTCGGATGCTGAATAAACAAACATTGTTATTGTAGTGGCTTTTAAAGGCTAGTTCTCCCAAAATTGCTACTAATATTTTGACTGTTTTTTTTCAATAAATGTAAATTAATAATTAGATTCACATTAATTTTAAATTAGGCGGAATAGTTCTCTACCAAGGTAATTATTACAATTGGAGAGATTAATCCAACAATGTAATGGGAAAATAAAATAATTTAAACTGAAATATTTACAAAATTCGAGGATTTAGCAAAACAAAACATGTTGGTAAATAAAATTATTGTGTAAGGACAGTTGATAATAATAAACTATGAACAATATTTACACAGGAAAAACATTCATTTTTATAAATTATAAAACGACTATAAATATAGCTTGCGAAGATAGAAAAAGTATAAAGTACTATCGGGCTGAATCAATACGATGAAATTCTGTGTGGGATTATTTCTGATTATTTTCTCATCGATTTTAGTAAGTATTCCCCTAATGTAAATAGTAACCATTATCATATTTGTACACATCTTTTTTATTTTTTTCCACAAAATGCATTAAAAGCTTAAAATTTTTGACTTTTAAGGTCCAAAATTTTGAGCCCTATTAGTCATTTATTGTCGTCGTAAAGTCATTCTTTCGATTCTTTTCTTCCAATATCTTCATTCCATTTTGTCATCTTCTCTTAAACTTTTCCTTCTTTCTATGTCTTTAGGGTTTAAATTTAATTAAAAAATTGGTTTCAGGAAACAAATCTTGCTTCATCTAGAATCAATCAGCAATTTATTTTCGATGATACCACCTCAAGAATCATTCCAGTTTTCGCCAATCTCCTCAACGATGCCTCATGTAACGTAATGGGAATTGAAAATGAAGTCGACAAAACATGTGCATTTGAAACCGAGCTCAATCTCACATCTCTTGATAAATGTGACAATCAAAAATGTGTGATAAATTTTCAGCAGAATACTTGTCCCGATAGTTGCAATCAGCTGCATTGCCGACATAGTTTGGGAATAGTCCCAAATGCACCAAACACCTGTAGCCAAGATGGGATTTATTACAATCTAGACGAGAGTTTCAACCTCATCGGTTCTCCACCAAATTGCCACCGCATAACAAAATTAGATTTCGACGAATCCGGGGGTTGTACTACCCGATCAAAGTGTTTCTACAATTTGCTTACCAACCTACCAACGCCTGACGGTTGCACAGATGGATCATGCAGCGATTTCTATAGCATATACTTGGGGGATGCAAATCAATGTCAGAATGGTAATACATACTTCCATTTCGGTAAATATAAATGCAAGACAGAAAACTGTGACTCGGGAATGTGTGAATATAGCTTAACAGTTGATTTGACTGAAAATGAAATGTGCTTAGAAGGTAAATGTCTTTTCAACTTTGGATCTATTCAATGCCAGGAAAACCTCAACAAATGCTTTACGAGAAATAAAAAAGTCTTAGACTTAACCGCAGGACCTAACTGCTACTTTCACTTTGGCGAAAAAATGGACCTCTCTGAAACGAATTGCCAAAATGGTAACTGCAGTTTTATAATTAAAATTGCATTCGAGTCTGAAAGTTGTTTGAATAACAACTGTTACTTCAACTTGGGAAATTCTAATATTTGTAATGAAGATGGATGTAATACAGACAATATCAACTATCAAATCAATTTAGATTTTGGAAATGAATGCCAAAATGGATCTTTCGAATTTGTTGATTCCCTTGGATTATACGTATTTGTTGCAGATTCTAATGAATGGACCAGTGAATGTACTTTCACTTTGAGTACTTGATATCTAAAAATCAAGACTTGTATAAATGAGCCTTTGATTTAAAAATAAATGTTACTATCTAAACTTTTTTTATTGTTTTTAATACTCATTAAAATTAAATCAAATAATGGATAATGAATGTTCGATACCTTCTGTATATAAAATTCTGTACATCTAGGCTTACTTTCTCTCCTCGTTACTATCCCAATTCCCTAACATACATGTACTACTTAGATTAATTTTTTTCCCTTGTTTTCATTTTGACCAAAGACAAAGTTCAAACAAAAACAGAAGCTTTAATTTAATTAAAATAATAACAAATACACACTACCTATCTCAACAACTTTTTGTCGTATTAAAATTTGAGCATTGGCTTAGGCTTTTTCCCTAAAAATTATTCAGAATTTTATTTCTAATATTAAATTCCCCCAAATAAATTATAATTTTGAAATGTTTTACATATTAATATTAAGTAAACATATGATTTTATTCGTAATTGAGTTTTGAATTTTAATTGAAATATAAATTTCAAAGCACTTTTTAAATTTGAGCTTATAAAATTTAAGCTAATTGGATGTTTTTCAATGTTTTAAAATTAATTTATTAAGTACCATAGACAAAACTTTTACCAAAAATCGTTATAAAATAACAAAATATTGGCCACAAATATGAGATCATAACCATTTTTTTCATAGAATACAGCTATTTTATAAGTTACCGGAAGCATTTAATACTTAATATGTGATATATGTTTTACTTTCATTTCACCTTACTTTTGCTTTCATGTAACTTAACTATAAATAAATCCTCATATATCACAGATAGACGAAATCTATTGAAAAAACCATATAGCTTACAAAATTATTGTTTACTCTTTCTTTTGTTGGAATTTTCACCAATTTTTTTAATAGAATTCTATATAATTTATGAAGAGTATTAACAACCACATTAAAATTAATATAATAAATTACATAACTAGCATTGATTCATTTGTGAAAGCTTTTGAGGTGTTCAAGTGTAGACAATAGATCAAAGCTTTTGTGGGTCGTTTTTTTATATTGAAGCTTAAAAATTTCAATTTCTCACTAAGAGCTTCAAATCAGTTGATCAAACAGTGAAGTAAAGCTTAATAGAACCACTTAATATACACAACATTGAAAGTTCACGTTAACAAAATATACAAAATGCAAATATCCTTTGTAACTTAGCTTTTTCTTCATATTTATTATTAACTCACTGGGTCTTAATGCTTTTTTCCTTTCCTTGTAGAAAGTTTTTTTTTGGAAGCAAAATAAGAAGGATAACAGAAAATCATTGTTGCTACTGGTAATGGTAATTTTTTGGTACTACTTTGGAACTATTACTATTGCATCTAATGTAACTACTACCTATTGATAGTTTCTTAACAGAGTATTTTCAAGATTAAGAATAATCAATACAGGACCGAGAACTTAATTGGATGAAAATTGGATGTTTTTTCGATTATTTTTTTCTTGTAGGACTGCAGAATCTTGAAGCAGGGGGGAATATCATCACCCCGATGAACATTACCTCAATCTGCTCAAATCATAGGCAAAAAATTATAAGATCCGAATAAACGAGACAAAATTATCTTTGGTAAATTTTACCCCAAGAAAAGGAAACTATCCAGCAATTTTACGGTTATTTTATTAATTTTGATGGGTTCGTTGAGATTTTTTTCAGGATATGTAACATTTATTAATACATATATTTTAATATATTTTAACAGTTGTCATCATTTATTTCGAACTTTGTAACATGGACTGGTCGTTACTATTCTGATAGCAGTCGGTCGCCTTATTTATATTCCTATTTGCAGAGATCTGGAAATTTCCAGATTGTTTCCGACACTTCTCGTTGATTTGAATGATATCTATCTCTTTCTACCCTACATTATAATCTAACAGATATTGCTCTAGAACGTCTTCTGTCTCTCTTCAATCTCATTGTTAAAACTTTCGAATGTTCTAAGTCCGCAACACTTTGACAAATTCTTAAGTCTCATCAATTCAGCAATTTGATCTCTACAGACTATCAAAATGGACTATCGATTGGAAAAAACTACTGGAAGTAATGGTTAATAGATCCAGAAGCAAATTAGGAGAGTGTGCCAGTAGGAACATCTTCGTATGTCAAAGACTTACCATTAGATTGGCTTATTTATAATATTATATTGTTGTACAGATTGCAATTATATATATTAAAGTAAATAGATTCGGTTATTTAAATGGAAGAAAATATACCGTTTACGTGTTTTCAGGATACAAAAAAAGGGAGAAACTATTTCTAATTCTTTATATTTCCCATTAATGATATCTTAGGAAGCAAACCAGAAAGAAAAGAAGAAGACTACATTGTTATAATTACTTTAAAAATTTTAGCTAATCTTAATAATTTCAGGTTCAATTATTTGGTATTAAAAATTCCTTTTCAGATAAAGTTTTTTGTTATTATGTAATTGCAATGAGAGTAAAATAAAAACCCAAGTTCACTTATGCAGATTGGTGAACTTTAGCCTTTAATAACCTTTAACGTTGAAAAACGTTTTTAAAGATAAACGTTGAAAACAAAACTATAGTTGATGTGTAAGGATAAATTTTGCTATTTTTAGAATCTCAAATGTAAGACATATGAGAAAAGTTTTTTTCCCAAATCATTTAACAATAACCATTTTTGTTAATTTTCCACTGTCATCAAATATTTATACATTTATTCTATATTCGTTTCAGAGTTGAAAAAATATATTTCTATTAATTTAAAAGTTCGTTGGTTATAATGCTGTTGTATAAATCTTCAATTCTGAAGTAAGCATCATTAAATGCTGATATGTTGTGGACATGTGATACGTATAAAAATACACAGATGAACAAGAAAAGCTTTTATCTACCTTCTTCCAAATTTGGAAAAACGTGGAAAACCAGCTATTACATGACTAAATGGTGTTATGACAATTATGAGGGATGGAGAATCAATGAAAATGCTGTAGAAAATAAAACATGTCGTATCAAAATAAGGGATGAGGTAAAAGCTGTAAAGCCGCCGTTACTAAAAATATGAAGGGGTTAAAATCAGAGTGGTAAATGTTCCATTTTCAACTGTTATAACTTAAGTCTGAAAACATAATCAAATAGAGAAGGACAAAGCTGTTGAAATAAATGGTAAACCCAGATATAATCTTGATACTTCACCCCTAATATTCAATTGATTCCCTGCGCAAAATTGGGACTTAGGAATTTATTACAATTTTTCTATAAAAACCATGTGTTTTTCAAAATAATTATTAATTGATTAAAACCATTTCAACTTTCACACGATCATATATCTCCATTTTTTCAATACGAGTTTAATTATTTTTTTTTTCCGAAACAGGAACTTGAAGTTTCTATAACTAAACAATGAATGGTTTTTATAATTTTCAAATAACAATAAATATTAGTGAAAAATCCAAAATAAAGTTACATACATTTTTAACTGATGGAATCACGATGGCACTAATTGGGAAGAAGAAGTATATAATAACAGATATATTCTTTGTATTTAGAAAAATATGTTTTTTTTTTTGGATTTGATATTTTAAATATTTTTCCTTTGTTGTCTCTAATAAATACTATATACATTACAGTTGAGCTCTGTCTAGACTTTGGTATTGAATATTTAGCATTCGTACTTACCAAAACTTTATAAGATTTTAGGTTTAAAAATTTAGAGCATTCAATTAACAAAAATCTATATGAAATTCACAATAATAATATTAAAGAATTTAAATTATTTACATTGTTACTTATGATCGTTTAAAAAAGCACGAATAAGCAGTTGAATGCTGTGAAAAATAAAAAATAAAAAAAACAGTGTTTATTATTTGAATAATAAAAGATACTTAAATTCTCGAAACGATTATCATTGAAAACAAACTTATAAATCAATAATGAATATGGAATATATAATGATAAACTATCACTGTGTTAAACTTAGCAAATATTGAGCTGCTACTCATTAAAAACCATACGGTTTATTAAATTCAACTTTAGGTTTTGAAAAAAAAGGAGCTTTACTGATTTTTCTCAATACAAGAATAACTTAATTGAAAAGCTTTATTTAAGAGTAAAGCTCATACATTTTCTTAAGATTAATAAGTAAATTGAAAGAAAATTTATTTTAAAATTTATATCAATTAAGTTTACAATTTATTTTTAAAATTTTCTGTATTGAATCCAATGAATTAACTGATATCTGCTTAAATGAATTTTCATTTTTCCTTTTTAAGAGTAATATTGATACTGTTGAATGTCCTGATCATTTTGGCCATCTCGGCCACCTTTTCGCCCACGTCTTCCTTTACCTCTTCGACCACCTGGACCCCCTGGACCGTCAGGACCTCCTGAATTATCTGGATCTACTTGACCATTGGTCCCACCTTGTCCAATATTAACACCATCGTAATCCTGGCCAGGTTGACCAACCTGACTAAAAATCAAACCGGCAGCACCATACTGTACACCCGAGTTCACATTACCGTTTCTGCAAGTTTGCCTCAAAACACTATCGTAGTCTTGAAAGCCAACATTATAATCTTTATAAACGTCGTCACCATAATAAGGTCTACCATTAGAAAAGCTTTGGTAATCGGTAAAACTATTTCTCATATTTCGAAGAAAACTCCAAAACTTTAAAATATTGTTTGGGTTAATTTGAAGTTTCTCAGATTGAACATTGTTCACTTTTCCTGAATCGTTATTGATAATGTTTTTTGGCTTGAGGGGTGAAACAATTTTACTATTTTTTTCACCACAGACCAGCAACTAGAAATTATTAAATATTTCATTTTGAAATTGAATTAAAAATTAAACTTACCACAAAGTTTAAAAGTAATAACAATGAAAATAATACTGAAGAAGTCACCATTGTGAACTTTTTCCAAACACCACAAAACGAATAGCTATAGACAAACTTTATTCCAAATTTATAACAAAAATTAGTCAATTATGGGAGCCAAATAATTTTTTTATTCAGGAAATAATTATGCGTTTCTATTTTGATAAACTTGGAAATTGAATCCTAATTTTAAATAGCCGACAACAAGGTTAACTATCATTGAACAACCATAAAAATATTTATTCACAAATCTATTTATAACTTTTATTTTCGGAAATTGTTTTAATTTTCATCTCAATTCTCTTTACAAAACAAATAGGGTTCTTAAAATATTCTGTAGTTAGTAAATGAGATAGAATTGTTATTTAAATAATTTTGAAGAACGAGGCAAAGATTAATGGTTTGAAATTTCGACTTAAAAATATTTTTATCGAGAAAATGATTTTGTTGTCTTAAAAGTTATCATTAGTAATAAATTAGCCATGATACTTCTACACAGGCTGTGCCTTAAAGATGTTTTTTCGAGAATTGGTAATGCTTGTTCGAGGGAAAATCAATGTTTTTGAATACAATTTTCTAAAAAGTTATCTTCCAAAATTCTTTCGTAAATGTTTTTTTATATTATTGGTATCTAAAGCGCAAAAAATGGTTTTGTTGTCCTAATCGGTATCATTAGTGATCAATTAGCCAAGATACTTACATACTGGCTGTGACTTAAAGAAGTTATTTCTAGAATTGGCAATGCTTTTTCTAGGGATGATCAATTTATAAATTTCTGATTTTTACAGACAATCTTTGGAAATGAATCCGCGAAACGTAAACTTGGAAATTGAATCGTGAAATATATTTTGGGAATAGCAGTTTAAGCTATTGTTAGATATGAAAAATAAAAAAAAAATAAACAACAAAGTTCTCCAGATATAATTTTACCACTCATAATAAAAGTAATGAGCCATACTTCTTTGTGATACTTAATTTTTTTTCATCATTTGAAAAGTACTACCAAAATGAACTTAAGTGAATTTTATTTTTGACTTAAACAATTGGATGCAATATTAATCATAAAAACATCGATATTTTCAAAAGTGAAATACCAATGTTGAAGATAGCAAAGTTTATTTTAATATATCGATTTTTTCCGATGGTTTTTCCTACCATTTAACTATATTAATATAAAATATTTTATAAATAATAATAAACAATATCGTAAAATTGAAAACTTGTCAGTTTATAATCTGATGTCGTAAAATTGCAAACTACTCGAACCTAATTTAGCATTAAGAAATCAGCGATATTAGCAGTCAGTTTATAATCTCACGCGTTTTACTATAAACTGACGAAACTTTCAAATTTACTTTTATTTTAATTTAATTTCAAATTTATGACACAATATTGTTCATAAATCATCGTTCATAAAGAACGATGTATCATTGATGTTTTTGGTTTCAACAACAATATTTGCAACATCGATCATCAACATCGATGTTTGCAAAAATCGATGTATCGTTTGCACCCTTACTTAAAGATGCTTCATTAATTTAAGTTATTTAATTAAATGAAAGTAAAATTGGTTTTAAATGATTGTATTATTCAAAATGATGCTGAATGGCATAAAAATCGACGTCGTCAAAATCACTGTTTAAAATCAGGTCAAATTTAGCAGGTAACGAAAAAAATGTTGGAAAAAAGCTATGCGCTACTTACTTCAAAATTTAACATCCCGGATGTTAATGCTTTTGTTAAATTTCAAATAAACTACGATCGAACATAGAAATTAATTTATTTGGCAGTAGAAATCGAACAGTTCAGTTTAATGGAGTTGCATTGTATCAACCAAATCACCACAATGGAAATAAATTTTTTCATTTTGATGTTTTCAATCATCAAAACCGTAAGTCAAACAATAAAATCCTTTAGTTCACTGGATAAATAAAGAAATTTAATTTTAGGTTTCCCAAGAAAATAACACGGAACAAACCGAACGCAGCATTGAGATCTTTGACGAAAGTCAAAGCAATTCGCCCGAACTAACGCAGGGGAATTTTTTGAATGATTGCAAAATGGATTTTGATGTGATCAAATATCAACCCATTTGTGTTTTACAAACAATGAAAAGAATTAATTCGTGCTCCAGTGGGAACTATCAAATCAATCATCCGATTAATCCTTGCAAAAATAACTGTAAATGTATTCAAAACATTGCTCTCGAAATAGACAATTTAAACCACACCATAAAGAATGTGTCGATCGATTTAATGGAAAAGCCGTACACACATTGTGGTAAGCCCAATAACTGCAACAAAAAGTTTACATTCAAATTGCATACAAATGCCAGCCAAAACACCATGAATGCAACGCACTATTTCAATTTTGCGGGAAATCAACCCCGACCGAATCGTTGCACCAAACAAAAATGTCAACAGAATGTCACGATTGATTTCAGCGCATCAAACATTTGTCGCAAGGGGTTTTCCCATTT
This sequence comes from Sisyra terminalis, assembly GCA_958496175.1. Classification (NCBI taxonomy): domain Eukaryota; kingdom Metazoa; phylum Arthropoda; class Insecta; order Neuroptera; family Sisyridae; genus Sisyra; species Sisyra terminalis. The sequence continues at coordinate 40,911,451 of OY292277.1, forward strand.
TCATATTGGGGGAATTTTCTGTCGCCAAAACAACTGTTCAACCGGAAAATGCATTAATAAGTTCATTTTAAATTTGTCCAACACATCCATGTGCATCGACGGTGAATGTCTATTTAACTTCGGCTCATTTAATAACCAACCCTCAAATACTACAACTCCGGAAAACTGTTACTTCAACTTTGTTCCGATAAAATTAGCAAATAATTGCAACGCAACAGTTTGTGAAAATCGAATTTTTCTGCTACTTAAAAGTCCGGGAAATTGCATGAAGCGTAATTGTTATTTCAATTTTGGAGGTAAAAACGATTGTAGCAAAAAAGGGTGCATAAACGACGATATAAATTTTAAAGTAATTTTACATTTAGGAAATCAGTGTAAAACAGGGAAGTTTGAGTTTGATGAAGTACGTAAATTTTATGTATTTATTCAAGATGATGCTGATGAAAATGTAACTAGTAGTTGTAAATTTAAAATTTAAATTTATTTTTCAATAAGCTTTATATTGGATTTTATTTATTGGGGTGTTTGGTAATGCGTTAAGGTTTTGCTTAAATATTTGCATGAGAAAATTGGTCAGTGACCTACAAACACTGATTTTGATTATTTGATAAGTTATATTTAAATTTTGATTTTTAATTTGAGAAAAAAATATTTAAATTTTAATTTTAAGCAAATATTTTGTAAATATGAAAATAGAATAATAAACATTTTCAATACATTCAATATTATTTTAACTGATTAGTGTTTTGTCGTAAGTGAATATCGCTTATAATTTGCTAGAAATTGAGATAGAATATTTTTAATAGTAATACTTTAATTTCATTATATATTTTATTTAAAAATTCAAGCAATAAGTTTTTTTTACAATTAAATAGTAAATATCAACAAAATATTGCAAACACTATAATAACCTAAATAATAAATAAAAAGATAACTCATAAAGAGAAATTATTCTTTCTAAATCTCTTATATTTATCTTTTGATCATATTTTAATTAAATTGTAGAAGTTTACTTTTTATTTGTTTCATTACATTCACTAGATCACATATGAAATTATAAAATTTCATAAAAATTAGTGAATTAAATTTCGATTGAACTGTTTTTAAGATAAAAATGTAAGGTGGTCTAAATCAATTTTCAAAATTTCAGCTCAATTGGTTAACTGGAAATATATTTATTATCACCTCCAAAATTTGTCGCCATCAGGAACGCAAAACTTATATAAAAGATTTAACTAAAAGGCTTTAAATAAAAATTAATATTAAACTACAAAAACAAAACATATATCAATCAATCACAAAATTTTTAACTATGCCACAAATCCTTTTTCCTTATATAAATCGGTATCATCAACTATCACCAACTTCAAAACATTTTATTTGTATATTTGAATTAACATCCAACAAAAATCAAACTCTATTGAAATACAAATTATCAGCAAAACAATAAGAACTGTTTCCAGAAACCAAAGCACGTTCATACAAATAAAAATAGTTCCTTTAATATATAAGGTTATATTCTGAAGAGGATCCAGGATTAAATTAGAAGAGGAGGCTTGATCTATCGGAGAGATTTTTTTTTTGTGGACTATTATGTAAATTGCAACAGTTCAGCAATTTGCTGCTATACCCTGGTGGTGATAACAGCCAATTGATCTTTAGCGGCATTTAAGTAGCTGGAGGAGAAGAACTTCATTCCTCTGTCTTTTATTTTTTTTGTTGATTGTTCTTGGCCTTGTGGTCAAGCAACTGCTGTTTCTTGGAGTTCTTGAGGGAGTTTCCACTTCAGCCTTCTTTGATTTATAGTTTTCCCCAAGCCTAGTTCTACTGCACTAGGACAATTTTCTAGGCCGTTAAGGAAATTCCTTGTGAGTTAGATTAGAAAGTCATTTATGTATAGGAAGTTCATTTCGTGATGAATTTGGTTATTTCTCACATACCATGGAGCTTTAGTGATGATTCTCAAGATTCTATTTTGGAACACCTGTAGATCATTGTGATTTTTCCTTGAGGATGAAAACCAGATTGCGCAAGAGTACGTGAGAAGTGGTTTAATGACTGATTTGTATATCATCATTGAACATTCCATACTTAGACGAGACCTTCTGTTGATACGTGGGTATAGTTGGATGAGTCTAGTGTTAACTTTTCTGATTTTACTTAAAATGTGGCTTAGTCAGTTTAATTTCCAGTCCAGAAGTATGCCCAAATAAAAAATTAGAGTTTTTTTTTTCATTCCATGGAATTTCCATGAGGTCCAGCACGATAGGCTCCAGTTGGTTGGAGAAACATCATCGGAGAGATTTTGTCATGGTTGAAGATAAAAAAGCACACTTATTTGGCTTATTTGGTTTGTTATTGGACAAATTATATGATTTTCGAGAGGAGTAGGGATACACCTCTTTGTCTTCCCCGGATTTTTCAACAGTTTTATTTGATTTTATTATAGAAGAGGACAAACATACAAAAAAATCCTTTGATTTGGCAACTCAATTCTAAATTCATGGGTATATAAGATGAAGAAGAAAATTACATTACTTGATATTGACTCAAAAATTTTTTTGGATTATTTTACTTATTTGAATCAATTTCTGTAAAAGTAAGTTTTGAATTATTTTCTTATACTCTTATGTGTTATGTCTTTCCTTCTTTTTTTCCTTTTACTTATAAAATGTTAGTCTTTATTTACTTACATAAATAAATTATTCATTTTTGATGATCTTACGTTTCAAATATTTGAATTTGTTCAAGTATTTTTGCATTTAGAAAATATTTTTCTTTTGTTTTGTATAGTCATGATGTTAAATTTTATATTAGCTACGGTCGTTTTATCATTTCTCTGACGATAACTGAAATGTTGAATTATTTGTGAATTCATTTTGTATGCCAACAATACCAGGTAGTCAGCGAATTTGATGATTTAATTAATCGTCTACCATTATAAAAATCTACTTAATTTTGCATTGATTCATGGTTTAACGATTTTATTTTGAATAGAGTTGAAATACCATAGAACAGGAAATACAAAAAATCTTTACCACCCTTCTTTCCATTTCTAATATAACAATAGTTTGTGGTAAATAATTATTTTGCTTAATGTTTAAGGACCTTTGCTTTTTTGATAAGTGTACATTTTAGATAAAAAATCGTTTATTTTTCACTGAAAAAATTGTGTTAAAGTTTTTCTCCTGGATCTCACCAAAGCTATTAATATTCTTAACGATAAATTCTTTTTGTTGTGTGAGAACTTCCTCATCAATTAATTAAATATTATTATTCTGATAGAGTACATTGTGTTAAGGTCAATAACTGTACGACTGATTATAGAACTGTGAAAATAGAGGTTCCCCAAAGGACCATATTTGGACATTTATTGTTTATTTTGCATATTGATAGTCTCATAAGTATTATAACTGAGAATGCACTAGTCTCGTATGCTGATGACACACGTGTTACATACTGTTTTATGATAAAAATTGGCATAAAGTAAGTGAACTTTTGAATTTAAAATCTATAACTTTTTCCCCCATTTCTTTTGAATCTAAGATCGAAATTAAACTTATTAAGTTTATTTGTAATTATGATACATCTAATTTATTTAGAGTAAGTAATGTTTGTATGTGATTTTAATGTAGTCAAATATTTTATGTGTTAAAAAATAAAAGTGCTGAAACTATTTCCGGAAGTTAGCTTTTTTCGGTGTTTATTTAATTTTCACGTTCATGGTCGAATGCCCTTGAATTATTGAATTCAAATAATAGAATAATAATTGTGTTGTATGAAATTTAGGAAATGAAAGTTTCAATAATATTTATTTCGGGCTAAAAATGAAGCAATTGACGAAAAAAATAAGTATTTCATAAATAACTAGACGGAAATTATTTCGGTCTACTTCACTGACTAGGTACTAGCTACTTATTCAATTCTCGTGAGTAAAAAAGACGCTTTATGTACCTTGAAATAGAATTTCTGTTTCACTCAAGTTTATCATAATATTAAATTTATGAACATATTCATAATTAATCAAGTTCCACGTAAATGCTATAGGTTTCTCCATCTTCTTGCAACTTGTAAAATAAACGTGCTCCAGTACCAGTCATTAATTTTCCATTTCACGTCTCAATTTTCAAAATCAAATTATCTAATCGTTGTCTGCTAAATCAACATATAGTCAACGCAATATGAAGATTTATGTATTCAATTTGTGTAAACAGAATATGTTTTTTTTTGCTTGCAGAAATCGATTTGAACTGGAAATCGGACTTCAATCGTCCACCGGATTCAATTTTCTCATTTTGCGTTGGCCAAATTGAGTAAATAGTTTGAGGGGGTGTGAGTGTTAAGGAACGGTTAAAATTAAAAATTGAAGAAAAATATTTTCCTTTGATTTGAATTTGATTTCGAAAACTTTAGGCTTTATTTTTTGCCTTTGTATTTTTTTTTACTTATATTTAAGAAAAATACTAGTTTTTATATTGTTAAATATTTTAATTTAAAACCATAAATTAAAATTTAGTAAATCTAAGCAAAGATCCTTATCTTTCAACTGTTAAAATATCTACAAAACAATTTATTGTGAACTATTGATTATCCGTGTGCGGATTATCCTTGCATGATTTTTTAGTAATATTTGAGGGAAAATTCCGGATTTTCTTTATAATTGTGATCATTAACCATGTTTAATCAATTGTCTACCTTAGAAATGTGCAATATATGTTGTATTTTAGAAAGAAATAATTATATTGTATCAGAAAGGGACAAAGTCTGTCTCTCTCTTTATGCCATGCCGGCACGCGATTGGCTGAGTGACTTCTATGTCTCTCCCACCAATGCGAATGTACATATAGATTGTTCTGGAAACATCTAGTAGGTGGTGGAACGTTGGCGAATATTGAAGTATATTCTAGAATGTTGGGTTGCGGGTATATAAGTCGCTCAGCTCAAACCAAGAGACAGTTCTATATCGAAGTTCTCTTTGAATTTCCGTTATAACAAAGCGATTTTTATTGTGATTTCGATTTAAAAGTGATTATTGTCATTTAAGTGATGGTTTTGACAAGTGTTTTAATAAAGTGATTGTGGAGTGTGAAAGTGATTATTTATTTCCAAAAGAAATTAAAGAAAGAATTACGACATCTCAATACAGTTTTGAGACGTCACGTAACAATATCGTTAATAATTGTATCTTCATTACCGCTTGCAAATATATCTGGGATGTTAAAAATCCAATTTTATATTTTATTTTTCATTTTCAAGTTAGTTTGACAATAAGCCTACCGTCATTAACTACTGTAAAATGAATATAACGATCATAATTATATAAGTTAAACTTCAATTTGAACAGCATCAGCTCTTTAATGTTTCCTTATCTTTAATCTTAATTAAATGATAAACTTAAAAGGTAACTGTGAGAATCTAATTATGAATTAAATTGTCTCCCTTCTGTATAAAATGTGTCTTCTTTTCCAGCAAAAAAACTTTATTATACAATTTTCATTTTAAAAATTTTATATCAATGAGCTTTTTTAATATTATTTATTCATATTTTAACTGCAGAGCTTTCGGTTTTAAAATTCAATTGAAATTTACTCAGTAGAGCGAAATGAACATTCAATTTGAGTCCAATGTGATGTGGTTTTGGTTCTAATTTTAATTGAACGATTGTTTTGCTATGTGGGTGGCTAGGGGATAGGTTGAAGTGGGAATAGAAGGAGAAATAAGTTCAATTTGCTTAGAGTAACAAAGCGGCCATTGCTTGGAAAGCAATTCAATATGATCTCTGGTGATTATGTTGAACAATTTGGTGGCTAATTTATTCTGGAAACTGATTGGTTAACTATGAATGATTTATTATATTCATAATTGAAATCTATTGAATGATTGGTTGATTGTTTATATTATCGATTAAAAGGTGAATTTTTAATTCAAAATCAGTATATAATGACTTGATGTTTGTATTTTGGAAATTAGATAAATGCTTTATTTGATCAAAAATAATGTTTAAATATTTGGCTCAAAAATATTTCTTGGTTTAAATACATACCTTTCATTAAAATTACTAAATATTTAAGCAATAGATGTCCTCAACAATATAAAAGAATAATGAGTTATGGCTATTGGATTCAGCTTAACAAAGCAAAAATCCCGAGTCTGTACCCAGTGTGAACCGTCACGGGTACCCTGGTGTTATTCCACAAGGGACACTGATGTGTATAAATCCACTTTTTAATGGTTTTTTTTACAACCGATTTTTTAACCCCAAATACTGGTTCTGGAAAGATGTCGCCACCTCTCGACAGGCAAAAACATCTGCCTTTTACTAGCTTTAGTAAAACTTAATATTACTATAACTTATATTAAAAAAAGGACGTATATTCATTATTTTCCGATAGTTTATTTTGTGAAAAGCAAATTATAAGTTATCATGCAATTTAAAAGTATAACCTTTTGCAATGTCATTGGCCATGCTAAACATAAAGAGCAAAACAGTTTCTAATTTGAAACTTGAACTTCACTCTTAAGTTTACACTTCAGAATAATAAAACTTTGTTTAAATATGTTATGACTTTAATTAAAAGTTTCATGTACAGTTTGAGTTTAATGATCAAAAATTAAAAGACAAAAACCAACTTTTCTTGAATATTGAACTTTGTTCTTTTAATTTTTTTTTTGTATTTCTTATGTAGCCGACAACTTTAATTTCAACGAGCTTTATAGATTTACTGAAAATTAAAGAGCTTATAGTTAGAAACTGTAATAATATTTTGAATAATATATAGTTTCGGAAACAAAAATAACTTATTATTAACTTTATTAAAGCTCTTAATTTACAGGAAGCTAGTAATATTCATGATAGTACTTTAAATCAAGGAAAAATAAAAGTAAATGTAATAATTACATTCATCAAATATTCCTTTTAAATACTATGCAAGATAAGATTCGTACAACTTAAAAAAAATCTCCAAATTGTTTATAACTTTTTAAATAAACAATTTAGAGATTTTTTTAATTTGTACGTAATTAAACACAAAATTTGGTTATTTCAGTTTTTCAAAGTAGGTATAGGCAGGTTGGAGACATGTCGCCAATCTGCCCTCTATCTGAATCGATTTTTTTTTTTTTTGAAATACCGGTTTTTTGAATTTTGTGCCATTTTGTAAACCATTTTTTTTAAGCTTCTTTTTTTAAAATCAACAATCAAGAAATATTTATAAGAGAAGCTGAAAAAACATCTTCGAAAATTTTAAAATCAAGAAAAATAATTAAGGTAAGATTAATTCAATTTTTTTAATGAAAAATGTCCTAAAATTTTTGATCGTTAAAATTCTTTGATTGACGAAATTATAATGTGTTGTTTAGTTTTGCTTTGGAACGATCAATTGTTGTCAATACTCTTAACAATGGTGAGAGAATTTATTTTAAAAATTCACAATTTTGGTTCAAATGTAATTACAGCTTTCTTGTTTTGAGAGAAACAATCTAAATAAGTTCAACTAATTAAAATTCTTCAGAAAAAAGGGTGCTTATTTAGTATTTACGTATATTAATTATAAAATATTTATATTATATATGTATATTTATTATTAATAATAAAAGTCGTAATTAGACGAAGGCTGATTAAAAGAAGTGATTGAATTACCATTAATAAGATGTTATTTAAACCCTTTAATTAAATATCAATGTTTTTTTAAGATATCAAAAATCATATTTTAAATCAGGGGAGGCCAACTCAAAAGATATTGCGAGGCATTTCGGAAATGCCAACTCCGCAGACCACTATTAAAGTAATATATCTAAAATTCTCCATACAAAATTTGGTACATCGTAAATATTTTTAAATGTGAAGTGCACCAAAATTTTGTACAAGAAAAAAAATTTTGTACATTTTTTTCCGTGCTATAGCCATACCAAAAGGGCAGACTGACGACATGTCTCCAACCTGCCCATATCTACTGTGACATACTGAAATAGCTAAATTGTGTGTTGAATTTGGTACAACTTTAAAAAATCTCTTAATTGTTTATTTAAAAAGATAAAAGCCATTATGTCTCCTCCCTGATCTGAATCGATTTTTTTTCTTAAACTGATTTTTTGAATTTTGTACAATTTCATAAAACAAAATTTTTTTGGTTTGCTACTTTACTTTTCGCGAAAATTAAGTCGTTTGCTTTGATAGTGGGTTAAGTCAATTATTGATTTAAAACACTAATTATATTTCAAATCTACCATTTTATTTTTGAACTTTAGTAAAAATTTAGTTTTTAAAACATTCAGCTCTCCTAAAATTCATTGAACTACTAATTTCTCGTGATTTCATCCGTTTAAAATTCGTTTTTATTGCGAACATCCTATTTTCACATGTAGAGTTTAAAATGAATTATTTTTTAATAAATGTTTATTATAATTAAAGAGCTACATACGTGAGCTTGCGTTTACAATGCAAAGTTTAATTGAATTGTTTATACGATTTTCCACAATAGGGGAATATCCTTTCCTAATTATTTTTGACAGTTAGATGGTCACTGTGTCATCAATTTTGATGGTTCTTTGAGGGATTACAAGTGTGGGTGAAATTTATGCTCATATTTGAATGAGGAACCGTTTTTTTTTAATTTAAGACTTTTTATGAACCAACGGGCATTGGTTTCCTTTTGTCTCAATATGGTGCTTACTCTGCCAGGATATTTCCTTATCAAAATATTGAGCAGGCAAAATATTACAATATTACTTTTTCTTCATTAAGAATAGCATGCGTTAGTTCTCAATGAGGTGAGTTAACCCCTTTGTTGTAAACCTCCTGTTTATAATAAAATAATAATAATAATTGACTCTAAACGAGATATCATTGTTATCATATAAATCTTAAATTCAAAATTTAAACTCCTTCCTATATAGCCATGATACCTCTAGAAAAATTTTACTAGAAATTGTCGCGAATAGCTAATCAAATGGGAAAATATAAATTAACTTTGCGACTTGTTAGTTTTGATTTTTCTATATAATCTATTGGTTATTTTAATTTAATGATATCAAGTGTTTTACTTTTGTTTACCTACCAATCGAAACATTTTCTAAAAACTAAAAAAATTGTTTTAAATAATGTGATACTATCAAACTGCTCCTTTGTAATTTTTAATTAAAAGTTCAAAAATACAATCGAAAGATTAAAAACAAACAAAATGGTAAATTATTTGTGAAATGTCTGTAGTGTTATAGACAGTTGGATGCGATATTTGAAATTAAAAAATCTCTTTAGAATTTTTTATTTGAAATACGGTGATTATTCTCCATAATGAAAAAAACGGAGGTTTTCTGCATTATGAATAGTTAAAAGCACATATAGCGCGAAATAAACATCTGAAGACGTCTACAATCTGTTGAATTGAATGAAACTCCATCCATTAAATTTCATTATTCCCGTTTCTCAAATATACAAAAGAAAAAGCACAATATTTTATTCGATTAACCAGATAAGCCCAGGAACATTAAGTTTTAATAGTTCTCTCCATTCATCTTTTTGTGCAATTTTCAGCAGCTGATTTCCCTCACAATCGCAGAGAAAATTAATTTAGTTAAAAGTTAAAACAAATATTTGATACAGTGTTTAATAATTCAAATTCATTTAAAACTTCTTGCAAACTTAACACATGTTGAATTTTACAGAAGTAAGTTCTTGTATTATATCCTTCTCGAATTAAACAATATGAAACGTAAATTATTTATTTTTAAACTTGATGTTAAAAAACCGATTTTTCGCCTCTTTTAAATCAATATATCAATCGTTTGGGAGTCGAAATGCTTTTCGTTAATGAACCGTAACTGAAATCAGTTTTTCTCTTTTATTCTTTAATTTTCTTTTGTTGACCTTTTACACAAAAGAAAGTTTCCGTTTAATTACTTTTCCATGCGTAAGTCCTACTAATGATTAACTTTTTTTTCGTAAGCTTATTTATGAGATTTTTTAAAAGAAGAAAAGCACGAAAAAATACTAAGTTCAAGCACGTAAGAATAAAAATGATATATTTTAAACCAGTTTCATATTATTTACCTTTTTCAGAATTGTTTTTTATTTGATATTTGGTAAAATGGGATAGTAGAAGAATGTTTTTGAAATAAAAATACTGTACGTATATATTGTATTATATATCGTTTCTTCTTCAAAGGAAAAAAAATATTCAATTAAAATTGTTAAATTATATTTAAAACTTTTAATACATTCAATCAATAAAAAAGCTCTCCCATACTTCTCAAATACTCCCATATTTCCTTTTTTATTTAAATTTAAACACAGTATTAAATATGAATAGACTATAGAAAAACCGAAGATTAATGTAATTTATTTGCTTTAGAAACGTTTAAATGAAAAAATATCATACCTACACACGAAATAACAAGATTATAAATGAGTTATTTTAATAAAATACTCTTTTTGTACAGGAAAAAGATTAATAAAATGTATTAAAAATTTAACAAAAACATTTTCATCATAATTGTTTCGAACTTTCATGAACAATAAACTTTCATGAATATTTTTAATACAATGTTTCATTTCTATTCATTATGTTATACTTATTAAAATTAATTTAACATTATTTTTTTAGTTACAAAAAATATTCGACTGAGAATGAAGAAAAAAAAAATTAACAAACTGATGTGTAAAGAAATTTATATTATCCTAACCACCAAAAATAAAGTCAGGTCAGCTTGGGATAGGTACCACGTCACAAGGGTATAAAGGAAATTGAAAGGACAAATGCTCTTGCCCGTCAAGGTTCCAAAACACCTTTCATAAGTTTACAGCTTGTTCTTGGTTTTATATGATTGTCAGCCTAAAGTTCTACTAAAGAATAAGGTTATGAAAATTATTGCTTAGCCGACTCAAAACAAAATAGAGGGATGATGGGAAAATCATTCCTGAAGCTAACTTCTAAAACACTTAATATTACAAGAAAACAAGTGGTAACGGGTCTAATAACCGGATATTGTGGACTGAAAAAACACCTTCATATTATTGAAGAAATGCAACTGAGGGTAGAACTACTTTACGCTTGAAATGGTCCGTTTGGAATAATTGAGGTATGAGGAACTGAAGACAATAAATCCTGGAACCAAAGTGATTGAAAAACTCCTAATACTTTGGCTTTTGAGGTTACTCTGCTTCTGAATCTCAAATATTGAAACCGGGACCTAGGAAGCACAAGAAACTTGGACGCTACAGTACTAAGGCTCATCAAACCTCAAATTATTCACCCATTTAAGATTTATAATTTAATAGAAATTAAATTATTAACTTAAAAAACAAGTTTACCTAAAATCGTATTGTAATTAATTCAAAAATATTATTTTTGTCATCACTTTATATGTTTCCATTGGTTTAATTCGATGATGATGAAAATTTGGTAAATTTTTATATTAATTGTCATGAAATTTTTTAAGTTTAAACATTTTAAATATCCATTACTAAACTGAAACTAAACATTTTGAACCTTGGACCTCAGGCCAAGCGAATAGAATTCATAAATTTATCCTTTGATTTTATTTTGAATTTTTAATATAAAAGGTCAATTAAAAATCCATTTTTCATAAAATTTTTGAAATGTATGTGCTATATGGAAGTTTCGGTTTCGGTAAAACTAATACTAAATTCAAATTTATAATAGCAGATTTTGTAACGTTATGTCTTAGACGATAAACAAAAATTCCAGAATTTTTTTTTGGAAAAATCCATTTTAAAGGGAACGGGCATTACTCTTTGTGAAGTTGAACATTTTAAAGAGGATTTGAATTTAATTTGAAAAAAATGTTCTTTGAAAATTCTGGTTTTCTTAACTTTCGATATCAATGATCGTTTTTAACGAGCATGTCTTTTATTTTTGTTTTTTACAAAAAGTATTACTTTTTTACTTTTTCAGTATCTAAGATAAGTCTGCAGTCATTTTTTATCAAAAAAACTTAATTTTTCAAAAATGTCTCCAGAAAATATTCTTTGAATATCAAAAATAAATTTTCCTCCCTTAATCTAGAGAGAAAACCTCCAAATTGCAAGTTAATTAAATTGAAATTAAATTGTTGGAAGAATTATTCAATAATAATAACCAAAAGAATTTTTAAGTATTTCTCAATGATATGATTTCTGAAGAAATACGAACAATTACGTTATGAAAAAATAATTTGTTCAGTTTTCGGTTTAGGTCGGTCTAGTCGTTAGATGTTTTTCACCTATGGATATTTTATTGTATACAAATAAATAAAATATATTTTTTTAATTAATATAAATGTTTATATAGAATTAGTTAATTTACCAGTTTTTGTACTCCATATTATCTGTCTGATAGCCATTGTGTATTTTAACAATATGAACATAATCAGGGATTTGTAACTTAATCATTAGCAACAATTAGGATATCGTGTTACTGTACAGTTTATAACACGTATTATATATCAAACATTTTGATAATTTCTTTTCATTGAAGGTTTGTAAGCTACTAGAAAATAACTGGATTAATAATCTATAATTATTTCGCTGTAATATTATTAAACCAAATTATGTATAGCCCTAAAGTTAATAAACAGAAATATTGAAATGCATTCAACTAATATTTGAACGCATGAATATAATTGGAACAAATTGCTTTGTTTGATTTTCGTTTAACTCTATTGCTATTATGTATTCCAATAAAATACAACGCAATCTCTACAGACAATTTTGTAAAATTAGTACAATTTTGTGCAAAATTTTATATAAAAATGCAATTTGGGTCTGTAATTAAAGTTGTTTAATTTGTCTTTTATGCTTTTTTACCTCGTTTCTATAAGATCACTTCGTTGTTAGTTTGCAAGGTATAATTTATAATTTTATTTTTCACCTACTTCCCAGTATTTAACTTACTTTTGATGACAAGGATGAACCCATTAAAAAAATTAATTACCACCAAGTATTTGTAATATATTTAAAAAAATATTTTTATGTATAAAAAATAACTCATTTTGCCTACCTTCAAGGCACATCAATTTTAAAATGCATAAATTGATATAAAAAATACATTGAAAGACTTAAAAGAAGCAAATAAAAGTATATCAAAAAGATTGAAAAACCTCAATTGAATTAATATAAGCCTCTAAAAAGAACAAAATAAATTTATGTACTTCAAAGCGAGGGGTGCAATTTTGTTTATAATTTTGCAATAAGGAACATCCCGCTTTGACGTTCAAAAATTATCGAGACAGTACAGTATCAATAAAAACGTAGTATTTAAAATCATTTTGATATACTATTTAGGCTCTTTAAAGTTCAATCATTTTCTTTCTTTTCATTCGCTGGGGTTGGGGGACTTTGGTTCATATCGTACACGTAATTTCATTTACGTTTTATTGAATTGTGTGTTATTTGAGGGTGAAATATAAATATGAAAAAAAACTTATATGTTAACTTAAATGTTAAAACTTTATATTAATTTAGTCGGTATTGACTAATGTTGGATGTCTTGATACAATTTTGACCAAGCATAGTCGATTTTTCACATGAACCAAAGTTTAACCGTTCCAATATCATTTCTTATCAATGATTTAAGTTATGGAAGCTTAATTTCTTTAGGAGTAAAAGAAAATTTACCACTTTTCAATTCAATCCCTTTAATTAACTTGGAGATCTACAATTTTCATATTTTCGTAACCTTTTCATATTTTGTTTTTTGTAAATCCTTTATTTTCTTTATCACTGAAATCACAACACGTATTTGCTATTCAGATTCTGAGATATATCTTGAAAACCACCAACTCTAGATATTATGTAGAATGTAGGTAAATAAAACCTTATTCTATCCAGTATTTGATTTTTACCTTTTTATAAACTACAGCAGTTATCTTTTTCATAAGGTTCTATATTTGTATTCCATTATTTCACGTTCAAAGAATTCAAACATAATTTTCATATTTTTGACGTTGAAGTCTCTTCTATGGTTTTATAACATATAATAAAAACAAGTACATAAAAAAAAATCATATTGAAACTCAGATCAGATATTCACACAATTCGTATAAATTTTAAATGACTTTTATTATAAATCCAAAAAAGATTTTTACTCAAAAACCAAATTTCTTTTAAAAAAAATTTTATAACAACGGGAGATTGACAGAAAATTATTTTTAAAACTAATACTTTTATAGTAAAAATAATTCAATTTGTTCTCTTTGTTTGAAATTATAATAACAAGTATTTTTTTAAGTTCGTCCATTAAAGTTTGACATTCATATTATCTTTATTCTGACTAAATATAACTAGAAAAATTTCGACTTGTCCAATTTTATCTCAAAAATGGTAAAACTGTAATATTTTCTTTAATATATTTTGTTGTAATTTGACATATTCTTGAGGGACTTTTATTCAATTTTTGACGAATATTGACTTTCGAGTCGAGCATTATTATTGGGTTATTATTTGACTCTTCTTTTTGAATATTCTTCGAAAATCAGAAACAGCTTGATCAAATAAAGCTGTAATACAAATCAATTACATATGTTGAATATGTTTATTGATATTTTGCAACAATAACGTTTGTTAACCAAAATAAATTGGATAAATTGGGAGAAATAACAATGTAATATAAAAAGCTTAACTACAAAATTTCAATTAAATTTTATACAATTATTTTTTGACAAATTTTTTTAAAAGAAATTTTCATTTAATCAATAACTTATTCCGGTAAAAAAGAAACATTTAAGATAAATAAAACTTTTCTTTATTCTGAAAAAAAGAAATGTTAGTGTATTGCAAATGGTTTGCAAATTCTAAGAATTGTTCGTTAGATCAACGCATACCATAATCGCCATAATCCCTATAAACGCTATAAACAGTTGAACATAACTAGAGTTCTACTTTACCTACATGATAATAATGTTTTCATAATTTATATTATTCTGCCTAAAAAAAAAAAACAAACAAAAATTTGTAATTACAAAAAATGGCAAATACTAAAACAAAAGTAATTTAATTTAATCTTGAAAGCCAAAAAAATATATAAGCTTTAGAGCAATAAAGCTCTTAGTACTTGCTTTTATAGCTGGCAAATAACTAATTCTGCGCTCTATCAATTTCAATGAGAAAAAGAATAAGAAAAAGTCTTGTGATGTACTGCAAAAAGCTTGTTTTATATTTTGCATTGAAATTCAAGAATCATTTCATTTCCCATATAAAGCTTCGAATTTGGTTGAGTAAAAGACAAACTTTGTGCAAATGATACGACAACATTTGAGTTCTTTGAAACGAAAATGCAACACCAAAATTATTTTTAGTTAATTTAAACCAACCAGTTACACAAACGATGTTTAGCAATGTTAGTTTCTCAGACTTATCTTTTATGTTCAAAGTTTTTACATTAAAAAAGCTGTAACTTTTCTTTATATGCAAATTTTGATTAGTAAGTCCTTTAAATGATTCTATTGAAATATAAACTAAAGAAATGAAAATTCAAAACAAAAATAAAATATTTTTATTTTTTTGAGTTCTTTTTTCTTTTCCAATTAAAAAAACAATACTGAATTAAAAGTTTAAAATGTTAAAATGTTAAAATTATAATAAATATCTGTTATACCCTTATTTTTGTACTTAATATTTAAATCAATATATTGTTTTCCAGTTTTCTATTGCTTTTTTTATTTTAAAACGCTTCTTGTGAAAAGCATTGGAAGAAAGGTCCAAGAAGTGTGAATCCTTTATATTTTGAATTAGGTAAAATAAAAAAAATCATAAGGAAGAAAACAAATTATTTATATTTATAATCGTGGAATGTAAAAAAATTGGTAAATATAGAAACACCAGAAAGTAATGTCGTTTCTAAATCTATTGACATTCAACTATAATTTATCAACTCATCAGTTATTTCAAAGTCGTAATAAAGTTATTCTTTGATTAGAATGTCTTATTTAATAGATAAAACGAATAAAAAATAATTATTAATTTGGAATTTATATATCATTATTATAGATTAAGATCTTTGCAATGATGGAAAAAGTTTGAAATCTATCTGTGTGATTATAAATTACAAATTAAAAATTATTTTTTAGATCTTATGGTAATAAATAAATCATTCAAATCATAAAATAACTTAAGTAGGATTTTGAAATAATTGATAAGCTGATAATGGCTGTTGAATGTCTATCGAATAAGAAACGACATTACTTTCCGGCCTCCCTAATATTTCAATTAAAAAAAATAATCTTCGGCGCTAAAATCTTTCCGGTAATATACTCGTGCTTTCATCAAAAATGGGTTTTTACGTTGAATTTGTGTATTTTATACTTTTTATCGCATGCAATTATTAAAGCTTATCATCTTTAAAAATGATTATTGGTTATATTATTTTGAAAATTAGGGCAAAATTTAGATTTTTTAGGTGATCTTTTACCAATATGTTTTGTTAAATGTTATTCGTAAAGCGAGAGTCATTCACAATGGCTGATGTGACACTAGGTTTATAATATAGTTGCGGACTTAGAATATTCGAAAGTTCTAACAATGTAATTGAAGAGAGTAAGAGAGACGGAAAACGTTCCAGAACACTCACCGTGAGATTCTAATATAGGGTAGAAAAAGAAAGAAATATTTCGTATCTACGAAAAGAGCCTGTAACAGTCTGGAACCTTCCAGACACGGCAAATAGGTATACAAATAAGGTGATCAACCATTGTCAGAATATTGATGAATAAGCTTAAAGTTATAATTGTTAAAATAATTTTTAAAATATATAAATAAGTCAGAAGACAATTCAGTTTGTTTAAGATCGGTTTTTTATTTATTTAGTATTTTTTAATATTCAAATTAGCTACGTTTTGTTACGTATCGTAATTTCATCAGGCTTCTTGAGTCACAAAAAATATAATATTTTATTACATTTTTTTAAAAAACTGAATTTAAATTAAAAATATTATATTTTTGTGATTCAAGAAGCATGATAAAATTACGATACGTAACGAGACGTAGCTAATTTGAATATTAAAAAACATTAAATTAAAAAAAAAACGATCTTAAACAACCTGAATGGTCTTCTTATTTGATAAAAGCTGAGATCTAAATTTTATCATCTATATAAATAAGAATATAACAATTTACGTGTGTGTATTAAAATAAATAGTGTTAGTTTTATATGTTTTGAAACAAATCCTAATGATCCCGTTAAAATAAATAAAATAACCGTAAAAACCGACCAATATTAACCACTTACTTTTCATTAAACTGAATTATAATTACTAATTTGAATAATTTCATTTTATTAAGTTTGTAGACAATTGTTTTATATGCGTACCAGATGTTAGATGTGCATCTGTTATCATAAATACTAAAAAAGGATCAATTTTGGTTTAATAACCAAAGTTCACCTGTGGAAAACAAAAAAAAAATCTAAGTGCATTGATAAGTATTTTATTTACTTCCGAATCACAATAAATTAATGGATAATAATATTTATAAGTCTTTGAGATTCAATTTAAAAAATTACTTTATTACGACGCGTTTCGACAGTTTTTGACTGTCATCATCATTATTATTATTACCTGATGATGACAGTCAAAAACTGTCGAAACGCGTCGTAATAAAGTAATTTTTTAAATTGAATCTCAAAGACTTATATATATTATTACCCATTAATTCTAAGTGCATTTGAAAGTTGTCGGAAAAATCGGATGCTTTGTTTGAAGCTTTGCAATAAAGTTTATTTATTACTTTTGTAATGTTAATTTGTAATAATAATATCTATCAGAACTACATCCACCTTTAATTTTGCATTTACATAATTTTTCTCTATTATTCTCGAAGTATTTGTTTATTTTCTAAGTTTTCGCACTTCTTCTATCAGTTTTCTCTATTGGTAAGGTTCGTGAACAATAAAACATAAATAGAAATTGTATATCTACAATTTTCTTGGTAACACGAATATAACAAAACGTTAGGCGTATACATGGCAAGATTTGAATATTGTGTAATTTTGTTTAATTATATTCTCCTTGGTTTTGTATTCCTTTTTTCACTTACATCATTCAACTTTAATATTTTTTAATAAAAGAAAGACAAAATTTGTCTTCCAAGCATTAGTATTCATTGAGTAAGTTGTGGTTTTACATTAATTAATATAGGTATGACAAAAATGAAAATAATTCCCTTGCGAATATATTTTCACTGTTTCATTAGAAAGAACCTATCTATTATGTAGTAAGACCTGAGCAAAAAAAGCTCTGGAGAAAAGAAGCATTAACAAAATGTAAACGAATAAAAATTATCGAGTTCAGCATTTTCTGTTTACTTTTAAAAGTTTTTCTTATTTTTTTCCACGAAATTACATTTTCTTTCAGCAATATAGATTTAAATTTATAAACCGTATTTTGTTGATAACATTTTAAAGCTTTATATTTTGTAGTTAGATAGGGTTTAAATTATATTGAAATAGTAATTGAGTTTACATTAACTAGTCGAGAATATGGAATGAAATTGAGAAATTGTGAATATGGGGAAATTTAATACGGAGAACTTTCAAATGTAAATTTTTGAATAAATATGAATTGACAACTTTAATATGCAAACATGACCCGACTAGTTGGAGTGATTTTTCAATATGAAGACTGAAGAGTGAGCAAATTTGTTGAAGTTCTTTGATTGTTGCGATTAAAACCAGTTGGTTTTATATTATATATTTTGATATTAAAATGGCCAAACGCTTTTATGTTGAAAGCGTAATATATATTAAAATATTTTAATTAAATATTCATACCATCGGTGGCTTTAACCGTACGTTTTTTTTTCTATTTTATAAAAAGTAGTCCTTTGCAAACTTTTTAAAGGTTTCTTAAACATTGTCACATTTATATTCATTAAGCAAAAAAATCTCTGCTGAAAAGTCTTTGTCCGGAATATTAATTTATAAATTACTAAGTGAAAATTCATTGAAAACCTTAGTATAAAAATTTATAAAGGAACTATTATAGAAGTTTTTTTTTATATTTTCTTTTTAAAATCAGGATTTTGTGATGAATTATTACCTAAAGTTCTATTTTTTATCGTGAAATATATGAAATTACTCACAATTTGCCGAGATTCAATCATTACATCATTAGCATCAGAAGCCGTTGGAGGAAGGTACCCTTTACTTTCTTCGGGAACAAGTTGTCCCCCATACCCGATATGAACCATTTTGCACTACTCAACTCTTAATCGGTGATTATTCTTTTTTTTTCTCAACGAATATTCAAATTGTTTAAACTCTTGCACAAATGAAATTATGTTCTTTATCTTCTTATCAGTTCTGCACAGAAACTAGTTCAAGCTTTTTTCTTTTAAGATGATTTAACTCTATTGATTCCTCAAACCAATTTTCTCAAAGCTGCAGCAAATTTACAATCACGATGGCACATAAGATAAAAGAAAAAAATGCAATCGGTTAACTGTTGAGATTTGAACAAAAAATGCAAAAGAAAAAATAATGTTTTTTTGGAAGAATTGAATTTGGAGGTGAAGGAAAATAATTGTTGATAAATTTTCTTTGGTTGATTGACAGAGGACAATTAAGCACCACAAATATGATTTTAACAATGTTATCCGTTGCACTATTCAGTAGCGACGTTTCAACAAACAGCGACAACAGCAATGCGAATAAACGAGCTTCGCTCGAGCTTTCCGAGACGAAAGCTCACCGCGTGTATGCGATCCGCTCGGCCAACTTCGTGCGCTTAAAGCTCGAATATGTCGTATACTTACATGAAGCAACAATTTTACCTACGAATTTCGCGTCAAACTGTTTGATTTTCATTGTCAGTATGAGCCGGAAAGCTCATTATTCTGGCTTTGAGCTTGCAACAAAATTATTTGAAATGCCAACAAAGAAATTCTTTAAGCTTTAAAATGCCACTGGCAGATCTTGGCAATGGCGCAATTTTTTGAATTTTTCACATTCCCCGTTCCGGAGTTTGTATCAAAGAGGTTTTAACTATTTATTTACAAAGGTAATTCAAAATGCATTTACATCGCTTGTTCATGCATAATGTGTAACACGTTGCAATTTCAAATGGTCACGTTTGGATATTTGATAATAAAGAGCTATGCAGTTTATCCAACCGTTGTATTTATATTCCAAAAACGAAAACTTTAGTTACGTTAAACTTGATTGGTTCAACTCACAACTATCATTAAATAATCTTACACCATTTGTTTTTATTTTCCCTGAAAAAATGAAAATTATTTTAACTTAAAACATGAAATTTCAATTCTCTTGCTTTAATATAGGTAGGGTAACCTGGGGCGGAACGGGGTACCTAAGTTTTAATTACAATTTACGAGAGATTTAAAGAAACAATCTCATTGTTTTGTAATTTATATATTTATTTAATTCATTCTTTCCGAATAAAAAAAGGTTTTATTGATTTAAATGTATGATTGATATTCAAAATTTGGGTTTCAAAAATAAATGGAAATTTCCCATTCTGTCCCACTCTCTGGGGCACAATGGAAAATGAGCCTGGGGCGCAATAGGATACTTGTTTTTAGCTTGGTTCACAGATGAAGATACTGTCATCATCGTGTTTAGCCCAGCACATGCCAAATGTTCCCATTTTTGACAAATACTGCAGGAACACCAGCTTTCATTAGATTTGGAGTTTAAATCCTCACAGTATAAGCAGATTACCTCTGCATCTTCCGACCTTTCTTATATATGGACTGTCGGCTAGTTTTCCTTATATATGTACGTACTATCTGCTGATAAAATAAAAATGTCTATCTCAATGGGAAATACTATCTGAATTGTATATCACATTCTACCCCATCCATTGTGCCCCAAAGCACCTTTCCCTCATGCATGACTATTATGGCAGGATATATTGGTTTTATTTGAATTATCACTAGGCTTTTAGTTAGTCAATAGTATGTTTTAACAAACATGCCATGTTAAGATTCAAACAAAAAATAGAACATAGTATAATTACTTTAGTGTAACTTTCCAAAAATTAGAATTCGGAAACGTTTATTTCGACTATTGATAAAAATAAAAACAACTGCACTCTTTACTGACGGTAGTCATTTTTTATAATGCAACACAGTTAATTGAACATTGAGTATGATTTTTACGCATTTTTGTCACCTGTAACAAACGCTAATTGCATTTTTCATTCCGCCCCGGTACCCCATTCCACCCCGTGTTCTCATACTCATTTTTTTTTACTTCCAAAGCTTTTTCTAAAGATATTGATTCTAGTCTAAACATCTCTACTTGTAATTTAATAGACATACGAAACTATAAGAAATAAAATGATATAAGTTGAGACATGTTTAACAGTTCGCAAATTAAATCATTTATAATGTAAACGGTGAATAAATCTTTCGTTTCACGTTTAAATCTATTTTGCTATAAAAAAAATTAAATAAATTTACTTGTTCCAAGCAAAATCTCATAATCTCTTATATGAGCCATAAATTGTAACGATCTAGTTTAGTTACGTTTATTTTAAATTCTCTGCATAAATAAAACTTAAATGAGTAACAAGATAATAAACTTAATCATATTATTTTTTTTTATATAAAAAAAGAGTAATAATTTAGTCATCTGTAGAGTTTCATTTGTATAATAAATTTAATCATTTGAGGAATTATTAACAATTTTTCAAATTCCTCACTTTTCAGAAGGATCAAACTTATTTTAGAATTTCAAAGGTATTTTTTCCATAAATAATGCTGAAGTACGAAAATTCCTTTTTACATATACTATAAACGGGGTATTTATCTTTTTCTTTATGATGCAAATACTTTATATTTAATCCAACAAGAATACATTATATAAAGTCGTCAGGATACAAATTAATCCTCGCATATAATCACAAAGATATTTCAAATTTCGAAATTTCCGTTTTCTGTTACCGTGTTTAAATAAGGATGAAACAAATTGTCGCTTTTATCAACATAAAAACCATTGGAGCATTGGTAATTGGCTTAATTTTCCAGACAACTCTTTTAATTGCCTCAAAAATTTTGTGTATTATAATTGACGAGAATCACTAAAATCTATTAGATTTACTTTGACAATAGTATTGTTGATACTAATTATAACGTAAAGAAAAACTTATGAGGTATTAAAGAATAATAAAACTGATATTTATAGCTTTAAATTACATTATTGATTCTTATTTGAAAAGAGTTATACATAACTGCAGAAATTCATATAAAAGCATTTGCGTCTTATTCTAACAGTGACGTGTCAATTTCATTTTTTATTTCTACTTTTATTGACCTCTTTTGACATATAGAAATGATGTGATTTTTATTATGACCGTAAACTTATATTTTTTTATTTACCTTTTAAATAAGTTTTTCGGGTGAAAATATTTCCCTGTAAAAAGGTCATAAATGTTGTAAGATATTAAAATTTAAGGGATAAATAGTGGTCCTTTATAAAGTTTCTTTAAATAATTCAAAAATAGCCACAGGAATCAATTTATAGGTTAGCAGGAGTCGTCAACTAGTGGACCTCGGTTCGGATCTGGATCACTGATTTGTTTTGTGCGGAACTTAAGTAAACTGAGATATTACTGATTACGTAGTTTATCCATGAAAGATTGAAATTAACAAATATTTGTTCATTTATAGAGTACTAAGGCAAAATAAGACGAAATTTTAATATTCAGTCATTTAATTATTCACAAAACTGCTTTGCTACAAACTTTTTTTTTTATATATATAAATCGGCCATCAAGATCTAGGTCCTATAATCCGATTTGATGACCGGAGCGGACGTGATGGAGATCATTCCCAGTGGAGGAATCTCCCTATGCCTCTACTTGATCACTAGGCACTTTTCTTTTTAGCCGTCTTTTATTTTGGTGCTCCAAAAGTGGTGGAATCAGGGGATTTGAGTGTTGACTCAACTTTCCAAAATGATTGGTGGTACGTACGGTAATGGAGTCGGTGACTGATGTGTGTAAGTCTCTTCGGAGAGTATCATTTATGACATACCATGGAGCATCTGCCAACTGTCTCAGGATCTTTGATTGGGTGACCTCGACTAATTTAATGCTTGACTTGCTGGCAGAGCCCCATAGCTCAATACCGTACGACCAGATTGGCACTATTATTGCTTTGTATATAAGAAGTTTATCCTCAAGGGGAAGTTTAGAGCCCCTACCCAACAACCAGCATAACTGTTTGAACCTCTTGTTAATATATTTTCGTTTTTGGATGATGTGAGGTTTCCAGGTCAGCCTCCTGTCCAGATGAACACCAAGGTATTTGACGGTGTCGGACGATGGGATCTCAGTTGAGTCCAGATTGACCGGGGGCCCGTTCCTTTTCTGAGAGTGAAGGTCACTTGGAGCTACAAACTTAATCATACAATTGAGAATACTGTACAAGAAGTTATTCTTCTTCTTCTTCCTTTTTCTGAGGGCCTCTTCTAATAGTTCTACCGCGCTACACCTGTAAGAACTACAGCATCCCAGCTTTGTTTCTAGTTTCAATTAATCAACGACAAAGTGAGCTAATAGAAACGAAGCAAAAGGACCCCCAATGGAAACTAATTGATGATTTCTGGCCCATTGTATTAAACTATTTAAATTTTTGCTTATTTATCTTTCATACAAGTAACACAGCTTTAATATTGTAACTTTAAAAATCCGGTACCTTTAAGGCTATAGGGTTTTTGTTCTATGGCGTAGAGTTCACGTCTTATAAGGTACACCCAATAAGAATTCAAAATTTTTTGGTTTAATACAAAAATTTAAATTTCCTTCTTATTTTAAGCGTTTGGTAAAAAAAATTTCTTTAAATCTATGAAAAGCCCTCTTTCCTTTATCATAAAATAGAATATGAATATTAAATTTACGTTTCTTGATAAAATGGTGCTATAACGTATTATATTTCATAGTTTGGGATAATAAATAAATAAATAAAATAATAAATGTCTAAAACATGTTACCGCAGTGACTAATTTACATATCAGCTTTACTAAATTTAAGCGGAAAGTAGCAAAAGCTCTTAAATTTCTTTCAGCCCCAAACGCCTTTGAACTATATCCCACCTCCAATTTTTGTTCATAAAATGTTTATATTTGCCGTTTTATCGCAGACGAAATCAATACTTTCCCATAGTTTAAATTAACTGTAATTACAATAAGTTATTACAAGTTAATTGAAAAATTCACTCATCAAAATATTTATTTTGCCCAAGTTTGTAAATTGATCACTTAGTTGTAATGAATGGAGAAAATATGTTTTGTACAAAAATTGCTTGTTTTCGTTCTAAATATAAAGAGCTTGATTATTATTCTCAATTTAATATATAAGAAAATTCTCAGTTCCTTGGTAAAAATACTCGAAAAACTAAACAACGCTATTATTATTCAATTATTCATGAAATTGAAAATAATGAGCTTTTTTTCTTCTTTAAAAGGCTTTCGAAGCTTTGAATTATTGAAATTTGATCTACTTTTGTAAATGTTCTGTGGTGTTAAATTAATAATAAAAAAAGTTTTAATCCATTGTTATACCTATTTAATAAGTACTCTTTACCATTAAATTAAAATACATTTTTGGAAAAGTGGAAAAAATAGGGAAATAAATTAAAACACAAAGGATTTATTTATACAGAAAATCGAAATTATTTTCAATGCCGAATATACGTATTCTGCACCATTAATTAAATTTGTTTTAATTAACATTGTTTGAAAAATTGGAGAACTAATTAACAAAACGTATGCAATCTGACGTTCACTGTAAATAGTGATTGCTTTTATAATTTTCAAATTGTAATTGAATTTGCATTATAGGAGATCATATTTTACACATTTAATGAATAATTTATACCTAGAATTTCTATATGCATATCTCCCTTTATTTTAAAATACGATGAAAATAACAGTCTTATTCATAGAACTATAAAAAGCCTTTTAATTATTTCACTGCCATTGACCTTCACAGAAGTCCAAGCTTTATCAAAAAAACTTCATTTCTATTGTAAAAGGAAACTTTTGAAATTCTACTTTTTTTATTTCGTTATTTAATTGAACAAATTTAACCCATGTTTTATAGAAAGCTATAAAACATAGAACTTTGAGTTGTAGGCTTTTATACATTAAAAGGGTTAAAAAAAAAATTTTGTACCGAAATTTTTTATATAAAATAAATAACTGCCAGTAAAATCATAAAACATAATGTCAGAAATTGTATTTATTGGGTTCAAAGCGTTTCGTCAAAGGTCAAATTACCTCTAGTAAAATAAAATCAAGGAAAAGTAAAACACCACAAATGACAATAAAAAGATGAAATTTTAGGTTTATGTTGAGAAAAAAATGTTTTTTTTTTTTTTTTTAATATTTCTATCGTTTATAAATGTGTTTAAAAAATTTTTCATTCTATCTTTAAAATTTTAAAAGCTGGAATTTTCACATCTAGATGGTGTAATTTACCTTCGTGATAAAACTTTATCTGAAGGATAGATAAAATAAACGCATTTTCACTTAAGAGTAACGTTATGTTTGGGATAAATATAAAGGATTTGTTTAATTAAAAAAATATGTATTAAATAGTTTTCAAGCATTTGATTTCTGTAGGAATTAATTAAAGTACAAGCCCAGAAAGAAATTAAAAAAAACCGTCTTAAAATCGATACCTCAACGATATTTAACTATATAGGCTTGGAAAAAAATAGTTAATAGAAATGAGAATTCAAAAATCATCTTCCTAAGGCATCATTAAAACACGAAGTTTATAAACTGTTGAAAATGTTTCTTTTGCGTTATTATTTTTCGTTTCTACAATAAAGAAAACAAATTTTCAAATATATATATGACTTTATTTCCTACATCATGAATGATTACATTGTAGATTAAATTGCCAATGTCAGCCAATGTTACTGTAAATCAATGATTTTAACAGTTTGATATGCATGAAATAACAATTATATTTGAACTAACATTTGCTGGTTTGTGGAGGGATTGTTATAATGAATATCGTCATTGAATATCTAGGAGGAGAATATGAACTAGATGGCCTCCATCAATCGTGAGGCTCTAAGTACTTGTCCAGAGTGCTAATGGGAAGATAGGGATTTTAATAATAAAAAAAATTGTTAGGTACCTCAAAATTGGAAAAATTAAACACAATATAAACAAATATAACTCGTTTTATCTCTTGGTGATTTGGCAGGAAATCAGGAACCCCAATCGGCCGCTAGGTCCTATGGAAAAGAGGAGTACGGTTGTTAAACTTGTTGAGTATCTATCTATTTTTTAATTATTAAAATTATTAGTTAAAGTGGTTGACAAATAAAAAAAAAACATAAATGTTTCAATTTTAAAAATATCGATGTACTTATATCGATGTTTTTCATGAGTAATGCAGCATCCCTAAAACAATCGATATACTAAGGCCGGTACTTTTACCTAAGAATAATAATATTTGTCGGATAAGTTTGAAGAGTTTATATTTCAGATATATTTTTATCGTCTAAATAGGTATCTTAAAGATAAAACCAACCTATAAATAAAAATACCAGATCTTAGAGGTAAATAAATCCATTTTCTATAAATATAATTTCTATATAGATTTATGAAATCTATTTAAAAAATAATATGAATTTGAAAGAAACATTATCTCTATCATAAAGCAATTTTGGTAGTGTTTTAAATTTTGTATACCTACAATTAATGATTTATCAAATGCATATTACATATTGGAAAAAAAACGCTTCCGTCCTTAACTTCTATTTCTATTGACTAATCTGAAGATTACACCATATATACAAAAGAAAATAATTTAATGTTTGTTTTTCCTTTAAAAATGTTTTAAAAATATTTCAGGAAAGCATTTCTCCATGACCTCCCATAAGATTAATAAATTCCGTAAAAGCGATATAAATTAATACAGGTAGTAATGTGTTGAACAATGCACGAATATCTGATAAGAGCAAGTGACATACACCCACTCTGATGCAAGAGGCTGTTAGCCAATGGGATTGCGAGATTTAAAGATGTTCATTTGTTTTGATTGTTGAAATTTTGAAAATTTAAGGTAGCCACTCCCAGAATCAATACTTAATCCATACGCAGTTATATGAAACGTGTTGTACCCTGACGTCATTCGAGACGTATCGAATAATAATAATTAATAATTAATTAGTGAAAGATTAGAATTAAAAATACTTTATATAGACTACAAACACTTAAAAATAAGTTTGTTTAATTGAAAAAAAAATAAAGAATTCAAAGGTAATTGTAATAATTAAATAGAAATGTTATTACAATTACGTGCAATAATGTAATAAATGTAATGACTCGTTAATAGTCGTATTGGAGACTCCTCAAAAACCGGTGCACTTTAATTAAATCACAAGGATATATATTTTTAAAATTTCTATTTTTAAAATTTCAATTTCCAAAAATAAAATATGAAAATTAAGTCTTATATCTTTTTCTGAATATTTTATTATTTTACAAATAATGTTCTGAAGAAAACGGCTTTGAATATGATGAAATAAATTTTTAATAAATAATGTTTTTAAAAATACCTTTATGCAAGATTTAACAGTCACATTTTTAGTAAAAGCATAAAAATTGATTTTTTGCCATTTTGTAAATGTAATACGCATATAAAAGCTTCAAAAATAAGCTGTGAAAATGGTAAAAAAAAAAACTTTTTCGCAATATCGTACACTTGTGCTTTTAGACATATAAGTAACTTCATCTTACGAATTCACAAGTTTTTATATAGCTTACAGAATATACTACATGAATTTTAAATTTTTCATTTATAATTTCGCAGTCTCTAAGCCCATAAAGGTGTTTAATTAAGTCGCATGCTAACTGAAATCAACGGTAACACATACCGGTTCTAAATAAAAACACACATGCCAACATATCAAACAATAAATTTTAGGTGTGAAATATAAAATTTATATAGCTTAATAAAAATGTCTCACATAAAATGAAGTTGAAAGAGAACTTTAGATCGCGCATAAATTGTAATTTTTCAATTTGAAATGGGAAAGTAATAAAATTGATTTACACACCCATTTCAAATGGTTTAAGGATTCTCCAAAAATAATTTGAATTTATGTAAATTTTTGAAACCTAACGTCAATATTAAATAAAATGATTAAATATCCCTTTGTTTTATTCCATTATAATTTATTCTTTTTCTGTGCAGCAGTTATTGATTCTTGGTGATGTTACCTTTATATTAATCAAACGGTTTTAGGTTTAAGATTTAATGTATAGAAAATATTGATATTTAGTCGAATTTTTGAACTTTTTATCTTTCTGTTAGGTAGTAATAATAATTTGGTAGTAGTAATAATAAATGTAGTTAATAATAATTTGGTATAATCCAATTTTAATTTATGTAAACATCACACAAATTTCATTTTTTAATTGCTATTTGCCGTTGCTTTGAATCTATCGAGGTCTTTAGCGAGTCTAGAGTTATTTAAATCCGTAAATCATGAAATAATGAAAATTTGCTTGATATTAGATTGGGGCTCAACAACTACCACTTTTTGAGCGGTCACTCTTGACTACTTGGCTACCAATAGACTGCACATATCTATTGATGATCTATTGATGTTTCTAAAATCAATTAAATGAAATTTTACTTTTTAAATAAAAACTTGTTCTCTTTGAAAATAAGTACAGAATGTTCCAAAAGTCACGAAGGTATTTGTACTCCTTATAACTTCTTTAAGAATGAACTTTTTTTCTCCTTCTCTTTTTTCCCGAAGTTGCACTCGGTAAGTGTGAAAATATAACATGAAAAAATACACTACGTTTCAAAGTACCAAAATTGTTCAATTTTACTTTGAGCATCATCATTCAACTGTAGGAAATTAATATTAAAGATGCAACCAAAGCTACAGATTTCGTATATTATATTAAACGCACAGTTTGGTATGAATATTCATCACGAGATATGACTAGATCGTTTTTTCCAAAATGATGTCCGTAATGCAGTGACTAAATGGAGAACGATATAAGGTAATGATTCAGAATTGTGTAAGACCTACAGTAGAACTAAGACCAATAATATGGTTTCGGCAAGATGGTACCACCTGCTATATATCTAAAGCCACATTGGAGGTTTTAAGGGCCATTTTTGGCGATCGAATAATCTCGAAAAGATGTGCTGCGGATTATCCGCCACGATCTCCGGACCTCATATCCCTTGATTTCTTTTTGTTAGGATGAAACCTGAAGCGAAAAGTTTTTGTAAATAAACATTGGATAATTTCACAACTAGAAGAAAATATTTTTGTTGAATTTCAGGCAATAGAGTCAGAGGCGTTAAGAGTTATAATAAACCATTTTGTCAAAAGAGCTCATGTTTGCATCTTGGAAAATAAAAGACAATTAAAATATATTATATTTCGTACTTAGTTTAAAAAAGACACCCAAAGATGTGAAAAAACACCTTCGTGACTTTTGGGTCATCTGAATTAACAGATTTTTAAAAACCGTAATTTTTGGTTAAGTCATTAATAATTTCCATTGCAGATTAGTATAATCAGTTTTTTGTATTGATCATCACTACAATACGCTGAGAAAAACAAGTGCTAATTAGTGATAGAGATAAGATTTGGGTTAATCTTTTGGCACTTCTCCAAAAAAAAATGTATTCAAAAATGATTCTACATTCATTAAAAATTATAATTATGTTGTTCTTTTGCACGAAAATTTGCGACCACCAACACTAAGGTGTCTTTGGAAAAATAATTTCAAATTTGGATAGTTTATTTTTCCTATCCCAAAATTCTTTCAGGACCTTATTCCGAAAGATTTATAATTTTTTGAATGGAAAAACCTTTTATTCAGACAAAAAAAAGTTTAGCACCGTACCAAATTTTTCTTCTAGCCCAAATCTGTCAAATTTAACGTGGATAGAATTGGAAAGCTGCCAGTCGGGTGGCAAAAGATTAAAGAATTAAGTGGTGAATTCAGTTTTAAACTGTTAAATTTGGATTTTAAAAACAGCAAAATAAATTTCGAGTAAGAAACGAAAATTACTTTAAACTAGACTAATAACTTATAATCAACTTTGGATAGTGAGAAGTAAGGACCAACTTATTTGTGGAATATTATTTTATTTTCGTGCCAGTGTTTTGTCAAATAATTCTTGACTTCTTTAGGGTTCAAATATTAAAAATGACTCCACAGATGTCATAAACCTAAACTCCAATATAACCCAACTGGCAGAACTGTTCGTCAAGATCCCAATTAAAAACTGCTAAATATGAAATTGTTTAAAAACATTATTCTTCTATCAAGTACAAAACACATGTTTTTTCGAAATCAGTTATAATAGCAATATTGCATAATAGATACATAATAGATCAGCCAGTTGGGTTAAATTGGAATTTAGATTTATGACATCTGTAGAATATTTTTTAATATTTGAGTCCTGAAAAAGTTAAGAATTATTTGACGAAGCGCTGGCACGAAAATAAAATAATATTCCACAAATAAGTTGGTCCTTATTTCCCACTATCCAAAGTTGATTATTGTATTAAAAGGACAGAAATATAACATGGATCTAATAACTTATATTGCAATGACATTAAGATTTAAATGTCTCTATCACTTTAATGCCATTTAGCTGAAGAAAAAATATCAAACAATTTCAAAACCGAAATAGTCCTTAGAACCATTATTTCAAAAAATTACTCTTTCCAAAATATTTGTTATAAATTTTTGAATTTTTAATCAAATTGGTAGAAGTATTGAAAAAATGTTAACCTCTCGAGCTTTATCATTGCTGTAGCAGTTTCTCCACTTACCTTATAGGACATTTTCAAACTAATGTTTTCTTTATTTCATATAATTTATTAATTATGTTAAATTTCAAAGCATGTCGTTGATCTCAAGTTCATCAAACTTGTAAAAACGAGCTTTTTATAACATCTTTTGAAAGTTTTATAAAAAAGCTTATTTTTTAGTTCCTTCAATAACCTCTCAGACAACACATATGGTTTTGTTGCAAAAATATTTTTTCGCACCAAAAAATTGAGCAGTGATAAATTTTCTATTAAAAACAAGCAAAAAAAAACACAAGCAAAAAAATAAGACGCTAAAAAGTTACATTTAAAATTCTCTTCATTCTCCTCTTCAACGTGAAAAACGAGACTAATAAATTTTTCAGTGTTTCCAGATCGACATTGGCAAACGCTATATTTTCTTGTCAATTATATCACAACAAAACTGGTAATATGTGACTTGTAATTATTTTTTTAAAACTGTTTTTCCTAAATGAAAATTATGTTCTTTAAAAATTATTTATTGAAGTATTTTGCTGTTAGCGGGTGTTTTAGTATGGCTATTTATTTTTCACCGTTACCACATAAAATAAAAACTGAATACGAACTACGTGTTATTTATAATGATATGGGTCTTAGGAGTCTAATAAATTAAATATTTTTGTCTTTCACGTGGAAAAATACAAAGGAATTCACGTATAGTATCAAAAATATTGTTGGTAAAAAAGTTAGGGTGAATACATTTGGAGTTTATTTGATCAGCTCTTCAGAGCGTCTCACGTTTCATTTAATATCTCCCACTTGGGATGTAAACTTGCGAATACATTTGAAAATTGTTTTAATAAAAAATATCTAATTGTGTCCTTTTATTTGCTGCTGGGTAAAAATATTGAATATTTTATTTTTGGCATTCGCTTTATAGTAGTAAATTATGGAGTTCAATATTCATTAACCTTTTGTTGTATTAAAATAAATAGAGTGGAAACTATACAATTGGGGTATCAAGGGATCTAGCATTTTTTATCACTTGTAAAGGCTTTTCTTTTACCCAGTGTTCTAAAAAGGGAGGTTTAAAATGACAGTTGTCTTATTTATAAGACAAGTTGAAATATCCGTTTCCCATTGAAATAAGTAGAAATATTGATACAAAACAAACAAGTACCATAAAGTTAGAATATTTATAAGCAAACGAGACATTTTTTATATAACCCTGATAAATTGTCATGCTTTTTCAGGTTTTTAATTTATAAAATTCCAATTATAGAGGTAGATATTGAAAAAACCAAAGAAACCAAAATTTAATTGGAAAAAATTGTAAATTTCCTGTTACAGAGTAAACTTAAATCTTTTAAGACAAAAGTACCGGGACCTCATCTTACAATTCCTCAATTACAGGAAGTTTTCATATATCTAGTACCTTGCACTACTTAGGTTTCACTGAACTAAAAAAATCATCTTGTCCCATGAATTTTAAAACCAAAATATATTTCACATACTCTATAGCGATCTCTTAAGAAACTAATAGAAAAGCCGACTAAATATGATGCCAAGGTATTATATGACTAGAGGGAACGTGGTTCATAAACTCCATGTTAAATTTAAACTGTCATTTCCTCTTAATTTACAAGGTGTTCCTTCCCCTTCCACATTATAATTATACAAAATAAAGTAAAACGGAATAGTTCTAACATCGGTCACGAAAGAGAGCTGATTTAAAAAAAAATGCAATGAATAGGGAACTCAATAGCAATTATTATACTTTTAGTAGATTAATGCCCAGGTTCATTCTAGTCATTCTAGACATACATCCTCCGTGATTACAGGCCTATTGTTCTAAGAATTTAATATATAATTGTACAGCTTAATCTTCTTAACTGATCTTTGCATATGTGTTTATCCAGAAGTTGAGTGCCAAAATTTACGTGGATGTATTACCGAATTCTAAATGCATTATGTATAGATAAAATGCGAGATGAAGAAGTTACTACTATGAATATCATAAAAACTAATACTTTCCGTGAAGAATAGAAAGCTTTTGTGGGAACCTTAACCATATGTTTCAATTGTAGAAGACCTTCAGGAAGAAATAAATCTTACTGGTCAATCTACGTGTTAGGTTAAACAAACGCTCGAAAGCACTAGAAATCTTTTCCGTGCTACAGTGATCATGAGACAAATATAACTTAAATCAATACAATACCTTATCAAAATTATAAAAAAATTATTTTGAATCATTACTATAAATAAGAATATCCAAAAAAAATTCAAAGATTTTCAAATTATTATCAAATGCTTACAGAATACTTATAATTTTTTTCCTTAAAAGGAAATTTTTTCAAGCCATTCTAAATTGGTATCAGAGAATAAAGTGTTCTCACACTTATCCATGAAAAAATCTTTTACTTGATCATTAAAGTACTAATAAAATAGATTCCGTTTAGATGAGTATTTTATGACCTGAAAGATAAAATGTGAAAAGAACCAAAAAGTTGAATTTTTATAGTCACGTTAATTATTTATCGTAAGTAAAGATAACAATTAAATTGAACTCTAGGTTTCAAAAAATTGCTTCTATACAGTTCAATTTTTGAAGATTTTCAGCACTTGTAACTTGATACGCTTAAGATACAAAAGCAATAAAAAATTTCTATTTTTGTGAGGCAAAAAAATTAGTTGATTTTATCACTCGTTATAGCTGAAGATAAAAAATGGCGGTTGCGCAATGAAGTTAGTAGCTCTGGAAGAGATTAACATTTATTTACGAATAATTATTCCAAAACCAGTAAAGTAAGGACAAAACACAAAATTTTATATTTTAAATATAACACTTAATGAATTTCTTTTTTTTTGGATTCTAAATACTTGATGTTTTATTTTAATCTTCGTAGAACGTTTCGCTACTTTCGTAGCTTACGAAAGTAGCTAAAGAAAAAAGCTACGTAGCTTTTATCGTTAAATTAGATTTGACTTAATTAAAAATTAAGATTTTTTATGGTTTGGTTGCTTCTTTGTTCACTAAAGATGGACAATTCATTATTTAAATTAAACAAATATTCTAATGGGGAAAATA
This sequence comes from Sisyra terminalis, assembly GCA_958496175.1. Lineage (NCBI taxonomy): Eukaryota > Metazoa > Arthropoda > Insecta > Neuroptera > Sisyridae > Sisyra > Sisyra terminalis. Next base: position 40,945,284 of record OY292277.1, read on the forward strand.
TTAAAATGTTAAAGAATTTATTGTAATTATCTGTAAAAGAATTTATTATAATTCTCTGTAAAATAATTAGAACTGTAACTTTGGTAACACTGATTGTATCTGATGCACAAATTATGTATAATAAATTAGAAAGGACAATCTAAAGACGTTTATATTGTGTAGCTGCAGAAAAGTAGAGAAAACGGATTGGACGCATTGGGTTAAAGCTGTTTCCCATTTATTAGTTTGCTGTTCAGAAAGTATCCTCGTCAACTTGTTCTAAGGAGACTCATAAATATATGAGTGACCAAGTTAGGCGAACACAATCTTGCATCATTCATTAAGTTTCAAATCCTTTGTTCCTTAAAATATCGTCAAATCTTCGTCATATCCTTGAGCATATAAGGCTTAAATCAGAATAACGAATATTTTCCCAATAGAATTTGAATAACAAGCGTTAATTTCGGAAATTAACGTTTCCAAATTAAAACTATTGAATAGAATCAACAAGGAAAAAAATAATCATCTTTGTAGCGATTTAGGAAGAAATATTTCCTTGTTCAGTCATATTTGGCAAAAAACTGGCTCTTATTGAATGATCTGGAAGAAAACTGGAAAATTTCAAGTTGAAACGAAAAAGATGAATTAAAATACTTAATAAGGGAAAGAATTATCTACTGAAATATACTTAATTTCATCGACACGTAATTTATATCAAAATTTGCGCAAGCTTAGGTATTTTTTTAGTAATTATTTACCGTCGCTTTTTAACTACGAAGGTCTTTAACGACTCTAGGGTTGATAAGAATCAGTAATCGAGAAATATTAAAAATTTGTTCGATACAAAGATCGACCCCAACTCCTAACAGAAAGATAATATATGAGGTATTCCAATCCAAAGTATGATGGGAAATATATCAAGGTGAAGCGCCGCCATAAGTGTGTTTAGAGTACTAACTTAGATAGTTAGCATAAAAGCAAGGTTAATAAAATACACAGGTGGCCTCATGGTGGCTACGTGACGTAACCAGAAGAAATTCGTACATATCTTCAGACTGATTCAATTTTAAAATTCTTCGTATGACGTCATTTGTTTTTCTAATGGAGCAACCTGTGTAATTTACAAACCTTGGCATAAAAGTACATAGTTTCGATTAGTTAGTGTTCTGGAAACCCTTGTGGTGGCGCCACATCTTAATACATTCCCCATCATACATTGCAGGATTGGAATACCTTCTTTTGTATTACCTTTCCTACTAGTTTTGAAGCGGTCACCTTGACCACTTAGCCACCAGTAGGATTACAGGTATTTGTTTCTAGTATTTTTATCCAAACTAAAAAAAGAGATAAACTTTAATATTAATGAATATGCAAAAAAATGCAACTCCAATCAATGTCAAATACAGCAGCAGTACCGTTTTGTTAAGGATGAAATTCATATTGAGTCAAAAATTTGTGTTTCCAAAGAATTAATAATAATTTAATGAAAAACTAATATTCATAATCGCAAATAACCAATTAACACACCAATATAGAAACAAAAACTATAATTTCAATATGAATATATTTATGATCCATATTTGATGTTGTCTTCAAAGAGATATTGACTTTAATTTTATCTTAATGTCACATTTTCTAGTAAATATCTTTGAAATACTTTTTGCAGTTAAATTCTTTTATTTTTTGTCAGAATTGAAAAAAAAATGAAAAACCAGTTGAACTATACAGATAATAATTTTCTTTATATGTTATGATTTATTTATAATATTAAAACCAAGAAATAAAAACTCTACTTTGTTAATTTTAGCAAGTGGTAGTCATAAGATATATATATTTTGCAGTAATTTAAGAGACGTGTTTTACGAATCTTTGAATTTAAAATTGTATTTGAAAAGCAATGACGTCAAAGACATGACCTCTAACGACTGTATCAAGCGTCTAATTCAATAAATAATTAAATATGCGCCATTATGAAGAAACTAGCGCGAAGCATCTACCGTGGTGATTAATTTAATTAGAACCGTGTAACATTATTCTCTTCGCAAATGAATAAAGAAAACTCATAACTTTGAAAAAACCTTAGTTTGTTTACTGTCAACTTCAATCAAGTAGAGGAACTAAAAAAAAAATAAACAAAAATGTAGACAGTTTTTTAATATATTCCAAACATTAAACTTTATTTGTTTAAATTTATTATGTGTTTGCAAATTGTTTATTTGATTTGAAAATAAATCTGAGTAACGTTACGTATGTAAGTTCAAGGATACAAGATCCGGGAGTTATAGGGGAAGTTGGACTATCCCAATTGAAAAGCTCTTGACTGTCCATCCCCACTGAAAGCACATATGGAACATCCTTTTAGGGATTGGGAAATGTAATGACGTCACAACGGTTACTCAAGCTACGTCCATCTGAAGTATAACGACCGAAGTAGGTAGCAAATATCCGAACCATCAAGCTTTTACGATTTGTCTGCATCATTGCAAGCGCAATGGAAGCTTTAGATCTGAGCTTTCAGTATGTGTAATGAAATTATAACAGAGTCATAAAGAAGTTAATGGTTGAAAAGTTGTTCAACAGATGGCGTAACTATTTCAGTTTGTAATTTGCAGTGCGGCTTTTATAAATAAGATACAAAATTTAAAATCGATTTTGTTATTGTTTTGATAAAACTATCCACATTGATAAATATCACCCTGTTTTGGTTAAATTTTAAATTTATTGTGATACTTTTCAGGAAAGTTATTTTTAAGTCACAAATTAAAAGTTTTTCCTTGCATTCGTAGACAAACCTCGTTAATGAACTTTGAAATATAATCTCAAATAACATTTTTCGTTTCTTGATAACAAAAGACGCAGCTATTGTTCAAAAGTAAACAGATGTTACAAATATGGCATGAAATATAATAATTTAAAGACTTTGACGTAGATAAACGTAGATTAAAAGTAAACAAAAGTAAAGTTACACGAAACAATGTGAAACGGACAATGAAAAAGCACTTGCTTGCTCGCTTACATTTTGCTGCAGTAGTACACTAACTTTAATTTAATGAAGCAGACAATTTTCCCTTGCAAATAAGATAGAGAATTCGGAAAATATTTTAATGAATTCGGTTGCGACGAATTTGCAAGGTTTGTGCGCGGTTACAAATAGAAAGCCGTTTCAAGGTGGTTTATTTATGTTCATATCTGTAAAATTAGTACCTTGTACGTCATAAAAATTAAAGTTCACAAGGGAAATTTGTTCAGAGCTTTTCTAAACAAATTATGGCATATATTAATTTATAAGTGATATGTTTTCCTCTTTTCTTGATTAATTTCAACTTTATTTGCATAATTGATATGAAATACGTTTTGTATAAATTACACATTTTAATTTTGATTACATTATTATGGACGTCACTTAAATTTTAAGAACGCATGTTTGGTCTTGCCGAATGTAACGTTAATGAAACTTGGCATATTTGTTTTCGAGTTCGTAAATATTTGAAAAGAATTATATTTTGATTTCCTTATGAAAAAAGCTTTTAAATATCAAAATGCTATTACGCCTACTAGTAGCCAAGTGGTCAAGGTGACCATTCCAAAACTGGTAGGTGTTGGGCAAGGTTTATAAATTACACAGGGTGCCTCATTAGAAAAAAAAAAATGACGTCATACGAAGAATTTTGAAATTTGAATCAGTCTGAAGATATGTACGAATTTATTCTAGGTACGTCACGTAGCGCATGAGGCCACCTGTGTATTTTATACACACCCTTGGGTGTTGGGTCCAAATCTCACATCAAACAGATTTTCGATTTTTCACGATTTCCGATTATTTACTATCCTTAGAGTTGCTAAAGACTTTAGACGTAATAAAGCGACAGTAAATAACAATTTAACCATAACAAACTGGATGACAAGAAAAAAGTTTCTGCAAAATTTGACATCCAAGATGATATTTTACAAGGTAATGCCCAAAACCAATATGATCATAAGGAGTCCAATTCTGAAATGTGGCAAAGCCCACCAACGTTGAAGTGATCAGAAAATGCCAAAGTAAAATATTTCTATAATTTCTTGAAGCTGGTCGATATATAAAGAATGGCATGATTCAGCGGGACCTAAACCCCGAAAATATCATTCAATTCATAAGGGATCTCACATTTCGGTATGTAAAAAGAGTGGAAGAACACCCAAACAAGTTGACCCTGAAAACATTAAATAACCCCTCCCTTCCTACAGAAGACTAAAAAGAGGTCACATTAATGCTGTAATCTAATGAATTTTAACAAATTTTGGTGAATCTGTTGTATAGTTTTAAATTTTATTTATTGTTTTGAGTTTATCGAGCTCGACTTTATATCTGATTCTTGAAGGTTTAAGTGCTTCGTTTGATGACTGTATTCAAAATCTTTTGCTGACTTCTTGTCTATGAATCTGCATGCTGGATGTCCTTCTTGGGCTTGGGCTTTTGTTATGAAATTTAGCAAAAGTTGTTTTCTCCTTAGATAAAGTGGCATTTCCACAGTTTCTACGAGAATGTTGTTAATTGGGCTGGTTCTGTATGCCTCTAGGTTAACTATAAGGGTTGAATTATAAATGTATTCCAATTCTTTAAGTCTGTGTCCTGCTGCAGTGTCATACAGGCTTGCTTCATAATCCATTTTTGATATAATTATCGCCAGATATGTTAAGTGTATTGAGTACTTATCGGCTCCCCGTTTTGTTGACAATATTACTTTAAGTAGGTTGATTCTATTCCTGCATTCACTCACCAAATTTTTGGTGTACCTTCCATGTTATTCTTTCGTCAAAATACAATCCTAGTATTTCGATCCCTACTATTTGTTTGATTCTTTTTATATAGTATGTTTAGTTGTTAAGATTTTTGCTACAATTATTTCCTCGTGACGATGGTCAGAGAAATGTAAATGTTTTGTTTTTTTGTTTAGTTGGACTATGGTAGATCAGGGACACTGCGGGTTCAATAAACCCTTTCTATAATTCCTACTAAATAAAATAAAAAGTTATACAAAAAACGTAGATTTTAGGTTCCCTAAACAGCTGAAGTAAGAATACTTGATAGATGAGGTACAACATTAAGAAGAATTTTGAAATTTTGATTAGGTTTTTAGAGAGTGTTATGAATGATTTTGATATAACTCTTTCCATGTTACCCCATTAAAATAAACATTTAATAAATTGACTATTTAAAGAAAATGGAGTTACAGTCATTTGTTTTGCCCTTGTAAAGAAGAGGGTAGTGCTTATAGGATTGTGATTTATAGTATAGACAATCTTCGGTATAAGTCTTTCCTTTTAAAAAAAACATTTAATAGATAAATTATTGAGGGAAAAGAGGGACAAAATAATTTTTTCTTCGTAAACAGGAAATAACGCTCATATGCTAGTATCTTACGGTATAGGCAATCACTTCCCTGCTTTTCCTTTTGTTGAAACCTTGAACTTTCCATGAAGCTAACTTGACTAGTCATAGTTTCTGATGTACAATGGAATTTTTTTAGTCATTCTTATGAATATATTCTGGAAACCCAGTAATCTTTTCATATATAGGAAAACAATTTTTCATCGAAAAAAGTTTCTTGATATTTCAAAACTAAAAATATTATATTAATAAAACGCTTATAAATTTATAATTTGAACTCCAATTATGGATGCCAGACTCCAAAGAATAAAAAATATACAAAGCTGAGTGTCACGAAAATTTACTGGAAAATTGTTAAACAATCTTTATTATTATTTTTTTCACTATGCTATTAACTCGTGAACTGTCGTTTGAAGAATATTTTTTATATCACAATCTTTTGGAAATTTATTGATATGAATATATTCATAACGACATATAAATAAAACTTAAAAAAAAATTAAAAAGCGTAATTCTCACTACTTCCATTGAATATTTACTTCGATGTCTACACCCAATTTTCAAGATGAAACTTAAAATGGCCACTTATTTTACTTTAGTGAACCGAAATAAACATTTTTTCATTTTCTTTTAAAAAACCATATATTTTGAAAGTATATTATCATAATATTTATGGATCCTTAATAAAATATTCATAAAACCAATTTCTAAGCCAAAATTTAAAATTACAACCCTGAGTTTGTATTTTTATAATACAGTTACTCTTCATTATATATAAATATTTATTAAATCATTGAAGTATACTCCTTTTAGTAAGTAGAAATTTATTATTGCGAATTTTTTACCAAACTAATTCATATTATACGATTGATGATTTATAACTCACGTTAAAAAATACAACCTAGATTCTTCATACTGCTTTTTTATTTGCGCAAAGGACGTATAGTTTTGAACTTATAAATTAATGATTAATGTTTGCACAGTGATTTATGAAATGAAACTTTTACCACAGAAAAAATACTCTGGGACAATTATTTGCAAAACAAACAAAAAAGCTGATATAGAGGTTAATGTAAGGGTAGTTAACGGGAAAGTATTTTAATTTTTAATTGGTACTCAGTGGTTTAGAAAGTGCTTTGTTATCTATTTTTGTTATATTTACATTTTATCACGTAAGGTTGAGTAATAATGAGTAATATTACACATGTAATTCGATTTAGCAATTTGCTATATTTATCGTTTGATTATTGTCCTCAATACAGCTTTAATTGACTTTATAATTCCGTTCCCATATAATAATTGATGTAGCCTCTGCTGCCAAGAGCACTTTAAATTCAACCTTGAGTCTCAACATATGGAAAGCTTCCACCCCAACCCCAATTCGATCAGTAATGTATTCATTAAGATCACTCAAACTGAAGCCTTCCTACTATCTAGAGTCATCCAAACGTAATTTACTCTTCTCTTTTGTCCTATATACAAAGTGAATGTTGAACATTATTAAGAAATTTATATTGACATCTTTTCAAAATGTAAAAACTTGAACAACTTTGCTTTATAAGCAATAAAAATTATAATAAAAATGGAGAGACGAGGGAAAATGAATATGCTTGAGTATAACAAATTTTGTTCATTTGATACAAGTGGAATGTTTGGAATAAGTAATTTCCAAGTGTCGTGTAGAATGTCGATTTCTGTAATTATTCTGTAACGAAGGCAAAAAAAAAAGATAGAAATTATTCGCTTCAAATACGCCTTCGAAAGCTCACTTTAATGCGTTTTGTGCAAATAAAAGGGATTTTAATTGTATTTATTTTCTTGATTTATTCTGAATAATAAAATTCAAATTATTAAAGAAGGAGATTTTTCAACTCGAATATAAAAAAGTTTTTTATCAGATTATCAACACAATTTAACGTGGAAATTTATTAAACCAAAGTATGACTTTTTAACGACTGAATTAGTACAAAAATAATAAAAACCGTAAATTGATTAATAAAATTTACATAAAGAAGCATAATTAATATGAGTTTGAAATTTAAATACCAGAAATGGAATTAATTATTGAGTTTTGCTGGAAAATTGGTCTAGGGGAATAAGCATGGGGAATCAGTCCCGAAAAGATATTTTAATGATTCTTAAAAGTTGCGTAGGCACTAGGGTGATTTTTTTTTTACTTTTTTTGGTTCCATCGTCAAATTTTGTTGGAAATACCAAAAAAAAAAAATTCCCTGAAAGTTTGAGCCCTTAATATTAATTTTAAGTCCTCGACTAAGACGTGTAAAGATTTCCCATTGAAAATACACGGAAACTCTGATTTTTTATTTTTAAATTTCTATATCTCAGCGGCATTTCATGGGATCGCTTTTACCGAAGATGGTTTTTTCTTAGAATTAAACGTTCTACAAAAGTGTCCATTGCGATAAAGTCGTAACTCACACCGGTGAGGTAGTACGGGCCACTAAACCTGATTTTTCCATAAAATTCGCGTTTTTTTGCATTTATCTCGTAAATACCAAGAGCTACGGAAAAATTATAAATAAAAAACTTGTAGAGAATTTAATTTCCTACAAAAAACTTCGTGTAGACCAAATCGCTATGATCAATATTAAACGAGATATAAAGCCTTGAATTGATTTTTCTGTGAAATTTTTGTCGATCATTGATTTAAACTTTGAATTGAATATTGATTTAAAAAGGCTTAATATCTCGTTTAATATTGATCTTAGCGATTTGGTCCTAGTAGGCACTAATATAATACAGTGATTTTAGAAGTTTCAGATTTCAATATATCAATTAGAGATTTTCTTTATACCAAGTTCTCTATATCAATTAGTTATTGTAAAAAAGAGACAAACAAAAAACATTGTTTTCTTAAAATTTCTTTTATCGATTGATCAAATTTAACTGACTGAAAATTTTAATTTTAATTAAGGGATGTTAAGGCATTTTTAATAAAAATTTACAACTATATAAGTATATATAATCTAATCAAAAACAATACTTTTTGATTTCTTTAAACTAGGGAATAATTTTAGTACCGCTATAAAAATATAATTTTTAAGTTACAAACAATCAATAAGGTGATTTTTTTCTATTTTATTTCAGGTTTTCGGCAAGGTTACTGAACACTAAAAAAAACATAAAAATCACTTTTGCGCTTAATGTCAATTACTTTATGATAAAATTCAAGCTATTAAAATAATCACTTCATAATTACTTCAACTTGGAAAATATTAAATATTATTTTTATTTAACTAATTCAAACTCATTGTTGCAATTTTTTTAATTGTTCATTATATAATTGCACTTAATTAGTAATAAACTCATTTAATTTTTTCACTTACCTTTAACTATAATAATTAAAAGTTTTTTCCAATTAACTTTTAATTTTTACCAATAACAAACTCAATTTTAATTTTTTGCTGTCAATTCTAAATCATTTTAAAATATAACCGTTTTACTAATTTGATTGAATTAAGTAATTAATTACCTTATAATTTAATGTTTTGATAGGCCCTGAATGACATTATTGCACAAAACATTGCATACGATAAGTATTCGTGTATGCATACGAAATTGGCTTTGGAAGGTGTGGCTATGCAAAATTTTCAAAATTTCAATAATCAAAACAAATGAACATCTTTAAATCAAGCAATCCCATTGGCTAATAGCCTCTTGCATTTAGAAGTATGGGATCTGTTATCATATATCAGATATCAGATATGAGTGCATTACGCAAAGCATTCTACTCGTATTAACTGTTATAGACGTTTATCGCATAGTACACTGATATACCATGTACAATATACTATATATTAAATATTATAGTAATGGAAAAACCTTTTTCTGAATATCATTTAATAGTAAATTTATTTCATTTGAAAAATAATAATAAAAATTAAATTGATTATTCGAAATTAAATTAATTTTTAAAATGCTTAAAATGCGAAGCATCATTTAAGAGGAAAATAGAGAGACATCAATAATTTGAAACAAAACATTTTTTTAAGGACCATGGAAATTAAGTAATAATACCTTACTTGACTTAAGATTTCAATATGTAATAATAATTTAAGATCAAATCAATGCAAAAATGAATTGTATAAACAAATCAAATTTGAATATCAGTCCTCTTAGTCACCATATTATTTATATTAATTTTTATTAGGTAAAGAGAATCATTAAATAAATGGATATATTGATGAGATAAATCCAATAAAAATAAGTAACACGGTGAATAAAAGTACTGACATTCAAAATTTGAATTGCATGTACAATTCGATTGAGTGATTAAATAATTAAATTGAAATTAAATATCAAATTATAATGACTGAGATACGTCGTTACAACCTTTATAATTGTGATTTCCAAGGTATAATCATAGGTAATGGGCAGTTGAACTAATGTTTTTAAGAATTAAATAGTACCTAAAAAAGTCGGGAAACTCATGAAACGTGTAGTTTGAAAATAAAAAATATCCTAAAAGAAAGGAAATAGGAAACCTTTAAATAATAATAAAATATCTACGGATAAAAATATCTAAGGAAAAGAACCATTCAAGTATACAAAAATAGCATTTAGCATTGTAAAATTGTCGTAAAAAAGAAGCAAATTCTTTTTTTAAACTTTTGAATTATATTTTTATTTTTCAATCTTTTTTTTGCGCAGACCTTTATAACAAAGTATTGTTATCAAACATTTATTACACTAAGCAGTAAATTTAATTTCTTATCTGATTTTTTTAAATATGCTAGTTATTGGAACATCGTCGTGATTATGCAATCCACAGAAGGAATTATATTTCCTCATATATTTTCCTTCCATTGCTTTATACTGACTAAACAACAATAAACAGAAGTCACAGTCATAGTTTAAAACGTCCATAGTTAAAAATATAATAAAAATAATTAAGGAAAAAACATTTGAAAGAAATAATTTCTAATTATGGCCAATTGTTATTAGTTCAACAAGGTCGCTATCCGTTAAGCTTATGAAAGCGTCCATGAAAAAATTTAAAGCACAATGTTTTCAGAAATAAAATTCAAACGGGTAAACTTTATTGACCCATTTGAAATATGAGAGAAAACTAAGATCGATCGCTTGACAAACGAGTTAAATGAGAACCATTTCAACAACAAACAAGAAATTTTGCAAACCAATAATATTGTCAAGCATAGCGGAAGATCATTCCAATGACCAGACAGAGACAATATTTGCCTCTGAAGGCTTTTAATTTTGTTAGCTTATTTATTAACAAACATGCCCTACTTTAATACCTCAATCCACTCATAAATATACATGAAATTAATACTATCTGTATAATCTTTAGTCGGTTCATCTTACTACATAACAAACTCACCTTCCTTAGGGGTAGTTAATAACATGCTGTTTGTACTTTGAACTCACCGGTGATGAGCTTTCTGTTTGTAAGGGTTTTCAAGTGTGAATTACTTCCCTAGGGGTTAATAATTTTCGTCATCTGATTTAATTCAATGAAATTTTGATTTGATGCTTCGAGGTGCTAAGAAATTTTGTACAATATTATTGCAGTAATATCTGTAATTTAAATACTGCAAAACAATAAAATGTTTAACTGTTCTATCGTAAATTTATGTGATTAAATTTATTGCTCGTAATATGCTTTTTTCAATTTCTATTCTACAATTTTATAAACAATAATAAAATGAGTACGTTTGCTGTGTTAATTTTTATTTTCAGTCAAACGCAGTTATTACTTTTTTTTTTTATTGAGGAACTTTTAATATGAAGACTTTTTAATCGCATTCGTGATTTATTATAAACTTAATTTGTACCAGGCAGTAATGTCGCGTGTGATAATAAAGCAATATATAAAAACTAGTAATTATTTTTTGCGGAAATATTTATAAAAACGATACGCAAAATAAAACTAAAGTCAATTGATTCAAATCATTCCATCAAAATTGTGAACAAGTTTGAAATATGATATTGAAAACTAATATTGGAGTCGTTTTTTTGTTATTAATTTTAAAAAATAGTGAATTTTGCCATGGAAAAAGAAAATTTAAACATAAACACCCACAATCAAGTACAGAGAGGTTGATAGATAGTACAACCGAAGTAGTTACCACTATTACAACCACAGCTTTAACTTCAACTATTTCTACCTCAACTGTAGTTCCAAATGTCCACACTACAGTTAAAATTAATAAAAAAGGTATTTCGGGTTTAACTAATATGGATGATTCTGATATTTTACCTAAAAAAAAGGTACATAAGAGAAAGAAAAAAATTTCCTGGCCCCAATATGTGGAACCAATTTATCCTGATGAAGACAAAGACTTGAATGATATACGAGTGAAAAACCGAAAAATTTTAACCGAAAAATATCCACCGATTGTAAAAGTTACTAACGAAAATAAAACAGAATTATGCACTGGAACCGTCATTGAGCCCACTTGGGTGTTAACTACCAAAAATTGTGTCAGAGAAAATATCAAATATTGGATTTTTGATCCGAAATGTAATTGCAACTGGATGAAAGTGTCAAAGTATCTTTACCCAAAAATAAAAGAACATCCAAACAAACGAAAAGTATTAATCATGTACAATATTATTGATATTATTAACCATAATCAAATGGAAGACTATAAAATTAATTTAACTCATGTTAACATTGCGTTATTAAAATTGAATAGGCCATGGCCAGATTTCAAAAATTTGGCTAAAATACCGGTAGGGCCCATCGATTTTGATTTAGCGGATGTTTTTACTCGTTGTTCCGTTTTGAGTTACGAAACAATTCATCAATTTCGAGGAGGAAGGAATATAATTTCGCATAGAATGATTGAACAAAGAACTCGATTGTTGCCAATTAGGCGATATTGTTCTTTACCAAACACCAATTGTGGGTAAGTTCAAAAGTAAATAGTGTTATTTATAGTTTTTGTTGTAAAATCAATATCTCAGCAAAGTTATAGTTAAATATAAATTATAGTTTACGATTTTAGATGGAAATTTGACGTTCGTTCAAAAATATTCAGCTTATACTATCCAGGAGGTAAACAATGTTTTCCGGATGAAGGTTATCCATTATTCTGTTCCCAAGCAAATAAACCGTTGGTGTTGTATGGAGTTGCGGAGCTTAAAACACATTTTTGCGGTTTTTCTAGAATGGGATATCAAGACTTTACCCGTATTGACACTTATGTGAACTGGATTCACACTATACTAGGTGAAATAAATTGAAGAATCAATTTCAACCCAAAAATAAAATGGCATATTTTTTTTTGTTCAACAATAAAAATGAGTTTGTAACCTAAAAATCCCTTGATGCTGAAACCGAATCGATAAATGCAGCGGTAATTTATTTCATTTCTCTTCCTTTCTATCCAACAAAAAAGAATTACTTCCGTTCGAAGGAAAAACTTGATTTACAAAGAAATCTATTCGTTCTAGGTTTTGTCGTTCTTGTTAACGCTCCAATTAAATAATATAACAAATTTGAAAATAATCAAAAACATAATTCGTTTCATAAAACCTTTATGGATCAAGAAGACCAATTTCGGTTTGAAATTAATTTTTGAATTATTTATATACCTTTATTACCACTGAAGAAACGACGCACGTTTTGTGATCAGATTGCGTGTTATATTTTCATTTTCTTTTATTGGGCAAAATGTTGTCTTCTATATAATTTTTTCTATTATTTACAAAAATTTTAATTTTTAATTGGTAGTAACAAAATCTTTTAACTAATTGTCAAAAGCAAGTATAACTAATTTAAAATTATAATGCGTATACTTATAATTTGAATCCAATCCAATGTAGATAAATGTTCATAAAGCAAAATTAATGCTTGAATGTTTGAATGAAAGTTTGTTTTTTATATGTTAGGCAAAAAAATTTAACACTACATTATATCAATCGTTGAAAGATCTCAGAAACTACATTAACGTTTTTTTTCTTTAACCTAATGGGTTGTGATTATTTATTGGTGCTGGCTTTGACTATGTATTAGCAAATTTTCAATATTTCTTGATCTTAAAGTTTTAAATTTATACAACGATGAAAAATAACAAAAAAAAAAAGTAATTCTAGACGAGATTCCAAGTTTTACGGATGCTTTATTGGTTCTTGTTTTAGTTTGTATTGATTATTTCATGTCGTTCTATATAAAGCTCTAGGACCATTTGTTAAAAAGTGAGTTTTTGTGTTTTGTTAGTTAAATAATACAATGACTTCTGATTTCTGGTTAAGAATGACAGCATGAACCTCAATAAGCTATTGATGTATCCAAAAATCATTTTCTACGCCTAAAATCGTTTATGTCAGTAGTGGGTTAGAAAATTTCAGGAATGGTATAAAAGCGGTTTTTTCAAATAGATAAAACATCCCTTAATGATTATTTGAATTTGTTGATGTTTTTTTAGTTAATTTGGTTCCTATGTATGTATTTCAGTGACAGATTTCTTTAGAACTCACTTTTCAACGCTCCTTATAAAATATCATAAACTTTCATGAACTTTAATTTGAGTTTTCAACCAAACCAGCCATTTTTAAAAAATAATTTAAATAAATAGTTTTTTTTTAAATTAATTATTAATCATAATAAAAATATAGACTAATATGAGAAAGATAAAGACAATGCAGCATTTGTAACATCGATCTAGGTGATATATCCACTTGATCGCCAGAAGAAGCATGAATAAACAATGAAATATTACGCTTAATAAAGATTGGTATTAACTAAGCTAGCCAAGATACCCAAAATTTCTCGAACTCACAATAATTTTGATTACTTGGGATCAGAATTACAAAAAAATCATAGATTTCAATATTTAAAACGGGTATGAAGGGTTATAATTGGATTTATAATAGAAGAAGTTTTCAAAAAGGAAGATTTGATAGAAATTATTTTTCCAGATGTGTCATTTATTATGTGTCCAAAATAATTCAACTATATATTTTTTTCAGTTTTTGCCATTGCTTTAACCAATTAACTATTTCTTGCAATAGTTGAGACATTACATAGCTTGGATCTATTGGGTTAGGAAGCTCTAACGACTTAGAGAAGCTTTATAAAAAGAATATATATTATTCAAAAGGATGAAAAAATAGTAAAAAAACATTTTTCAGATGTTCCATTTATAATGTACACAAAATAATTCTACTACTTATATTTAGCTTTTCATTCGATCTTTAACCATTACTTTAATCATTAACCATTGCTGGCAATTGTTGCCAAAAATATGCAACTTTTAGATTCGAAAGTTTTATCAAATGGATATGTTTTATGAAAGCTATCAATATTATTCTGATCTTATTTTTTCTCCTACTTGATTTTTTTTTCGTAACCCTCAAAAGTTATAAATAAAATTAACATTCAATAATTTTTTAACAGGTGTTTTGAATAAAAATATAACAGTAAAAACTAAAAAACCAATTTTATACCAAAAATAACATTCAAAAGTTCCGTGTATAAAATACAGAACCGCCAAAAAATTAGTTTTTCAATTTTGTTGAAACAAAAGTCCTCTTAAGCCAATATTGACATTTATCTCATAATTTATTCAAATATGGTAATATGAAATATTTTTCATTTACCATACGGTTGAAAAAAAATATTATGTATTCAAATTATCTTTGTAAAAAAATACCCTGCGGTTATTTCCAAATTGAAAAAATATTCGTGTTTCCAAATTGGCGCACATTGGTAGTACCTATATTACTAGTTTTAATATTTATTTTTTAATATATTTTGTTAACGCTTTATTCAAATTGAATTATCACTTACAGCATGAATTGAAAATTTGTATGGCTTTTATTTCTTTCCACATTGCAATCTGAATTCTAATAATAAAATTGTATTTAAAGATTGGTTAACTTTCTTCTGCTTGGGTTATTATTGTACCATTTACCAGACGTGTAAAAACAATATAGTATAAAAGAAATTATATTGCAGCGTAAGCAATAATAACAATAAAACAAATAAAATAAACAATAATAATAATTTTTAGTGCATAAATACTAAAGACGTAAAGAATAATGATTCTATTAGGTGTACCTGATAGTAATTTCGTTCTTAAACCTATCATTCAACTGTCATTTATCTGGTTATTTCAATGTAGTACTAAATACATGATGAGAGTACTAGTACTAGATACTTAGTACTAGAGATATGAGCAGAGGGACTTATTAGCTTATAAAAAAATTACAAAATATTTTTTATTCCAAAATCTATATTGAAATAGTAAGAGCAAAAACCCAAAAGAATACAAAATCGGTATTGTATGTTCTTCAAGTTTCACAGGGTAGCAACGCAAAGTTGTTACTAAAACATTTTCAATGATTATCAAAGAGCATTAGATGTTCATTAATGTCAAATGAGTTTTATTAAGCTTACATTCTGTAATTTTCATTTCTGTTACTGGTACCAATGAAGGATAAAAACATAGCCAATATGATGTTAAGGGAAGAAGTGATACCAAACCCATGTGCCAGTTGAAGAATTGTCAAATATTCCTAATCAATTTTGATCGATTTATCAAATACCCAAAAGTGCCCAAGAACTGTTAAAAGATTAAATTCTATGCTGCAACACGGTAATGCAAGACTCTTCTGCAGAAGAATAGCCCTGGAGGGACGAGTGGTGATATTGCCGTACGTACTATAATCGTCGAAAGTAATTCCATCGGGTTTCAATCATTACATTTACTAATGGTTAACAATATTGAAACCTTAAATATTGTTCAAAACGTATTTTTTTGATTACTTTCCTTAGTAATCAATTAATTTTTACTAATTTAGCTTGATAAATTTATACACTAGATGTCAAAACGTTGAAGCTGATTATATTGTTATTTAAAATCAATAGTTGTAACAAAATTTTGTGCTTTGAGTGTATTTAAAGACAAAACGAAATACTTTCCGGGATTTCTAATACATTCACTATATGAATTTCAAATGAAAATCTTAGATAAGCATTATCGGCTATTTTATGATCCAAGAGGAGTGCAATTTTCCCTTTATTGTTTCTCTCATTCCAATTTTTTCCTGTGTTTCAAATTCTAAACCTGAAATTTCATTAACTCCTGATTATAATATTGTAATTTACGATTCTTTGAACTTCTGTGAATTTATATTCAAAATCATGTCTCTTGTAATAATTTCAGAAAATGAGAACCCTGGTTTCTAATTTTAAAACTAAAGAACTGTACACTATTAAACGGTTAAACGTTTTTCTGTTATAGTTTCATAAAAGTTTCGTTAAACTATTCTTTTCTTTTTTTTTTTTTTGAATGACAACTGACAAAAACTAAAATATATTTTAAACTTCGAAAACCACAAGTTTATATAAAAAGGAATCTAAAAACTATTCATATGTTTGATGGCTGAAAAT
Organism: Sisyra terminalis; assembly: GCA_958496175.1. Lineage (NCBI taxonomy): Eukaryota > Metazoa > Arthropoda > Insecta > Neuroptera > Sisyridae > Sisyra > Sisyra terminalis. The sequence continues at coordinate 40,962,017 of OY292277.1, forward strand.
CTGTCAAAAAAGTTTTACCTGAAAATTGATACAACAAAGTTGAACTTGTTTTTGTTGGATTCAAGTTCAAATGTTATTTATTTTTTCCTTTTGGTATTTCTTTTTCATATCGACTGATAGAAAATTGAAAAAATAATTTGAAAATATATCTGTTGAATAATTTAGAGTAACTGGCGTGGGTTGTGATAACAAAGTACTTGGTTTAAATTTTCCTGTAGGTAAAGAATTTTATTTGGTAACCATAATGGAAGTGGGTTAACTTATCATTTTCATTTGTGATAAATTCATATATTATATCATGCCAACAAGCAGATATCTAATGAAGCTTTCGCATATTTAACATTTTAGAAACACCGCTTGATATTCCAGAAAGCCAAATAAACAAGTGTTTAGAATTTAATAAACATTTACAAACATAATTGAGAAAATATTTGTGAACGACTATATAGAGATAACTCAATTTGAATAACTTACACCAGCAAATACCATTTTCACGTGGTATGGCTTTGATTTGTAACTTTCAAGGTTGCCAAAGCATTATTTTTCATTTTTATATGAAATCCTGTTGATTTAGGTTGGGAAAAATGTACAATATTCCAAACACATAAAACGGTTTTGAATCGAAATTTTCCCGTAGCTAAGTTTCAAATTGAATTTTCAATCATGTCAAATTTAATTTTGCCTCATACATAATTGATGAGATGAAGCGATTTGGATTGTTACGACCAAATTGAATTATTCTAATTATAATTTTATTGCTGTTTTGTGTTTTTGATTGCAGTCAAAAATGACTTTTAATCGATATTGATATTACAAAAATATTTTCAATTTTCTTTCCACATAAATCAAAATTCTCAGCGAAAAATATAAGATTATTTAGTAAAAAAAAAATCGAGAAAAAATTCATGTTTGGAAATTTATTCATCTTTTCTATGAATAAAATATATTTTTTATATTTGACCGAGTATATAATCAATCCATTATATTGGATAAGGTTAGGGTGATTTAGATTATAACATAACTTCACTTTCAACGATCGCCGATATTTCATTCTCTTCCTAGTTCCTCCTCAATTCCAGCCACACTATTTCCAATTTCTCCACACCAGGATAAGTATTTGAATCAAATGTGTGATCGGACTACAAATATTATACGCTCGAAACTCCTGTGGGAATACGCTTAGTATCCCAAACACATACACACACGTATATTATATATGTCGTCATCGTCATAGTAACACTAACCTACATGCCGTCCATACATATGCAATTTGTTGTATGATTTTAATAGGGAACAGACAAAAAGAGCAAAAAGAATGATTTCTGCTGGCTTTTTCTGTCATAAAAACTCGGCAAAACGGGAAAATGGCAAACGGATATGTGTTATGAGAATGTTTCACCCTTTACGTGAAAAATACGTGAGAATTTTTATATGACCAAAAGTTCTGTTCAGTTTTCCCTTTATTCGTGGTAAGATGAATTATAATTTTGTAAGTAGATTTTTGTGAGATTTTTTTTTGCTGTGGAAATAAAATAATGATTTATGAAAACAAAGCTGGTGAAAATTTAATAAATATTCTCTAAAGTAAAAGTGTTGGTTTACGTAAAAACGTAGCAATCAATTTTCATAAAATTATAGAAAAAAAAAACACTTGAGATAAAAAATGATTTAATAATTTATTTCGTTTATGAGGATTGTTGGAAATTATATTTTTTATTTTTAAACGTTTTTTTTCATTTTCTTTTTCTTAATAAAAAAATCACTTTTTGTTTTTCATAATATTGAAACTCTAAGAGAACTAATAATTATTTCCAGTAATCTATTAAACAAAAATTTTAATGTTGAATTTCATCCTGAAATCATTATGTTCGTAAAAGCAGCTATATAGCTATATTTTAAGATAAATCCGGGTAATTCATTAAATATATAGTATGAGTACTAAATTTTTAATACATCATCGAGCATTTTACGCATTTTTATCCACAAACATCCATGAATTTTAATGCTATCTCATCCTCAATTTAATGCGCAAAAATGCGTGCCTTCTCTAGAATTTTTATGGATGAAAAATTTCTATCCGGAATTACATGAAAATAAATGGGTAAAATATTAAAAAGTGAGTAAAAACGTTTCAAATTACCCCTTATAAACTAGTATCCCTATGTAACCATTTATCAAAGTACCCTTATGAACATTAACTAAATGCAGTCTTTTACTATAATATAACGAGAAAAAAAGGGACAAAAAATTCCACTAAAAACAGAATAAAAGTAAATTAGTGATTGTTGTTAATTATAAATATATTCACAAAATAAATGAAATTTAAATTCCGTAAATTTAGGTGAAACAAAATCAGGAAAATATCCTCGAAAAATATTTAAACCACATTGAATTTTAAAAGTTTTCTTTAGAAGAAAATTTCTTTACATTCTATTTGGATGGGGTTTATCTGAAGGTCCAATTTTACTAATCCGTATTATATTGTGAAAACCAACTCTTTTAATTTGAAACATATAATGCTAATCAAACAAATATCTGGCCTTGTTTAATTTAATTTTTAACGAAATCATCTATATAGAAGTATGTCATTTTACATTTTTTTAGACCTTGTTGTCTGTTTCTTTTTGCATCTTAGAAAGGGCAAATGAAACGACTAAGGAGCAAGAAGGTCGTTTTTTATTTTAAATATTTAACGGATATTATGAAAATATTGCGGTTCAATTTATGTAGTTTAATTTAATATAATAATATATAAAAATCATACCATAAACATAAATTTGAACAGAAGTTCAAACAAAAATATTCGTGACGTATTGCCCAGATACGTATTTCGATTGCAAAACAATCTTCCTCAGTGGTCATCAAGTAGTTTGAATCACTCCGTAACTGCTTTGTGACAATGGAAGATCGCTTGGCAATCAAAATACGTATATGGGCAATACGTCACGAATATTTTTGTTTGAACTTCTGTTCAAATTTATGTTTATGGTATGATTTCTATATATTATTATATTAAATTATACTACATAAATTGGACCGCAATATTGTCTATATATTGTATACACAGTATAACTTTTCAAAGTCAGCGGAGAAAAAATCTTATTTTGAAGGTATTATGAATTGATAACAGTATTTAAATCAATGAAATATTTCTAGATTTTCTTTTGGAAAATTTTATAACAGTCATTGTAAACATAACATAAAACTCTTTTTTCATTATAATAATATTAACATTAATTGTAACATGGACCTTTTTCCCCCAGTTACGTTCAAGTGGTTTTACTAGGTTATAACTAGTTTACTGTTTAAATAAGCTAAAAACTAATATTAAATTCTGAAAAACCACTAAATCTAATAAACTATTAAACTATGTTTTAGACTAGTCAAAGCAATATTACTGCTGGGAACCGAAAAGAATAATAATTAAAAATTTAACTTCCGTAAAGATATCGAGATGTCGTCGTAAATCTCCTATTTTAGATATAGTTTAACTGCCAGGGTAGCCTCAAAATGCTTCTTACTGTTCCTTATCCTCACCATTATAATTAAATAGAGTCATATGCCGATAGTTTTTTGGATACTCCTGGTGGACCTGTATATACGCAGACCTTTAAGCCCCATTCTACCCTACTTGAATTTTTTTGGCACCGATTTTTCATTTATAGATCCTTAACTTCGAAAAATAATGGAAGTAATATAATGGATTATTGATTCTATAATTTGTATATATTGACCCTTTGGAGTGACCTACAAATGCTCCATGTAATTAAAGCTTTGCCAAAATGAATCTCATGTAAACAGATTATTTTTTACTCTGTGCTTTTTTAGGCCTGATTCATATTAAATTGAAATCTGAATTTCTTAAGTGATTATTCAACCCTTAGCACCTATTTTGATTGGTTTTTCAGTTAACACCCTCATTACAGTTATGTATCGGTTTCAAAACATATTAGAAGTTGTTGAATTTGACATAAGATTAGCAACAAAAAAAAAAAAGAAAACATTAAAATTGTAATCATTTCTTCAAAAAATCATAACTTTAAGTGAGGAAAACAAAGGACTTAAGGCTATAAGCATGGTGAATCGTCCCCGGTAAGATATTTTAATGATGCTTTATAATTATGTAGGTGCCTACTAATAAAATATTTACATTTTAGAAGTTTCAGGCTTCTATCTCTATTAGTTTCAAGCGAAAAATAAACAAATAGGTGTAAAACAGAAAATATTTTCCCTAGAATTTAAATATGATTGAAGAATAATTAAAAACATTTTTTACACAGAATTAACATCTATTACTTAGGAAAATATAAGAATGTTTATTACTTTATTTACACTATTCTTTAATTCAAATTTTTTTTCCAATTTTTAAAACTTTATTTTAAGTTTATAATTTCTATTTTAAATTACTTTTATAAATAAAAGTTTAATAATAATTCATATATCGATATATTCCTAATGACTTCAGTGCATAGAACGTTTCGTAGTATTTGCGTTTCGTATTTGCAGTATTCATATATGCTTACGAAATTTACTCTAGGAGGAGTGGCGATGCAAAATTTTCAAATTTTCAACAATCAAAACAATTGAGCATCTTTAAATCTCGCATTTTCATTGGCTTAAAGCCTATTCCATTTGCGTGTGGGTGTGTGAAACGGATTCAAACGATAATTTTAATAGTGTTCATTTAATCAAGATAATAATTCAATTACTTAAGCAGATGTAATGATATTAAATTTTGAGTATCAGAAGTATTAGTTCCAACAGCATTGGTTTCGGTTCAATTATCCATTAAGATTTAAAAAAATTGTTTCCAATCTAAATAATTAAAGAGCCATGGGTTTGAAAATTTGTAAATCGGGGTCGGATAAATAATAATAAAATACTTTTAATATTTCTCTAATATTACCATGATTTTTAAGCATATGATGGCCGTTAATTTTACACGTAGCATACAAGGCAAAGGCTCTAAAAATAAATTTTTGAAGCGGCAATCTTATTTCATGATAGAACAAATATTTTCCAAAAAAATATTTTTTTATTCATTATAGTTTTCACCAAAAACAACTAAGATTGAGATATGAAACTTCTAGGATCCTTGTATTAAATTAGTCCTTATTACTAACAAAGTATCTTATATACCTTTCCATGGTCGATTTACCATGCTCATGGCCTTTTTATTTGAACATATTAAAAGTTCAATTTAAAATCGTTAATCTTCCAATTAAGTATAACATCAATTATTCACCAGAACTTAATGTATGACAAATTAATAGTTTTTTCTTGAAACTCTTGCTTATCTCACTATTTTAAATATAAAACACGTCAGAAAAAGAAAACTTTACAGATTCTTTCTAGGAAAATTATATTTGTTTTTACTATTATTGAATGATAAAGTCAAAAGTTTAGAGCGATAATTATTAACAAATAGAACTCGGGCAAACTTACAACAAACTTCTCGACGAATATTAATAATTCAAAACATAGCAAGTGACTACCCACATAAATCTATACTTCGCAATTATTTAACTACAAATATCGAATTGAGCGAGAAAGTGAAAACTAATGAAACAATGAAAATGGTTTAATAAGCGGAAATTAATTATATGAAAATATCTCAAGTATTTCACCCCTCAAACTGAAATCACGAAATATTTCCAGGCTTTAAATTAACATTTAAACAATGGGATGAAGCATTCAAAATGGATTTACTGCTGTATATAAATAATACTTTTATCATTCAGTATTATTTTGATTGACTAATATATATTTAATTTTAAGTAGATATCCGAAAGAATAAATTACAATGTTGTAGTAAAATAATCAGGTCCTGCTTCCTTATTCTTTGATTTCTGTGAAAAAATCGAAACCAATAACAATAGAAAAGACAACTCTAAGTTTTCTAATTCAATTATTAAAGGTTCTGTGTTACAATTAATAACACTTAAGGGTACAATTCCTTTAATGCAAAATGTTTTTCTATTCTAATTTTTGAAGATTTATTTTGCCAGATGTTTTAAGCAACGCCCAGGCTAAAAAAACTATTTCACTTACTGCCCAATTTTGATTAATTAGATACATTTCAAAAATTTCAGCAGACAACATTTTCCAAGATCAAGTTTAGTTGAGTACTGAAGTACTGAGCTACTGAGTACTGAACTGGTTTTGAGCAAAAATATGGTACGTTTAATTCAGCGGTTGGGAAACTTTTATAATCAGTACTCCAAAATATTTTGGCGTAAGTTGATATGAACCCTAATTTTAAAAAGGATACAATCAATGTAAATTTAAATTAAACTTTTTTTATTGAATTGAGTTGCATCAACGTAGTTGGTGTGCAAGAGACACAAAAGATAAAAGTTTTTAATTGGATCAAACAAAATTAAACTCAAGTTAACTCCTTAGCACCTTAGCGTCTTGCCTAAATTCTCCTCAAGCTATAAAACAGCACAATATCCTTCCAAAAAGAAATGCAAATATACAATAAAATATAAACGAACCTTGAAACCCTAAGTCAGTAATGACTTGGTTTTTTAAATTTAAAGCTTTCACGGTCGGTCTTATTCAAGATATAACTCTTTATTTCAGGGCGTAATTGCTCCGAAACTAATCGCAGGATGGTCCTCAAGCCGTCTTATATACCATCCATTGTGGGTGAAAAATAGAGTTTAAAGCAGAAGAGCAAGTCAACCAATAAGAGAAGAAGGGGATAATCCTTCTCTTTTTAGTTGAAAAGCTCCTCTACTATAAACTTTATTTTCCACCCCCAATGGATGGTATATAAGACGGCTTGAGTTTCCTCGATTCCTGCGATTAGTTTCGAAGTAATTACGCCCTGAAGATACGACCCGGAGAGGTTGCAAAACGTTGGCAACATAGTCAATCTTTTTTGACACGGCTTTGGATCCAAAAGCCACAACTTTTTCAATAAAGAGTTGTATCTTGAATGACTTGGTTATTTGGGAATGACTAGAGTAAAAAAAAATATTTTTTATCGTTGTTTGTCGTTGTTTTTGGGATGTTGAGGTTTTTTTGTGGCTCTAGGGTTAGTAAGAAATCGTCAAGTGTAAGGGCCGGTATTATTTATCCAAAATAACAGTATATATGTTACTTCCATACGTACAAATCTTTTGCTATATATTTTTAGATTAATCGGTTTAGATTAAGCGCTGTCTATCAGTTAAATTTGGTAAAATTTTACAATCATTAATTGCAAAGAGGAAAAATTCCCAGATATCAACATTTAGGATAATTAACCTCTGTTCCTCGAGAGCTAGTTTCATAGGACATACAGTTTCCCCCTACTTTCTAATAACTAGATTGTTTTCGGTTAGTCGAAATAAGCTACCTTTCCTGAAAATGTGCTATTTTTTCCTTTGTTTACAATATTTTATTAGCAGATCAGTAGCATACTTTTCCTAAATAATCGACTGCTTCATATATCATTTATTGCCTCTTCAATTTTAAGGGGTTTTCGTTATTTTTCATTCAAAATTTCTTATGATAAGCTTTCTATAGAGTGTTTCCAAAATAGACTTCTCATGAATGATTTTTAATTTCCACAACCTTTTTGTTTTCAAGCAAGAATTCAGGATTGGCAACCAGCTGCTTACTATACCCAAATAAATAAACTAATTGGTAAACTTTCCAATAAAAAAGTTTAGTTCTATTTAGGACACATAAATAAAATTCAGTACTTATTCAATAGAATGATTGTTTTAAGAGTGATACGGTAGTTCATTTTTCTGTTTTTCCTAAAATTTTAAGAGTACCAATAGTGTATACACGTTTTAATTCAATATTTATTTTTCTTTATAGTTTGACCAACCATAAACTTTTTCTATCTTCTAGTCTATTTATACAAAAAACTATCAAATAGTTTATTTATGTGTTTTTAAATAATAATACAGGCCAAATAATTCATGAACGTATGAAAGCTCAACCATGATGTTATATAAGTCTAATAGATTTAAATAGCTTAAAGCTTATGCTTAAGAATAAAAGAATATTTCGATACTAAAATCTATTCTAAATGAGACGATTGCATTAAAAACAAAATACTCTGACCTTATTGGAAAGTTTTTAAGTAGAAAAAAGTGCATTAATATTTCACCCTTAAATGATACATATCGAAACTTTTATAAAATGCCTGAAATGATTCAAATTGATGGAAAAAAAAAGCAGCCAATCAACACTTCTTAAGCTATAAATACTTCTCTGATAACTAACACAAATTTTCATTTCCTTCTGGAAATGTTTCAGCTTTTCGAAGTTATACGTTTCTTGAATTCGTATGAACTATACTTTATGCATTTTCCGGCTTCAAGTAAATGTAGAAAAGGGAAACTTTTAAGAAACTGTTTCATCTAATCTGCTTTTTACGAATATAAATGTGGATAAGTTGCGAAAGTTTCATTTCTACGGATTACCATTCGTTGTGAAGTTAGCAAAATTCAGATATACGACCGAACTTATATCATATGTGACGCAAATTATTTCATTTGAAGTGATTATAATAAATTACCAACAGAAATATGAGTATGTGCATGGCAATGTACAATCACAAACTATAATTAAAAGGAACGAAAGTTTTTTTATGTAAATATATTGGAGGATTATAATTAAATCATGTAACAAGAAGTTAAACTTGTTAAATTTTCATGTTGGAACGTTGTTATTTTTTATGTTCCTGCTTTAACAGTGTATACATTATTTAATAAATATAAAAAGTTACCGTTCTTATAAGTTTGAACTTTTATTTTTCTCAACGATAAAGCACTGATACGACGATTAAATGCTTGTAAATTTTCTATGAGCGATACAGGTTTTTTTTTTGTAGTAAATTGCATGCGATTTTTCTTCCAATTACTTCATGAATTTTTTACGATTTTTTTCCTTTAAAGAACATTTTCAAAGAAATTTATTTTCAATGTGAAAATGAAAGAAACAAGCGTAGTAGGAAAAGATTTGTTCGATTTTTCGGTTTTGCCTTATTTAATCGTTTATGATTACTCCAAATCGGAAAAGTGAGGAAAATAATAATAGAATGTAGGCTTATCTGAGACTCGCGATTGGTCCCTTAGGTGAAAATCTGAAACCCGTAGTGTCATTGATTGATTTCACTTTCTTTATTTTATTGGGTTTGTTCGAGAGTTAAGGAAGATATATGGTTGAAGCAATTAAATATTCAGTATAGCTTACCAATACTTTATTGAACTTTATTTTTCTCGTGAGTGTAATTAATTGAAATTTGAAAACGTTTTGATTACTAGATTATTTTTACTAAGTTTAGTCCGTTGTTTCATTGGCTTACCATTTTTTTCTATTGAATAGTTTTTCATTCTGAAACTTCTTTATATTTGAGATCCAATTTTACAAGTTACCCAAACCTGATTTCCCGGTACTTTTGGCGTTTTACCCACAATGGCTGCTACATATTTTTAAAATAAATTTGATGTCCAGAGACTCAAACAATGAGGATGTTGTATCTAATAAAATATTTAAATTAAAATCATTGAAATTTGATCTTCTTAAAAAATTGCGATACCTCTGGTGTGTATTTTATTAAATTTTCGTTGAAGAGCTTTTTGCGGGCTTTTTCGTCTTGTAATTTGGTTTTCTTTTTTTTTTTCTCGATAATCACGATAGTATTCTGTGTTTGTTTTCGACATACTTTAAAAATGTTTTTATTAAAATAATAAAAAGTTTATGTAAACTACCTATACACAATTCATCACGGTTGTTATGACAACTATTCCCAAGCAGCGTAATACACAGGCGCGCACTTAAGAAAGACAAAAATGTATTCGATTTCATTCTTTCGTTCGTTAAATCTTATAGATTTATATGTTAATAGCTTTTAACTGTCGCTTTTTTGTTTTATGAAATTTCAAGTTACAACGATGCTAAAGAAGTTTTCACTTGAAAAAATGCTTTCAGCTGAATTGATCATCGTGGACTTCAATACCAAAGAATCTTAACTCATAGAAATGAATTGACTTCAATGTGGTGAGTAGGGATTGCAATCCTGCACTGTTTCCAATCCCGCGGGATTTTTGCTGGATTGACTTCATAACAGTGGGATCCTGCGGGATACCCCTTCCCGCTGGGACGCGGGATCCTACTTTGTTGGATTGTTGTCCCTAACGGCAACGTCGCTTGTAAAATGAGTCGCTAAGTAGATTAAAGGCGGCAATTTTAATACATTTGTACCGGATGATACTTGCGGATTCGCATTGGTGATCCGCAAAATATTGCGAGATCCTGCAGAGCCTTAAATTGAGCTGGATCCCACAGGATCACGGGATCCTACTTTGCTGGATTGCAATCCCTAGTGATGAGAGTACAAATTTTTCACTATTCATTTCTCAATTAACGTAGACAATTCGTAGGCATGAATTTATAAGTTGGGCAGTTTTCTATGTCAAATATAAACATTACTCTGTGGCTTTAGCTACACCAAAACGTTACCAATTATTACCCCAAATCTAATTCCCAATTGACCGTTTTCCAGAATAAATTTCGAAAAACAAAAAACATTTTTCCAAATTGATTTCTCTCAAAATTAAAAAAAAGAGATTAAAGAAAAGAAAGAAAACATTTTTTTGGTAAATAATTATGTTAAAATGGTTAAATGAAAACTCGATTGTGACGAATTTAAAGAGTTTATAGAATAGATTTTATATAGAATTTATAGAAGGTTAAAATGTACGTCTATATAAAATGACCAAATTAATACTTATTCATTCAAGAAAAACATTTTGTTTGAAAAAATATTGGTTTTTTTAAAAAGAAGTTGTTAATCTATTGAAGCAATCAAAATAATTATAAAATTCGCAATTTTTTTAATCGCATTATCCTTTCTTTTACACGGATTTTTTTGATGATTTTTACTAATTCCAATTACTTATAGAGACATGGAAAGTAAAATTCATTATTAAAGGAACCAAATTTTTCTTTCTTTCATAAAAATTTAACAATATGCTTTTTAATAAGAATTAATAACTTTCATTAATTACATTCAACGAAGTTGCGTTGGATTAATTAATAAAGTTACATCAACTAACTTTACGCTTTTTATCAATAATTTAACGACGTTGATTAAGCCTTATGAAAATATGAAAAAATAACTACGGGAATAAATTTGGAAGGGACAAAAGTTACGACCGTTGGGAAATTACAAAGCTTCGAGAAGGATTTTATCTTGTCAGTTTAAACTTATTTAAAACTATAAAAGCTCTGTTAAAAACTTGTCAGATAAAATGTCAAGTAATATCGATTCGTTTCTCTACACACTTTTACAAATAATTTAGTTGTTAAAGTATTTTTTCTTTTCAAAATAAAGTCTTCAAAGTTTTTCGCTTTGTTTTAATGAAGCAAAGAAAAAAATCATTATTTTCAAACGCTATGAATTCAAACAGGTTATCGTCTTTAAAAATTAACAGCATTTCATAAAATGCACTCAAGAAAAAATAATCTTTTCTTTTCCACCCGTAACGTTTATTAAGTTTGTTTGGAAATTCGCCAACGTGTCTTAATCATGCATAACTTTGTTCATACATTGGAAAAAAGCGACGACAAACACGAGTTAAAAATGTATAAAACGATTATTGTTTGTTGTTAAAAGTTCTCTTAATGTTGCGAGTCATTTTCTTATCGAGAGAAAAGAATCGTAAAAACAGTATGAGATACCGAGACCAAGAATTCCATGAATAAAAGTAATTTAAATAGAATGTTTTCTTTTACTTTACAAAAAAAAGAGTAAAAAACCTCTGAAAAGAATAATTCTATTTGCTTATTTTTTTTTTTTCACTCACCTTAGCGTAAATGACTTTATGGACTCAAATATTTTCTCTTGTATGAGAATTTCAAGACTTGTAGAAATTACAGCAAAATATAAAGAGCCATATGTGCAACCGTCTTACCTGAAAGAAAACAAAAAACATATTATTCGTAAGAATATCTTACTAATTTAGTTTCCAAAACAATTGTGAAGTAAATTGAACAGGTTTATTAAGTTTTTAAATTAATTTTAATCCTTTTTAGTATTTTTCATCTAATATCTTATTTTGAAGAACCTTTCCTCTGGTGGATAAAACAATGATTCACATATTTTTAAAAAATAATTTAAATTCAACAAGGGTTAGTATTTTCATTTATGAATTGATATACTATGTCCTTAAGACAACTTTTTAATATTTACAACAAAGAAGTGTTTTGAGCTTGAACCGAAAATCAAGTTATGTAATATCACCAAATCTACAAGCCTAAAGGAAAGCACCTATTCCTAGAACAGTGGTTCTAAACCTTGTTGGAGTTACTGACCCTTAATAGTTTCATAGGCTCATTTACCGAGCCCTTCTAAATTAGAATAAAAACTGATTTTTTCAAATTCCTAACATAGATTTCTTAATTGATGCACAAAATTATTAAAACGAGATATACGCCGAGCCCGCAAGACTAACTCTCCGAACTCTCGGGACTCGATCGAAACCAGGTAAGAATCTCTGTTCTAGAATGTGAAAAAGTTATCTCTTGGCAATCATTTTAACGTTTCTAGATACAATATTTGAGTGGATAATTTGTCATGGAATTTTAAAAAGATATCAGAAATCCGTTCGACTTCGTGGGAAATGTAGAGGTTTTTACAAAGTAGTTAATTTTGTACATAAAATGAAGCATTATGGGTTTTTCGGAAACTTTTGAATTGAAGGGACTGGATGCATTTACTGCTAGAAGGATTAGAGGAACCATACAGTTCTTTTACGTACATTCAAGAAGATCATCAATTTCTTATGTTTGAACAGATTTTTTGAAATCGTGTACTGAATACTGAGATCCTAATATTCTAGTAGGTACTATATCCAAAAGATATTTATATTTTCCCATACTTCATTGAGCTAGCCTAAAGAATCTCCAAAAAGATGATAAAAATAATAGGAACTGAACCTTATCCTTGCAATTGCAGTCAATAATAGTCAGATACTGTATGTTTCCTTTAGACTTTTAGACCTTTAGAGACTGGAAGAGAAAATTACCGCATTTGAATTTTAAGTGTATCGTCGAATTCTGAAGATAGCTAGAAGCAAAATCAAGAAGTACTTGATAGAAGAAATATCCAAGAAACGATTATGGTTTTCATAAAGAAGAAAAAGTTACTGTACTTGGGTTATATCACCCGTAATAAAAGAATCACCTACATCAGCTCATCATTTGATAGAGGATAGGATTGAAGGAAGATAAACCGTGGACAAAAGGACATATTGGCTAGCCAAACTTTGCTGATGGTTTGGAAAATGCACGAAAGGGGTCTCCCATGTTGTGGCATCAAAAATTATAAAGCACTGCTGATCGTCTATATTCGTCGTTAAAGGGGCACCAAAAGAAGAAAAAGAAGACATTCGCTTATATATTTAAGAGTAATTGAACGGGTCCTATAATATGGACAATAAGTAATTTTAAGAGATTTTTCGGTAATATAGGCCAGGAAATTATATTTCAATTTAATTGAAAGTCATTTTTCTAGTCTTTAAACAGTTTACTTAACAAAGACTTACCACAGTTAAAAAAAATTAAATTATTATTATTCAAATTTTGAATTATTGGAATTTTAAACAATTTTTTTGAGTTATTCAAATACAAAGCACTGCCATCTTTATATCAATAGCTTATCCATCAAAAACTATACCATTCAAACTATCATGATAATTTTTTTATTCTCGAAATACTACTCTAATTATTAGCAACGTTTACTTCTGCTATTTCAATATTGAATGTTGGAAAAAAGTGGACCATAAATTATGTAGGTAAATATAAATTAGTTAGGTCTTATAGAAATCTTGGTCTTTATGTATTGTTAAACTTTCTTCATTTGAAATGTAAGCTACTGACTTAAAAAAATATTAAAGACAAAATCTATACACCGGTCTGTAATTAGATGAAAATGGTGCTAATCCTATATCCTATGAAAAAAACTGCATAATATTAAAAAATAGTTTTCCCTTATTAAGTGCGATAATTTAAATATCCTAAGAGACTTTACCTTTAAGAAATAAAAAGTTATATGTTAAATTGAAAAATTATTCAAATAATATTACAAATTCAATATATATTTCAATAAAACGAGAAAAAAAATATAAATTCCATGAATTCAAAAAAAGCAGTAAATAGTACTTTTCGTTAGGTTTGTAAACTATCTGGTAGATAAGGAAGTTAAGTACCTTCATTCATTTGAACATTCAATACAAGATTTCTATTTTAAATATACCATTTTTTGCGAAATCGTATATTTTTTTTTTCGTGGCAACATTTAAACAGAATTTATTATTCATAAATTTTTCTTGAATTTTAATGTTACCGTAACAAAAGTACGATAAATTTTTGCATCCGCCATGATCCTTAGGGAGCTATTACATAATGGAATGTGAGATTCAAAGGAAAAGGTCCTGTTATATTATTGATAAAAGGCCAACAATTTTCTTGCTACTCGGAAATGTAAACCTGTGCGGGAAAAAGATATTGCACGAAAAATATTCTGATTTGCAACCATTTTAAACACATCTATAAATGTATAATGAAACATCAATCGTCGTTACTGAATGGCAAAAAATAAATAATGATATTCTGACACAATAAATTTTTATATCAAGTTGTTTCGTTGTCCAGATACTTCTAGTACGTTCATAAAATTCTTCTTTGAATAATAAATTTCGTTTTGTTCCCTGTACGTTTTATTTATACTTTTTTTCTTCGTAAAAAATTCAACATCATATTTTATAAATAATAAAAAGCACAATACTTTCGACGTTTCCGAGATTAAGATTGATGGCTTATCAAATGTTGTTTATCATAAATACAAAGCTCATTTCTTTTTTTGAAATATTTTAATCAATTTATTTGTACACAAAACCATTGAAATCCTAAATCTCAAATCAATTCCCCTTTTATCCATTATGTTACATCCAAGGTAGTGAGTTTAAAACCACAATGAAAGAAAATTTTGCGAACAAAACTGCATTGAAGTTCTGCTTGAGCAAAGCTCAAGTGGAGATAAATGGAGTCTTAAGAACTTAAAAGGAATAAATTGAGATAAATTGTATCGATTTCAACGAAACTTGTCTTAATTATTTATTTTAATCTCGCATTTCGTTAATTTCAATAAAGAATAGGTTGCGCAAATTAAATGAAGACAAAAAGATGTGTCCTAGATTAATTTAGGTCATTTGTATTCATCAATAGTTGAATTCGGAGATGTTTTAAAAAAAGATTTAACCTCTACTTTAAGTAAAAGATTTTTTAAAATTTATTTATTGAGTCACTGTATTACTACTTGGTCATTATTGACTCTATGATACATGTTACAATTGGTATTAAATGTTCGATTCTACTACCTCAGTAATAATTGATAAATAATAAATTTTAATAGTAAACATAAACTAATAAGAACATTTGGGACGTGGTGCATAGATATAGTAAATATTAAGAACAATGATAAGGTTTTTTGAAGTGAAAACTTCTTTAACATCGTTGTGACTTGAAATTTCATGAAACGAAAAAGCGACAGTTAAGAGAGATAAACATATAAGTCTTTAAGATTTAACGAGCGAAAGAATGAACTAGAAAACATTACAGTATTTCTCATGTATGTGCACGCCTGCATATTACACTGCTTGGGAATAGTCGTCCTAACAACCACGGTGAATTGTGAATTGTGAACATAAACATTTCTTTCATTTAAAAACACATTTTTAAAGTATATCAAAAACACACATAGCATATTATCGAAAAAAAGACTGCTAGAATTATTTTAGCAATAAAATAATTATTATTTATTTATTTGGTTCTAAAAAAACTGCCAATGTACCAATATATAGGTACGACGAACTAATAATTCGTTAGCTTCTGTGACCCTGGCGAATATAATATACTTTTATATATATAAGATTATATAGTATCATATTTTTCAATTTTAATTAATGTTTTTAATTAAAAATGGACATTGAAATTTAAAATTTTAAATAACATCAAAACGCTTTTGTAGGCGTGGCAACTTATAAATTACAAAAAAGAGTTATACAAATTGTTTTAATTAATTTTTTTTTAATATTTTAACAATCAATAAGCCATATAAATACAAGTTTATAAGATAAATATATTTTTATTTCATAAAATAAAAAGAATTGAATCAATTCATTATTCTCATTTATAGTCATTTCTTTAACAAAAAGTTTTAACTTTAATAATAAAATTTTGTAGCCTTTCTATTCAGAAAAACGATTTCCATCTACAAATATCCTTATATTTATAGAATAAGACATTATTGATAACTTTACTCAACTTGCAAATATTAGCAAATGGAAAGGAATAGTTAAACAGAATCCTTTCATTAAAATTATTAATAATTTCAATTTTGTCACTGAATATATTCATATTTTTTTTTTCCTAAAAAGCATTTCTTTATATTATCCTTTTATGTTAATGAAAAGAAAATAATTGCGGATAAAACATCGATGTTTTCCAGTCGCTTATTAGAGTGAAATCATTATGCTGATACACAATAAAATAAAAATATCCGCCTTTAGCAATTAGTTTAATTAAAAGAAAATTCTCGTTTTAGTATTATAGAGGAAAATTAAAAATTATGAAATTTAATGCCTAATTGCTTACTTAATAGAAAAAGTATAATTATCTTAGCTCGGAGAAAATTATGATACTGAAAAGAAATATTTCAAGGAAATTTTTAAGTTATATTTTTTTTGAATATTCTCTATTGATTTTTTCTTAAAGGACCAGGTTTGGTGAAAGTACTTATTGTCAACTTATTTTCAATGGTATTTTTCATTTATGAAAGCGCTATTAAAAAGCAATATCTAGTCTTTAAAATTTAAAGAATTAATTAAAAGAATGATTATTTTTGTCAAAAGTATAGTGGAGTATTATGGTAATAAAAAAATTTTTAAAAAGAAACCGTTTTGAAATAATTGTTAAAATAAAAATGTTAAAAAAATTTGTCAATCTATATTTAGAGTTAAGGGTAATACTAAAGATTTAATAGGGATCAGATATAAAAGCAAATGCTTCTTAAGTGCCCAATATTTAAACTACTCTTAATCCTAATAAATTAGTGCAACTCTTGTAAAAATACACAATGATAACTGAAAAGTATCATTTCTGTGAAGAATATTAAAATTGCTATTGATAGTTCCTTAAAAGTAGGTGGATTTGGCTAAAGGTTTCTTTCGGATTACATCTACATATATTTATCAAATTTTATTTTTCTCTGAAAATCGGAAAATTTGATTTACTTTTGAAAAGTATTTTTGGATTTAATTTTCAAAATATTTCGAATAAAATAAAAATTAAGACCTTTTGCATTATTTGCATTTAAAAAAAATCATAATCAAGTTCAATTTCAAAAAAGTTTCTTGAGTTTCATTAAGGTTTAATTTTTTTAAAAGGGAATTTAATAACATGAATTTCCTATGAATAGAAAGCCAAATTTAATATTGGAAATTGGATTTAAAAATTGATTTTCTTTCACCCTTTTTATAGATTTGTTCGTATATTTTCACTAGTTTTTATAATTATGTCAAAAATGCATTGGAAAAGTATACGAAAAAGTTTGTGTATTTCACGACGCTGAAAGTTTTGACAATGTTTGGAAATAAAAGTTTTTCAAACTTTCTGTTTTATGTAGTTCAGAGAATTTCGACAGCAATTCCTATACTTCCAAACAATGCACATGATTGAAATAAAATCGGAAGTCCAGAAGCATTATATAACTACTAATGTTACAGTATTATAAAAATTATAACAAAACCAAATGATTATACCAAATGTTTTTCTTTCCATTAAAACAAACAACGTATGTATTTATAAATTTTTAAGGTAAAATTGGGAAATCCATTTTTGTTTTATTATATTTTTTCAAAAGTAACCATATTTCTCTTTCAAATACAAGAGATAGATTAATTGTTAGTTCAACTTTACGAAAATCGAGGAGTTTGAATAAAAAAACATTTAGGCCACAATCCCAATCAAGATATATAGAAGAAAGTAAAGATTTCGACACTTAGAAATAAGATAGCTAAATTCAGCCAGCGATATTTGGGCATAGTAGATTCCTATTCAAATCATCGGGAAATCTTTCTCAGCAATCCCAAAGAGCATAAAAAATGAACAACGTCGAACTCCTGAAGCTATTCAACAGAAACCTACATATAGTATACGATCGCTCCTTGAGGGGTACAATTCTTACCGCCATTATAAAAGTAAAATTTTCAACACACGTATACCAATTAACGAACACATGGCAGCCTTATTAGCTTAATTTTACGCAAGACTTCCTTGTGTATAAGCATTAATGAAATATTTCTGTATAGTTTTCTTTTGAAAGAGTTGAGTTAGTACTTGAATCAGATTTTAGATTTTTTAAAATATTTATTAATTCTATTCCTCGTTATTAATGACATACTATTGTTTAAGCAT
The DNA here is from genome assembly GCA_958496175.1 of Sisyra terminalis. Taxonomy (NCBI): domain Eukaryota; kingdom Metazoa; phylum Arthropoda; class Insecta; order Neuroptera; family Sisyridae; genus Sisyra; species Sisyra terminalis. Next base: position 40,980,500 of record OY292277.1, read on the forward strand.
TATTGAACACTATCTTTTATTAATTGGTAATAAATTTTTGTACCTACTATAATTAGTTTCATTCCTGTGGAAAGGTTAAGACAAGTTGGTGTAAAGCATGATATGAGATATCTCCAATTGGAGAGAATCAACTATGTAGTATATTTAGTATTTTTTTTTTAGTATTTTTGTTTAGTTTGACGATATATCTGAGTGGTGTCTTCCTTTTAATTGGCGGTTGTGTCTAGGGAAAAGTTTATTGTCGAATATAACCAATATTGAGGTATTTGTGTTATTGACCATTGTATCTTCCAGTGCTGAATATTTCTGGTTTATTATCTCCTCTATAGCTGGAACTAGAAAGTCTTTGTGACGAGTTTACCCACACACGTACCATGGGGCTCCAGGAATTAACCGAAGCTCTCAGTCTTAGAATTCCTAGATTCTTTTGATGTAGGAGTTGATGAGTGATATGGAAAATGTATTCATCCTTGATCATATTAATTACATGTAGAGTATTTATTTAAGCCTTATGAAGATGTAATTTTCTATCGAAAGTAATCCCGAGATATTTGGTTCGGTCTTTTTACTGAAATGGAATTTCGTCCAAGGGTGGATTTATGGGGGTGGGGTGGAGGCACGGGGCACATGCCTCCCAGTGTATTTTTATGTACTGTGGAAATTCCATAACAGATACTGAGAAACAAATCAAATTATTAAAGTTGTGAAAATATATGAATAAAGTAACAGGAAGAACATTAGTGAAACTCTCTGGCTGGTCTATTTCTGGCTGGAATTACGAATTTTTTTTGTGATCCCTTTCACTCTTGCAAATGAAAGATGATATTGTGCTCCCTCCCAGAAAAAAATCCTGAATCCTCCCTTGATTTCGTCTATATGCATTTGGGGCGCTGGGCTAAACCTCCTTAGTGAGTATTTGACGGATATGGATTTTGTAGTATTCTGTGAAACTTATCAATCGCAAGCCCAAGTTCCTAGATTTGCTAATTGATTTTGAAGTTGAAATACATTAATAGTTTCGCTAGGGTTTCTAATTGTAAATGCAGTGTCGTCCGCAAAAGGCATAGTAATAATTTTTAGACGGGATAGTTGCTCTGTCACATAGCATAAATACAAAATACAATATACTATATATAAAACCACCTTCAATATAAATAACCACTTACTGGTAGCCGAGTGTTCTAGGTGACCGCTCCAAAACTAGTAGGTAGTGGATTCGATCCTCATATCGTGCAAATGTTCAATATTTCTCGATAACGGATTTAATTAACCCTAAAGTCGCTAAAGAACCTTAGTAGTTATAAAGCGATGGTAAATAACAATTGAAAAAAGTAGGTCCTAAGACGCTTCCCTGTGAGCCCCAGCTGAACACTTTTGTATTCAATATTTAGATAAAGCACAATTTTTACAGTGATCATTTTTATAATTGGAGAAGTAAAATTATTGTTTTTGCTTCTGAATTGAGCATTAGACTAAATGATTAAAAAAAACCATTTAATGAGAAAAAAATTTCAATTCAGAGCTATGTTTTTTTTTTAATTTGATTCATCAATTCAATTAATTGAAAAAATATAATCTCTAAGGAATTGAAAATTCTTATTGCTTTGATTCCATTATCCTTATAATTGAATTATTGAAAAAAACATTTCTTCTGCTTCAAAATCCTAATGACAATTGGCCATAATTTTCAATTCATTCCCTTAAAAAAATTAATCACCTTTTATATTCAAAGGCTTATGTTTCGAGGAAAAAAAATCAAGCATTCCTTATTTAAATTTGATTAATAAAATAATTGGTATTGATTTGAAAAAAAAGAAGTTGACCTACATTTTTTTATAAAGTTTATGCGTTGCGTTGGATTTCGATTTTTGATTCATTGAACTGGAATTTCCCGATTCTATTTGACCTGATAGGGTGTGTAAAGATCGCATTAATATAAAATACATGAAAGCATTATATTGTATATCGCGCGCTCGTCTATTATGAAACCATAAATTACTAAATAATTCACACATATTCGCAGCATTCAGTCACCGCACGAAATTATGTCAACATCGTATACATTTAAAATGCCCTATCGTTGCACCCCCTGGGCTGCCTCAGATGAATAAACCATTATTAGAGTATGTACGCTCGGGGAAAATTTCCTCCCCGCATATAGGATAACGCTCTTTGACAAACGATAATGAGAATATTAGCGTGGTTATGAATTTATTTCTCGTTGTTTATAACAATCATGAAACTTTTCGTTTTGTTCCAAAGACAATTAATCGCACTATGTACAGCCAAGGGTGGAAAATTTGTACGAGTTGACAATAATTGTTATTTATGATTTTTTCATTACAATCGAAAATTAAAACCACTGAAAAACAGAATTAAACTACCATTGTCTATCACTATTGTATGATTGAAGTGTAGTTAATTTTTTATGTAAAAAATTCTAATTAGTCTGCTTTTTTAAGTGTTGTTAAGTATGCAGTCGTACCACTTCAGCTAAAGCTCCTACTGCCTAGTTTTATGTAATTATTCATAGTGCAAAATATAAAAGATGTATGGTTGGCAATAAATTTTGGAGTTTAATGTCATTTTGATCAGAAAAATGCATTTACAAGTGAATGTATTTTTGAGGTAAGCTGACTCTGGGATATTTATTAGTTGAGGAAAACGTGACTAATATTGACGTCAGTTATGTCGAAGTACTTCTAAAAGCCACATAAGCCATACAATAGAAAATAAAGTCTAACTCAATGTACCGCGAAGAAATAAAGTGTTTAAAGTCAATAACAGAAATTGCTAGAATCGGGAAATGAAATTTTTATACCAGTAAGTGTTTTTAAATTTAATGAGAGTTTGGAAATATTATTTATTTTCTATGGACTTTGATTCGTAGTTATTTACTTAAATGAATACCAATTTTGTAATAGATTGATGACAATAAGGCTTATTGTTCAATACTTTCCGATGCAATCATATGTGGATTAGTTGTTCGATATTTTACTCTTCAAATCATTAAAAATGTACTTTTCATGTACAATTTTTCTTTCATTGTTAAGTATGATAATAAAAATTGAGTTCAGTTTTTCTTTATATTAAATGGTGGTTTTTTTATTATTTTTTTATTATAATAGAAACTTAAATTAACTGTTAAAGAATATTCAAATATTTGAGTATTAGAAATATACGTTAGCACATGTAAATTATTCAAATTTGGAGCCATAAGAGTTCAAATTTTGTTAAAAAACGTTCCATATGTTTTATATGTTTGAGCAGTTTTGATATGTAATATTTTACTTTTACATAAACTTTTTTAACAAATTTTGTTTTTGTGTTATCAATCTCTTGGCAATAATTAGCAATTTGCCACACTTTTAACACTCGTGGGTAAGTTGTGTTCAATGACACAATTAACAGTAAAAATTATAGGCACATAATTTATAGTATTCAAAGTTTCATTATAGTACAAAAAATATTCTTAAATTTAGTAACAGTTACAACTAATATCAATAAAATCGGTTAACGTACATAAACCATCGATTGAAAATTAGTTGTCTAAGAAACTATTTTCATTGTTGGAAGTAGTATGTGCTTAAACTTTATTAAATGTTTAAGCACCAAGATGACGATTTTGCAACTATTAATCTCTGGATTTGAATCTTGTGATGAGCATTAAATTTTTATTTTATTTTATTTAAAACCACTGTTTAACATCTTGGTCATTAATGACTTAAATAATTTACATGTTACAATTGGTAATACATGTTCAGTTCTAATAAATAATAGTTAACAATTCTAATAAATGATAATAATAAACAAATTCTATTAAATGATAATAATATAATAAATTCTAATAGTAAACAAGGCGCATTAAATTTAATTTTTGAATTATTTAGGAAACTATATGTTTAAGCATAAAGGTAGTAGGTTATAAAATAATTTTAGCAAGATTTATAAAATAAATGATTAATCGAAGTCCCTAAGAATATATTCAAAATAATTACACGTACGCCTTATTTGATCACTTCACGATCAAAGATCATAGATAATCAAAACTGGTGATTGTGATTTTTATAGTCTATTTTTGGAAAAGTTGTATTAAGTGAATAAACAAGTGTATGAGAGAATTCGAAACAATTCAATTCGTTCCCGTTTTTCCTTTATAAAAAGAAAGTTCAATTTCCCGCGAGGCTGAACTTTTAAAAAGGCTGTCCATTTGAAGTTGAACTTTGTACCTTGTACTGGTCGCAACTGTTCTGTCGACGGTCGATCGTCTTAATTATACACCTATTTGCCACTTTCTGGAAGTTTAGAATCTCACGGGGAATGGACTGGATTTTACATCCCACTTCAATCAAATTATTAAAACTTTTAAATGTTCAAAGTCCGCAACAATAGAAATTCTTATTCCCCTTGGATGCAGTTCTTCCCATAGCAAGACATTTTTAATTTTTTTTAATTGGATTTTTCATTTTTGATCACGATGCTTCCTTAAAAATTGAATAGGGTCATTTTTGTCAAAAACGTGACTACAAAACAACAATTTAGTCCCAAAAGATGAATACAAATAATAGTTTTATCAACAGTTTACTTTTCTAATTGATATTTTCATAGTTTTTGATATTTCAATAATTAAATATACCCATAAAGTGTCACCAATATTATTTAATTGGTTCAGTATAATTTCTAATCAGTCTTTGCTTACAATTCCACGTAGTAAGTTAATTTAATTTCCTTAACCGTTAACGGATTGTATAAAGGTCCTTATTAGAATATCTTTGTATTTTTTAACAATTTTATCTAGAAATTAAAAAGCATCAGTATTTCTGCAATCTAAAAATATTTAGACATTTTTACTATCTGCTTTACGTAAAAAATGAACTTCTGTCTTTTAGTTGGTCGTTGTTTTTTGGAGAATATCCATTTCTTTCTTCCAATTCATCTTGATTACAGCATTCTGTTAATTATCCGCCAACACGTGCATATTTCCTAACCCCTGGCTCGGTATTCCATCTAATATAATTCCAGTACTCCAATTTCATCCATCAGTTTCTTTACGTTCCCGAAAAATAATCCTTATCTAATTCTTCTTTTTCTGGAACTGAAATGACCTTCGGTGCTAGGCCAACATCCATCATAGCTACCACCATACGTCTGACAAGATGATAGACGAAAAAGAAGAAACATTTTCCACAGTTTCTTTTCTAATATTTTAATAATCTTACGAATGTGAAAGAAGAGATATATGATAACTTTTCCCTATAAGAACTTATTTTATTAAATTCAGGATTCATTTTCAGATCTATTTGGTACATTATTTTGTTGCTTATTCGTATCTTTTCTTTTATATTTTTTTTAAAATTTCAATATTGATCTATCATTGGCTTTCCTTTTTTCCATTAAATCCTTGTTTACCTGTTCCTAATGATATTGGAAAATTCCTTGTTGTTCCCAATAGTACTACCGTCCTTTAAAGCTTTGAATTTAACAGCTAATTCTCTTTTTCGTAAATTTCTAATAAGTACTAGGTATTCACAATATTACATATTACAGCGAATATTTCTTTGATGTCTCTAATAAACTGAAATCTTTGATGTTTGACTCCAAACGATTTAAATAAAAATTCCTTAAAGATAAAAGATTCATGTTTAGCATTTTAGCATTGATGTTTTACTGTTTCTCATAAAATATTTTCGTTAATGAAACTTTGATACGATGATTAAGTTGGTACTCTTTTTTTGGAACTTATTACTAAAACTTTGATAATTTCTTTTGAAACAATTACATATCTTATAGTATCAAGAATTAATTCATTTTTTAAAAAATACATAGAATAATTTGTTATTAGTTTCAAGTCTAATGATAATTTGAATTTTAAAACTTTTTTAAAAATGGATAGAAAAACCATTGGGAACATTTTTTTTTACCAAGGAACGGAAAAAAATGAACATTTTATGATTGATTAAATACGAATTAACTTTGACATTACCATAAATCATCGTGTTTAAAATCTATCAACAACTAAACAAAATACTCATCATATTCAAGATAATGGAAATCATGGAAATTCATGATAATGTGTTTGAATGATTTAAAATGAAAGCAGAAAACGTTGGTAAGCCATTTCGTTTAATTTTCCATTTCTTTTCCCGAATGAAACTTCATCGTGGATATAACAAACAGTGTGTCCATCAATTCGATAATACATACTCTAACCCTTTGGTTTCCAAATGATAGATGTTTTCAAATTATATCCTGCAACCAAACCACTTTCCTGTACCGAAGTGGTCGTCATCTCTCATTCCCAAATTCCCAATTCTAGCGTTCAAGCTACCGTAGTTACCATCGTTAACGAGGTCTCCAGAGACGGTGAAGTTAAATGAAACATTTTAAACTTTTTTCCAATGTATTTATGTGTGGGTTGCTTTTCGTTAAATTTAATTTTATAGACGGACAAATGTATGCACTTAATGATGGCAATTTATTTTTACTAGAATTGAAAATCTGTGTAATTACCCTTGTTAGTGGCAACGTTTTCTATTCACTCAAAAAAAATTTCGTTTCAAACTTCTATCAAGTTCGGGACATGTTCGCTGGGTTCTCGCTTTTGGAACTTCAGTCTATTTGTTACTGAATGCATTTTCCGAGCCACTTGATTTCATGTGGAATTCTTTCAACATTGAAATGCTTGTTGAGCTTTACCACAATAGATGTTCGCTGGGGAAACTTTTTGAAATGAATGAAAATAGATTGAATAGGAAGTTTTCACAGGTTCAATTTAAAAACGGTAAAATAAGATTAATATCATATCAAAACGTCTTTATATTTGAAAAAAATATTATCTCTTGAATTTTTCACAAAAAGTTTTCGTTTTATTATGACAGAAATGAGATAAATATCATTGATAATTTTGAGATCAAAAACAATTTTATACTGACTATTTTTTTCGTTCACTAAATTTCAGTAAAGTTTTGTTACAGAAATAGATTTGCTTAGTATTTAAATTGGTTAATTCACGAACTTGCAATTAGCTATTGATAAAAATTGGAATTTGTTGTATTTTATTTAGATTTTTTTCTATTTTATATGTTTTTACGGTCATTTATTTTTACGGGTTCGTTAGGATTTGTTTCAGGGAATAAAAATTAAACCATTCATTTTAATACACCCATGTTTATTATCACACACTTATTTATTTATTTAAACAATCGTTTAAGTGGTTGTAACTGTTCGTAAATTATTCTTAACTATTCTGGCGACGGTCGATTACTTTATATACCTTCTTGCCGAGTTCTGGAAGTTCTGGAAGTTTCCAGATTGTTCCAGGTACTTCTCATAGATTCAAATAATTTCTATCTCTTTCTACCCCACATTAGAATCTCATGAACAGTGTTCTAGAATTCTAGAACGTTTTTAGTTTCTCTTCAATTTCAATGTTAGAACTTTCGAATATTTCAAGTTCGTAACATTATTACACTTAATTACATTCAATGCCTATTAATATTATAGTTTGTAAACTTTTCTTCTCAAAAATCCTATTAAAAAATCCAAACAATATAGTCATTAATTTTTTTTTTATCAAAATGTTAATAGTAAGTAATAGAATGAATTTTTTAAAGATTAAGTAACCATTTCGAATTCATATTAAATTATTACATACCAATTAACTACCATATTGAGACTTGAATCTCTAAAAAATTTACTTTCTCAACTTAATATTGATTTAAGTAAAGCAGATTATAATTTTTGATTAAAATAAATAAAAATGCGTACAATTATTTTTGCAAAACTTTTCTTTGACTCTTATAAACTGGTTATTCTTACTACTGGTGTTTACTCTGTAGTTTTCAACACAACTTAAATGCAATTATTTGCGAGATTTGTCAATGTTTAGCAATGATTTTATTTTTTCCCAATAATTTTATCAGTAAAACCGTTACACCTTCCCTTAAAACGCAATTGAACCTTACTCAATAGCAAAATATGTTCAAAAAAGACAAAAAGAATAACAAATATTATATTCTGGTAAAACCAGCACATTTAAGAGTAAAAATCTAATAGGGTAAAAAAAGAAGGATATTGAAAATCTAGACTAATTCCTAAATCTAATTTGAAGGTCGTCAAAAGTAGGATTTCGTTGACGATAGGCAATGTTAGAATGGGGAATTCAACCGCTATAAAACGAAATTTGTTGTGAGACAATAGCAGGAAAAACAAGGGAAATAATCTCGGGTTATCTAATTAGTTTTTCTTATTTTTTTCCGGGTAAGTGTCGTTATTTACTGTTAAGGAACTCAAGAATCAATTTAACTGATATTTTGGAAATTTCTGCACTTCAGTAATAGTTGTTTCAAATAGTTGTTTAAATAGAAGCTTTATTGGAATCAATTTTGCGATTGTCAAAGTTTTTCAGGGTCATGGATTATGGGGTTCTTTTTCAATTATTCCACACTTTCCCTTCAATTGTTGGGCTCAACCAAATGCTCAATTCCTAGTCCAAGTCGTTTTTTGAATTTGAATATATTATTTTGAATAATTGTGAAAATTTTATGCTTTTATTGTTCAGAAGAATTTTATTATATTACATTCGGTAAAAGGATTGAGATTCTGCCATTCTCATGATAAAACTAAGGTCTGATAAAATGCATAAAATGCAATAGTCCTTAAAAAATGAAAATTCCTTTCGGAAATTTTTATATAACATTTTGACGAGTTTTAGCTATTTTCATGAACTCAGTTTTTTGAAAGGAAAATTTGCCAATTGAACTTTTAAAAAATAATTTGAATATATTAAAAAGAAATGAAAAACAAGAAAAAAAAAGCATTCATTTGTACAATAACACATGTTTTGTGTTTTCCTACCCTTTCTTCAAACGAGGCAAAATAATAACCCCATTATCATTAAAAATACAGTTAATTTTTACGATTATTTTATTTTTATAGGTTTGTTAGAAGTTGTTTTTGGACATGAAACCAATTGTTTTAATGCCCACATGTTTATAATTCCACACCTATTTATTTATTTATAAATTTATTTTAACGGTTGTAGAGATTTATTTCGAAATTTGTAGCTTGTAGTGGTCGTATCTTATGCCTAATTGTAACTGTTCTAGCGACAGTCAATCGCCTTATTTGTATACCTATTTTCAACTTCTGAAAAGTTCGAGACTGTTCCAGATACTTCTCGTAGTTTCGAATGTTTCTACCGCATCTTTTTCTGCGGCATATTAGAAAATTACTAAGTATCTTATGGAGAGTATTCCACTTTCCGTCTTTCTTCATTCCAATCGTTTTAAATAGAAATCTTAAAGAAAGTATACAAATAATATAAAAAAAAATTAAAATACAAACTAAACTAACTCAATTTTGTGATATTTGCACTCTTGTTTAATTTAAATTTTCTATTATGTGCAGCAAATGAAAATAGCTAATAATTAATTTCATACTTAGAATTGCTTCCTTTAGAAACCGCAAAGTTCGATTAAAATTTACATAGTTAATTAAGTTTGTTTCTGGCAGAATTGTGAACGTAAAACAATCAAGTAAGTTGAAAAAATTGTCAATCAAATGAAAGGTATAAATAAAAATATTGTACTAAATTAAAAAAGAGTACCTTATTTTTTCTTCAAATGTTTACTATGTCTTACTCAAAATAAAATGTCATAATGTCCACAAGAAAAATGAAAAGAAGAAAGGAAACAATAAAAACATCCCTTTGTCATAACTCATTGGAAAAAAATGACAATTTATACGTCTTTGACAAAATTATTATAGTAATTTACAGCAGAACGCATAAATTGATTTTTAAAAAAAAATCTCGTTAAGTTTTTCGGAAAAAAATCGTCTGGAAACTATCAAAATTGAAAGCTTTTATCCCCTGTAATTTTCATATCATCATATAAATTAACTTCACATTTTTCATACATTTATCTTAAAAGTTTTTATGTAGTAAGCATTTTTTTTCGCTATAATAAAATTTGAACCCACTGTAGATTATTTGAAATTTAGTTGAAGTTTCAATATAAATCATTGATTTTTTGCCGTCGTCCTGGCGCAATAAAGACTCAACGTTACATTTTAATGAATATGAAATGCAAGAATTGTGCATTCAATTTGAATGTAAAAATAATTTTATTTGCTATTTCATTTGAAAGCAAGTGCTTAAATGGATGCTTGAAGTTTCTGCTGCATAGTAATTAAAATTTTCAATTTATTGAAGTGTTCAAGTCAAGTTGCTTGTTGTATTGTTGTATCGTAAAACTACACAGTATTGTCGAAGAAATGAATAATTTAATTGTCACTTTTGCAAATTTGGGATTTCGTATAACTTTAGGCGATGAAGAGTACGAAAACATTGTAACCATCTTAAAAACTTTGAATTGAAAATAATTAAACTAGCTTTAAAATAGTGTGTCAAACAATGCACAAATTGCAAGTATTAATTTGGTGAAAATATTCCATTTAACTTCCATTATTATTATCCATTATTCCAATATTATTCTAATCTGTATATTACGGTGTCCCAAGCTATAAAGGCAATTATTTTTTTTTTTGAATTTCAATGTGCATACCCTCCATTATTTTTTTTTTTTTTTAGATCCAAATAACTACAATATTAAATAATATTGCATTTAAGTCAAGGTTTAGCATTGAATTTCAATAGTTAATGCCAGGAAATAAATTCTCAATCGTCATCTTTAGTGATTTCTTTAGTTAACTCAATTCGGTAAAATTCTAGCATTGTGTTCATTTCTGATATTTGAGGCTTGACAACTTTTAAGTACTACTTTTTTTTTCTTAAAATCAATATTTTTTCAATTTTCATGAAAATTTGCCCACATTCGAATGTCAAGACATTTTAATTGTCTGGCTATTTTTTTCTTCAAACACACCTTTGAATTGTAATTCGTAGGATGGCAGCGAGTAAAAGGGAGCGATTCTTTACTTAAATTCTGCTCAAGAAGCACAGAAGTTCCATTAATACAACCTATATGTGAAGCAGTAGTATCACAACAAAGAATTTGCACTTTATTTTCAAGATTCCAGTCAATAATGGCGTTCCAAACTGCCTGTTCTCTTTCCCGAAGAGTTGTCCAATTTCGGTAAATTGTTTTTTACTACCATATGAAGTAATTATCAGTAATCGCTCTTTTTTTGATTTTCATGCATTTAAAGCCAGGAAAAGTTACCATCCTAATGGACAGTTACAGTACCAGGTACTCATTTTGGTAATCAACGTTTATAGCTTCTCGTGCTCTTTTCGCTTTTCCCAACGAATTCTTTGAATGGAGGAATTACTTATGAGAAATTCATCATTGTTAAGTCCCAGTGCCTTAATAGTTACTTCAGTAGTAAATGCACAATTGCTTATACTGAACTGACGCCTATCTAATTTTACCACTATTTTTTTTTATGCAGTGTTCAATTCCAGTATAAATAACAATAATAATATCAGGGTCACGGGTAATTAGAAAATAGTTAAATTAATTTAAACAATCATTGATTTGCGACGTTTCGTCTTTATTATTAAGATTTTTTCAAGCTCTGAAAGTATTGCAATATTAACAACATTATAACAATATTATTATAAACTGGCCTCAACAATGTCTAAACAATTGTCTAAAAATCGTATTACAGTTTTAATTTTACAGTTTTTAATTAACGATTATTTAGACATTGTTGAGGTCAATTTATAATAATATTGTTATAATGTTGTTAATATTGTAATACTTTCAAAGCTTGAAAAAGTCTTAATAATAGAGACGAAACATCGCAAATCAATTATTGTTTAAATTAATTTATCTATATTCCAATTACCCGTGACTCTGATATCATTATTTACCACTAATTTTGGAATTATGAAATGATTTCTATTTAAAGTTTTATTAGTATCGAATTGTGTGCTAATAGCTGAGATGGGCAAATTGCTTATAAATCCATTATTTCAGAATCAGGAAAGTAATTTATTTATAGTAGAAATTAGTTTTCTTTTTTTTTTTTGTAAATTTCTCTAAGTTTTGTAAATGGTCGATAGTTTTTTTACATAGTTAGGTAAAGATTTAATTGGTTTATATGTTTTTTCTCAATAAATAATGCATTCGCGAACAGATTTGGGCATTCATTAACACATAAATTCACTTCATGAATATTATAGAACAGAAACGCGTGTAGTTGTCCGTTTTAGGGAAGTTTAAAACCGGTAATTTGGCGTTTTATGTTTCCTATTAAAATATTTCCATTCTAAACGGCATAATTTCACCGACATGTTGGCTGAAAGGAAAAAAGGAATTTTACTTACTAAACAAATAAGCCCATAAAAATCACATTCATACGTATGCTCCCACGCGCCTTCGTATATAAGTATTGTGTAATCTCACTAATCCGGCACTATTAAAAACCGGAGGGTGCCGGATTATTGGAATGTTCGGAATTCTGAACTGTAGTGGAAAAGTCATAGGTAATGAATAAAATAAAGCATTTCATAGAGGGAATAAATGTATATTCAGGTAAAAAGGGGCGAGGGCGGAGAGTATCGGATTATTGAACGTACCGATCTATCGAAGTGCCGGATTAGTGAGATTATACTGTATTGGTATGTTTTGATGCAAGTCGGCACGGGTCGCAGTGTTTCTTCTTGGGACACCCTACTGTATATGTTAGGAATATTACAAAAATATAAAACGGTAATTTTTCCTTTTCAGTAATCCTCAACTTTATATTGCTCTCTAGTTTTATAGCATTTTCCCCTTCGTCAAATATCACGTAACGAAATCTTCAAAAACCGATAATTCAAATACACTTTTGATAATCCCAACAAAAATATAATTTTAAATAAGATCAAAAAATGAATTGCATTTATCTGGTAGTTGGTATTTCAGGGATTATAGTTATAGCGAGTTAAAGCTTCACATTTACGATGCATAGAAGTAAATTGAGAGCGAAAAACATGAATTATCAAGAGTCCTGACTCATTATTATAGGAATAAATGCAAAGAAGATTTTCAATGTGTTGGTAGTTCTATCTGTCTAATGCATATATGGGGGAATGGAAGAATTTATACCAAGTGAATATTGGACATGACGAGCTTTACTTATCGCCACGTTCTTGCATAAATTCAAACGTAAGATCGCTGTTTGCATTTCAAACTCATTGAAGTGATTAATTGAACAAGGCCAATCCCTTCAAGTGTGCTCTCACTTCCAAATCATTTCATTGCTTTAATTTCAAAATTCACAAAAGAATAAAATGTCTCAACAAATCCCTATTTGCTATTGTTTTTGTTTAGGCACTTTACTAAAATGATACCAAAGTCAATAGGAAGACTTCACATAATGCATTTATAGAGCTTTTTGAAGTTTGTAAGCTTAATTCAATCATTGAGAGTTTGGTCAAAATATTGATAATTCTTTATCTTTTATAATTTACCCATATTTTTTTTCTTATTCTTGAGAACGGTAAACAAATAGTTTTCAAAACAATTGATTAATAGTTCACATGATACACGTGATCATTGTTCATAATCATATCTTGAAACATCCAAAATTGAATTATTATATTTGTTATAATAATTTATCTCATTGTTTAACTTATACTACAAACCTTAGAAATATTCTTATATAAACAAAAATATCTACAAATAATTGGCCTAGATTTTTTGCAACAAAAAATTTTAAACAAAACTAAGTTTTCTTCATTTTCCCTCCATGTTAGTATCGTTATTGTCCGGGCACCCGTATGCCTATTTTCAACTTTGGCCAAATTGTTTATTTTTGAAAGTATTTATTTGTATTACTGTCTCATCCACTCGGATTTCCATTCCTGCAATTCTTTGAGGTGATTCATATGTCATTGAATATAATTTTATGGTTTCTGAAGTTATACTTCTTTAGCGGCGTTATGAAAAAATAATCAAACTGAGTTTTCAATTAAATATGACACCGTGACGCTACAGTAGGAAGTTGCTTGCAAATGGTTTGCGAGAAATTTCTAGCATAAGAAGAAAATGCAACAATGCCAGATATTGATCTCGCTAAAAGAGACATGAGCCACCAATTGCACTACGAATACATTTATGAAAAACCTCATAATAGCGAAACTTTAAATTTCATGTACGACCGGCCACATTCCAATATAGTGTGAAAATTCAGTTAACACACATTTGAAGATTATAATCAGGTAATGAAACCTTGATTTCCAAAACACGATAATAGACCGGTTACATTCGACTCTAGTGTGAAAATGCAATTAACACATCTTTTGAGAGTCAAAATCAGGTAATAAGACCTTGAGTTTCAAAATGTGTTAAAATCGACCGCATTCCAACATAGTGGGAAAAAGCAATTAACACATCTTTGGAGACTCACATAAGGTTATAAAACCTTGAGTTCCAAAAAAAAACCGGTCGCATTCCAACATAGTGTGAAAATGCAATTAACACATCTTTTGAGAGTCAAAATCAGGTAATAAAACCTTGAGAATCAAAATTTGTACGAGTGATAAGGCCAGGTAGACGAAAGTAGATTCCAGTAGAAATATTTTATTCTTGATCCGAAACCAGTTATTGTGAATGCAGTGAGTACAACTGTACAGATACGATTTTCTAGACTCTGGAGCCTCCAAAGTGACATATTTGAATCGGCAGTAGTCTACCTTCTATTATCTTTGTAAACCTTTAGTTACGTAAGATTTTAGCATCTTGCTACATATCACCAACTGAGAGTTGAATCGTTTGCATTCCTGAGCCGTATGGAATTAAACCGGTTTGGTACATATAATAAGATACATTTGGAAACATAAAGGGATGTAAGCCATGCAATTGAGCTATGCTGCATACCTTTTTATCATTCAAAAACAGTTTTGTAGATTGCGATAATATTTTTTTATTACTTTATACTTGTTTTTTTTATTATAATTAATAGTCATTCTTTAACAACAAACGTAATTAACAACTCTAAAAAATATTAATTTTCTATCTATTATTATAAAGAGGAAATATTTGATTGTTTGTTTGCTTTGAATAGGCTCCGAAACTACTTGATCGATTTGAAAAATTCTTTCACTGTTGGAAAGCTACACTATTTTTGGTGAACATAGGCTATATTAAATTTTCAAAAAAGTTAGAGATCCATACTAAAACTCCAATAATGTAACCCAAGGTCTGAAAAAATTACCAAAAAACATTCTTTTATCACGTGCGCTGCAAAAACTATTGGTTATAGAACAAAATAATGTAGTACGATTTTGCAGAACATATCATTATCTACAAAAAATAGAGCGACAGCATATGTTTAACTATTATAGTTATGTCACAATAAGTGTTTTTTTTCATTTTAAAAATATATATAAATGCCACCGTTATAAAAGCTCATTTATTTATACTTTGGGATTAATCCTTACCAAAGTAAATGACTTCATATTTAAGTTTGCTTCAATACCATTATATAACTTTTTGAGTTATTCAATTTGAACATTCCATTCGAAAGATATCACAAGTTTAAAAATGTAAGTTATGTGGAAAATGTCGCATGGTCACCGCTCTTTACTTATAATTAAGACCAACTTTATTGAACTTGGCGATATTTTTTTTTATGTATAGATGCTGATTGATTTACAGATTATTTGGTCTACGGTATACCTACCGTAGCTATACGCAATAGACACACTCTTTTTAGATATTTATAAATATTTTTTGAAAATTAATTGATTATTACATAGAACAATTTTATTTATTGCAACAGTTTATTAAATGTGTTTTTTTAAAGTTGACAAAATAGTGTTTTAAGTATGATTATGTTTTTCGTAAAAGAAATAAGAAAAATAAACATTTTCATATACCACTACAAATGGCAAATTTTAAAAGAAAACATAATCTACACCCACGTTACGCAGACGAAGTTGCGGGGATCAGCTAGTCAATAATAAAAAAGTAGTCTATTACATTATTATGATACAATAATAATCAGGAGGTATAGTTTTATTTTGATTTGATTTAGCCATTTTGATTTCATTCAATCAATTGCCAATTTTCTTCATTTTTCAGTTGCGTCAGTATTGGACGTCGAATATTTTACGGGAAATTACTACTGAGCTGTGTATTAATATGGATATTTTTTAAACTGTAATGTTCGAAAATATTTAGTTCAACGATATTTATCTTCTCACTGTTCTAAAGGTTCTAACTGTTCTGACTGTTTCTAACTTCGCTAGCTATAACTTCGTATCTGATTCGGGATAATTCGGGATGATGGAGTTCCCCGTCAAACGTAAAAACATATACTAACATATACAAGTGCTAGCTTAACTTGATCAATGTGATAGTGTTTTGTCTTCTTACTACTATATATATCGCTCCCAAAAATCGGCCAGATTTTGCCCGCTTGAACCGGTCTCTCTCGGAAACCGTTTGCGAGCCACTACGCTTTAAAGCGTCATTTTCTTAACAATTTATTCTCATTAAAGTTTTTTTTTTCAAAACGCCGGGAAAGAAATATAACTTCAAAAAAATAATCAAAGAACTTGAATTAAAAAATAATTCAAATGTCCAAATATTTCTCTGATTTTAACTGAATAGTAATGCCCGAATAAAAAGTTTTAACAATAATATTTATAAACTAAACTCTTGTTACTAATAGCCTAGGGAAAAAAAACTTTGGCACACAAAGTACAGTAAAACTATCAAAACTATTGAATCTACGAAAAAATATCGAAAAAACCTGAATCTTTAAAATGAAACATTATTCCATTTCACAAAATAGTTTTCTTTGTAGTTTTTATCTGTTAAGTTGCTCGATTAATCGTTTGAAAAAGATTTTATGTTTCACACTTACAGAGAACATTTTTTATCCATGTTTTCTGTTTCCCCAACAAACTATCACAACGTGTCTTGTTGAGTTTTATTTTCATCTTCTGAAGACCTTATCCACTTCTGGTTTGTTCCCTGTTTTTGCTTTGAGTTCTTTGGGACCATCTTAACGATCTCTTTGTCCTTCAATTTATGTACAACAAGTTTTCCGTCAAGTACTCTCTTTTGCTTTTCACTTTATACATATCCTGGGAAAAGTGGTATGAGCAAAATGCTTGTACTTGTATTCTCTCGTATGAGTTAAACAGTAGTTTAGCTCTACCGCTATAGCTTTAAAATGGCGATGTTACTTTTTTATGTTTCATAAATATTTTATCACTTTCGTACGTCAAAATTTCAATTACGTGTCGCTGATGTAATTGTTTAAAATTATAGTTTCCCTAATTGCTTTAGCCACTATTCTGTAATAGTTTGGCTCGTTTCATTGTGATCTCAAAGTCATTATTTATACAGTTTTCAGCGATTTTTCGGATGTAATGAGAATTTAAATTCAAATTATTTATGAGTCTCATAAAAAACGAGTTAAATTATACGATATAATGTAAAATTAAATCGAAATTTATCTTATTAGACTCAAGAAAATTAGAGATAAGAATTACATCTTACTTTAATTAAAATTGAACCATCAATCAATTTTACTATCTATAAAATAGAAATATTTAAACACTATATTTATCTTGGCGTTATTTCAACCAACATAATATCTTCGTCAGCAAAAAAGCTCTAACACTTGGATAATTTTCATAATTTCTCAGAAATGACAAATTCACGAGTTTGCTCCATACAACTTGTCTTAATGTCCATTTACTCTTATACTAAACCTAAAACATAGTCCGATGGAACACCTTTTTCTTAAGGCTATAGCATAGAACTATTAAGTTGTTCTAATGTCTTTGCTTGGCACGTTTTCTTGTTCGTGTCTTTTACCCTTTAAAAGCTCTAGTGAATTGCGTTGTAAATCACGTTCACTTTAAATGTGTTATTCGGATTTTGAGCGAAGAAAATTCTCATCAGATTCATTATTTTGTGAAGTAAAAATTAGAACATCCAACCATAATTGCGATGATTGGTTAGGAAAGTTTCAGTGGTAAAATATCAATGGAAAAATCAATGAATTTTCGTTCAAAAGAAAACTTTAATTTTGAAATAGTAGAAAAAATAGTTTAAAAAATAATAACTTTACAGTTTGCATTTAAAAAAAATAGTTTCAACTTGTAAGTAATAACGGAAAAAAACCTTATTTTTGGATGAAATCGGCTCCATTAATAAGCTTTATGAAAATTTTTAGAGTAGATGCTCAAATTTATGCTTTGAAGAGTTGTTTAACCATAAAGTTTTAAAATTTGGTTATTTAAATTAAATTAAAACTTTTAACTCAGCAAGAATTATATATTTAACAATAATTTTTCATCACTTTATAATAACATATATCTTCAACGATTCTAGAGTTAATGAAATCCGTAAAATTAAGAATATTATAAACTGATTCGTCTCAAGATTTGAACTCATCAGATACCAGTTTTAAGCGTTCGAAAGATTTTTGATTAAATTTTGTTAAATCATCCTTTACTTTACATTGTCAATTTAATACTAACTAAAACTTGAACAAAGTTTTGTAAGACTTATGCAACAAAAATGTTCTTCTATAAATCTTTTAATAAATCTTCATTCCTTCCCCAAACGTAAACTGTACTTCAAGAAACTACAAAACCGTAAAAATATAATGGTTATTATTTTTTATATATATTCGGTGTGATAAATTGCGGGATGAAAAATTTCGATTGAAAATTATATGTTATATTTTTAATTTTTTAAATAACATAAAAATTGCTAAAAATATTTCTCAGATACGCAGACGACTGTCTCCATCGCCTTTACTGTAGAGGACCTTCAAGTGCTTCTGGATAACGATAACCACGCAAGTATGATATAAAAATAAATAAAAAGAAAACCATGTTCATGGTAATATCCAAATGTGACCGAACCCCCAAATATTTAAACCTTAATGAAGAGACAATAGAAAGATTCCAGTTTAGCATTCCAAGTCGGATTGAAGGAAAAAGAGCTTAAGGAAGAAGAACATCCTAAGTAGAAAATCTTCGTAGGTGGTTCGCAAAACGCACTAGAGAATTCTTCCGCGCTGCTGTATCAAAAATCCAAATTACCATAACAATTGCCAATCTGCAATGTTGAAGAGACATAAAAAGAACAAGAAATTACTGCTACCATTTCAACAATCTCACACTATCTAACTTAGCTTCTTCCATTCTTAGCTACATTCGTTAGAGTCTTGGGAAGATTTTTCAACCTCTATAAAAAACTATTGCTTCCACTACTACTACGACTATAGTAAGTAAAACCTTACACTGTATAGATTTTCTAAGTAATTTTATTAAGTTCTTGATTCAATATTTTCAAATGTATTTGCCTCTATGAATTAGAGAACCCAAAGTCACAAAAGATTGCAATTCATATTTTAACGGAATATCTAACAACGCTTAATATCTATGTTTTAAGTTATAGTTACCAACTGAAAAATTAATATTTTAGAGTTGAACTTTTAGTATTAAATAAATAAAATATGAGTTTTCCTTGTCCACTTTTCCAGAGCTTCTATTTGATTATTTTATTTTTTTATATTAGCTTAGAAACATATTAGTTTTATAGAATTATCTAGAGTCTTTTACAAGATCTTTTTAAAATCTAGATTCTATTAATAAAATATAAGATTGATAGCAATCCTAATCAAATAACTAAAAGCCCAAATTTTCTTAATCTAAAATCCTTTTTGTCGTTTGATTTAAAGTCTTACTTTTACAATTCTTTTATCCATATATAGATGTAATACAATTAATGGAAATTTAAAAAAAAAGAATTTTTAGTAAAAATATTAAGATCACTATGAAAAAAAATGTAAAAGGGATCAAATTTGAAAGATAATTTCGTCAAAGTATCATCTATTTATTCTATATATGTTACGGCTTTGTGGTACGCTCAATAAATTTATTGAATTTCAAAATATTTTTTATAATACAATTTTTAAGGGTTAGCTGCTTGGGTCATATTCTGAGAAAAAATAAATTCAACTGGTTATTACAGAAGAGATATTGTAAACAACAGAAAAAAGGAAGAAGAAGAATTAGGAATCTAGACAGCGCTCAAAAGAATCAAACCACGCAGGAGACTATATCTATTTTATATACAAAATAAGAAAAATTGTAATTCAAAGAAATCATCGATGGTTATTTATTTTAGTATAAAGAAAATGTTTTTTAAAAACTTTAAATAAAAAAAAATCCTTCGAGCCGGATTTGAACCAGCGACCTATGGATTTCTACAAGAACATTACTTTACTACAGTCCACCGCTCTACCAACTGAGCTATCGAAGGTTGATGATGGCGAGTTGTAAAATTTTTATTTTGTGAAAGTTCTTAATGATCATTAACAATTTAAAAGAAATAATTAATTTAAATTTATCAATATAAAATATGATATAAGTTTACTGATACCAGTTTATACTAATTCATACATAATCTTTATTCACTAATGATTTCAAAATTAATCGTCCCATTTTTTCTACGTGATAAACTATAAATTTTACTCATGACCTTACATTTAATTCCCGTCAATGTCTCAAAACGTTACATAACTACTTGAAGTTTCGATGAAATAGTGCTATCAATTTAACCAAAACCGCAAATATAAAGGGCTTTATAAGTTGTAGACACATAACATCTAATTTAATTGTTCCCACAGAGAATGAAATTGTGATTGTTATATCCAATTGTTTGACGAAATAAATTTTATTGACACTCGTACTAATTCTTGTATTAATCTGGAAATAAGCACCAACTATATTTGTTTCGTCGAAAATATAAAAGCGTTATTGTCTTTTTTGGTTTATAAATACGTCGCGTTCTTTTTACTTCCAATTTGTATTTCAGAAATGATCAAGAAATATCACAGACATTATTTATTTTTCTAATGGATTAAAAACAACTGTGCTTAAATGGGTGAGATGTCTTAAGAAATAAAATTGAATTGGGTTTTAGCTCTTATAATGCAAGAATCAGTTGCAGAAGTCATTCCTTGTTAGATCTATAAAGACTGGGAGAATAGTTTTTAAAATGATTCAATTAAATCCAGATTAAATCTTAGTTCTATTTTTCCCCATTATTTCTATTGAAATTATTTGGAGAAAATAGCATTTACTGTGAAATAAACAGTATTTTCTACGGATTATTTTCTTTCTATTTGCAAGTAAAACGGAGTCGATTCATCTTCTCTTCTCAATTTTGCTTTGAAATTTATCTCTTACAACCATGAGGTATTATTATTAAGTGAATAGTTTATGAGCATTTCCTGGAGTTTCAAATGTTTACTAATGAGTATCTTAATAATCAAGTGCGGTTTCGTTAAAGTTTGATCTTTGATGATTGTACGTAACGTTTAATGATCGATTTGTTGAAGTTTCCGCCGTTCGGTTTTATGGGAATGAAGAATACTTTACTTAATTGCTCAGGAAATTTTTCAAGTGAGTTTCTGATTAAGGAAACCGTACATTCTAAAGAAAAAAATTTTTAACAAAATTTCAGATTTAAAAGAGACATTTTTTTAAAATTCTTTTTTGTGTTTTAATATTAAAACATTCAATATTGTAAATAATTAATAATGTTCTTGGGAACTTGGATTTAAATAATAAGACGTTATTTTTCAAATTATCTCAACGTTTCGTTGGTATTTATTTCCAACTTCTTCAGGAGAATTTTTGATGTTTACATCCTCGTTGTAAATATTGGCTTTTTAACAAGATAACCGAGTGAGTACGCTAGTGGCAATTATACTGACACATA
This sequence comes from Sisyra terminalis, assembly GCA_958496175.1. NCBI lineage: Eukaryota > Metazoa > Arthropoda > Insecta > Neuroptera > Sisyridae > Sisyra > Sisyra terminalis. The sequence continues at coordinate 41,002,210 of OY292277.1, forward strand.
CATGATACATACATAATTGTCACTAGCGTACTCACTCGGTTATCTTGTTAAAAAGCCAATATTTGCAACGAGGATGTTAACATCAAAAATTCTCCTGAAGAAGTTGGAAATAAATACCAACGAAACGTTGAGATAATTTGAAGAATAACGTCTTATTATTTAAATCCAAGTTCCCAAGAACATTATTAATTATTAACCACACCATGGGTGAGAGCAACCAGGGATTCAATATTGTTTCAATTATTTATATAACAGTTCATTTTATATAGACAACGGTCAAAAGGAAATTCAAAAAAGCTCCATAGCATGCACAATACCACGGGCAAATTGACATCAAAACTACTTAATGAATAAATGTACGAGTATGTCGTGACCAATAGAAAAAAAATTTCTTCACATTAGAGCTTTAGGGCAATAGCACATTAAAAACAAAGCCTACTAATTTTGGAGTGGCTATCTATACTACACGGCCACCAGTAGGCTATCTTAAATATTATTGGCTCATAAAAGGTTGAAGAAAATACTGATATTTTGTGGTTTCTTAAGTCTAAATTCTCATTATACTATTCTTACTTCCTTTTCAATATTAGAAGAAATAAGTTTCTGATTTTTATATGAACATGCTTTCATTTATTGAAGTTCAATTGATAATCTCTTCGTTCTCAAAAAAAGATGCTTTAGTGATGTCATGCAGTGAAGAATAATTAGACATTCTTTAACTTAATAATTAGAATTTCAATTCGTATTGGTTGTATACATTTTATTTAAGTATTTTTATATTTGAGTATAAAAGTATTACAATACGAAGCACTTTGAACCGTTCAGAACTGCACTAGTGAACTATTGCAACATTTAATCGACAAAACTATATTGTAACATTTTTGCAAACTAAATTCAATTATGTGAATACTTATTTCACACAGAAGTTAACGAAGCAAAATAAAGAGGTAATTATGTTCAAAATTCAGAAATAAACCTTCAGCCAATGGAGTTGAATACTACATTTTCAGAGAAAAAGAAAAACTTTATTGTTTTTTCTCTTTATTCTACTTTTTAAACGTCTCAGACGTTTTTATTATTTCGTTTTTATTTGTGATTATATTACAAGAAAAAATATTCCACAAGTCAAAAGCTATCTTATTTACACTTGATTTACGATTTTACACTTGAAAAAAGATGTATGCTTCAAAATTCCATATCAATTTACTATTGATATTAGACACAATTGAGAAAAAACGGCTATAAAATTTTCTTTCATGCATAGATTATTTTCAAATTTTTATGTTAAGGTTCATGAGCAAATTATGTTACCATTTCTAATTATTGTAACGTTAAAATAACACTAATTGTAATAAAATAACATGCAAATTCTTCATTACACTCTGTACTAACGAGTTAGTTCCACTTTTCAAAATCTTTTATCCCTTTTTTAAAAGCACCTAAACTCAATTAAACTTAATATAATTTCTACTGTTTTAAATCAAAAGTAACTTAGTAGATATTATCATTACTATTTAATGACCTTCAAAAAAAAAATTATTTTCCCCTTATTTTTTAAAAATTTATTAAGTTAAATTAATTTGTGTTTGTAGTTTCAGACTAAAATGACTTTCGATAAAAGTTTATTAATCGTCATGAAAAATAACATCCTAAATTTTTGATTAATTCTTTTTAATATTGGTTTAACAGAAGCATAAATAATTTAATTTGATAAGTTTAGACTAGAGTTATGTTTTGCGATCCAAGACGCCTGATGAACTTTCGATAGGCAACGAAGCGTTACTACTTTGGAAAATTAAAAAACATCAAATAATGAAACCAGATCTCAAATAACCTGAGTTTTCCACTTTATTTTATGCCAATTAAAGAAATCAGCATTAAATTATTTCAAAATAGGTTGGGGAATCGATACTTCAAAATTGCCTTCGTTTGCTTAAATTAATGGATACATAGAGCATCTTTCTAGGTCATTTTAACTCTCAAATAATTTTAAATATAAAGGACTTCAACTTCGGGAATTGTTTTTAAACCTTGAGGCCCAGATGTCAGAACCATTTTGAATTAAATTTCATCAGAATAGATCAAAAAATGAACTTTGAATTCTTTTTGGTAATTAGCATTGAAACATTTATTTTTCAATTGTTATTTACCGTCGCTTTAAAACTATTATGGTCTTTAGCGACTCTAGCGTTAATAAAAATCCATAATCGAGAAAATATCGAAAATTTCCTCGATACTAGGATTGAGCTCAAAAATGGAATAATTTAAATGGAAGTTTAATTTTTAAAAGGTTCTTACTATTTAATGTTAAAGCTTTTTGTCTTAGTATTGATGCACAAAGTATCAATTCCGTTGAATCATATTAACTGATATTAATTTTCTACCATGTCTTTAAGTATCTAAGCTATAAGTATAGCCCAAGGATATATTTCACGATCATAATGAATTTCTTAGCTAAACCTTTTACTATATTTGTAATTTCCTATTCATTTAAAAAAAAATGCAGAAATGGACAAGAAACACATCCAAAAAAAAAAAATAGAGAAAAATACGCTGAAAAAATCCTATTATTTTTCTTGTAAAGTCGTTAAAGAAACAACGACAAAACTTAAATGTTAGATAACAGTTATTTTGTTTTTATTGTATTGTGATTTCTGCAACTTTTACCAATATTCTGGGCATTATTTTCTGATATAAGATTGTAACGTGACGTCTCAAAACTGTATTCAGATGGCATTTATTCGTTCTTTTAATTTCTTTTGAAAATAAATAATCACTTTCACACTTAACAAGCACTTTTTTTATTACACAATTACACTTGTCAAAACAATCACTTAAATGACAATAATAACTTTTAATTCAAATCACAATTATAATCGCTTTGTTGTAACGGAAATTCAAAATCTGAACCTCCGTACCGAACTTTGATACAGAACTGTCAACTGGCTTGACTGAGCGCCTTATATACCCGCAACCCAACATTCTAGAATATACTCTAATATTCGCCAACGTTCCACCACCTCCTAGATGTTTCCAGAACAATCTATATTTAAATTCGCATTGGTGGGAGAGAGATAGAAGTCACTCAGCCAATCGCGTGCCAGCATGGCACAAAATCAGAGACAGACTTTGTCCCTTTCTGTTACAATATTTTAAAAAACCTTTAGAAAAAACAGCTTCGCATTTTTCTTTTTCTATCAGAATGTCATCCATTTCAGAGGCAGGCGGCCTCCTGGACTACTTTGCAAGCATTATTTTGTGCACTGCATTCTTCATTTATTATAATGTTTGCATAGTATATAGAATATCTTTTCCTCCATAAATACCTCCCTTTCTAAATACTTGGAAGATGAGGCGTTTGTAAATTATTTAGAAGTAGTTCAAATTCATCGGTTTGAATTATTTAACCAATATATTGAATCTTTCTTTTATTTTGGAGTAACAAACTGTTTTTTTCTTTTTTCATATTTTGAACTTTGATATCACACCAGTAACGTAGTTCAGCCATAACACTGAAAGGTACATTTCGATCGCTTTCAATTTATTGACCATAATTTTTCTCAGAGGTCATATTTACACGACATAAATCAAAACAGACAAGAAATGGAAGAAATAATCACTCTTATTTTGGGGGTAAATTTTAAAATATGGGTCCCAAAATTAGTCTTTTTTCTACCCTGATGTGGTCTATGGATGACTTTTTTATTTCTAGTTGCCATTCTATTGGCTTCTTAATCAGGTTACATACATTTACTGTAGTTCAAATCAAGTACCCATTACTTCCCATTTTCCATTTATTTTTAGTCCCAAAATTGTTGAGATTTGGTTTTTGTTAAAAAGAATCGATTTTTTTTTACTGATCTCCACAAATTTGTTACATAGTAATGTCAAGGTTGAATTTTATCGCTTGTTATTTCTCGATCAATATAAAACGCTATTTTAAAATTTTAAGTGCTTATAGTCAATTTATCCCTGATACTTTTACTACATGAAATATCAATTAAGGATATTCAATACTAAAAAAAGGTTTCCAATATATTAAGCGTATAGTTTTTTTTCTTGAGATAAAAATTAATTTGTGTAAGACTTTGATAAATTAGGTAATTTAAAAGCTAACAATTATTGGTTACATTAATTACTCAATTTGAAAATTTAATTTCTTATCATGATTAATTTTCTTACTAAATTATATCTGCAGTTACTGGAAGTTAATCCAACATTTAATTGCATTTTAATACATTTTACTGCCTCTAACTGCACAAAATTAAATTCCTCCATTTTTTTTTTCATAATAAGGTTATAATGTTAGCTCAACGAACGGTGAACTGATAAAAAGATTCAATAATTAATTCAATTCTAATTTGAGTCTATTGGTATCTATGAAATAAATCTTATCGCTGTATATGTAGCACTTAGGTAAAAACATTAACATTTATTGGATTGCAACCAATTGAAACGTTTTTTGCAAAGCTTTCTAAACTGTTAAAGCGATAAAATTTGTTTATTTTTAGTAAAACTAGAGGAAATCGAACTCTTTCCACAACACTGATGAAAGCATTTTCTGCTCGAACGAAAAAAAGGTTAGGATAATAATTTTTATATTATCAAAAGATTTTTCACCAAGCTAACGATAAAGATATTTTTGTTTCGCTTAAAAGGTTTCACGAATCAAGTAAGCTCGATTATGTTCGTGTAATAAATATATTTACAAGACAAAGACATTTTATTGAATAAGTGATTCCAGGTCAATGAAGCGTAACCATTATAAAAATTTCTACCTTGTATCATTTTATGAGACTAGTTTATCTTCATTATATTTAACGCATTGTTCTATTCTACGAAAAAATATTATATTTATGTTCAACAATACTATATTTTCACCAATCAACCCGGTGCCAGAAAAAAATTCGTAATGCTTATACAGTCTTGAAATTTTAGATTTGATTTTTTTTATCCAAACAAACGGTATATTGTGCAAATAAAATGTTTTAAGTAAAGGAAATTTGTCAAAGTCCTTTATTTTATTTTTTTTGTGAAACATGACACATTTTTTCGTTTAAGCTTTTAAAGCTTTTTTATGGCGCAAAAATGTCATTAAGGCATTCATGAAATTCTACGCAGATTTGTAATTACGTGAATATCGTTAAAATAGTGTTATATATTTCGTTGTTGTACCTACTTTTAAAGATTGGTTTCAACTACATAAAAATTTATGGCAATTTTCGAGGATAATAAAGGTTAGATATACCTACATGAAAACAACAATTCAGGCAAAAATAATATATGGGTAGAGACTAGGATTATCAGTGTTCTTTTTTGCATCTGATATCAAAGAAAATTCAAAGCCATTATTATGGAATAGATATAAAATATCTAATTTACAATTCACATCATAGCTCAAATGTTAATGTTTACGCAATTTTAGATTTATTGATTTTCCTATATGTAAAGTACTTTTGATTATAATTCAGACATAAGCATATTAAATAAATATATACCTGAATTGTTTAAACTTATTTAAACCAATACTGTTGGCACTAGGATTTCTGATTTTAGAATTTAAATATATTTGACTAACTTGAATAAAAGACATGTTATCTTGATTAATTAAACACTAATTAAATTATCACTTAAATCACTTTTTGGCATTTAATCAAATGAAATTGATTAATTAGGAACCAATAAACTATGAATGAGGCAAGCAATGCACTATTAGCTGATGACAGCACACAAACGTCAAACCGCGCAATTAACCAATGAGATTGCGAGATTTTAAGATGTTCATTTGTTTTGATTATTGAAAATTTGAGAATTTGAAAAAACCGCTTCCAACTTCAATGCTATTGGCCATATATAATTACATATTCAGGTTAAACATTAGCAATTGGAATTTAATGCAGAAGTTGCTTTAAATTATTCGTTTTCATTATGTAATACTGTTTCAAAAAATATGAAAAAATTCACACATTATATTTAAAGTTTAAGAAACTAAATAAAAAAATATTAAAATCGCAACAAAATTGTTTCATAGTAAAAAGAATCTTTATTTCAGAGAAATGTTTTTTATAAAATTAATAAAATTACATACATAGTTGTTTTTTTTTTTTCTTAAAAATGGTTATATCATAAAAAAGCCTAACTTATATCCATATTTTAGATCAATTGGTTCCGTAAATTCAAAGAAACACCTTTCTTTTGCTTCTTCATTTGATTTTCATACAATACTTATTGAATTAGAAATCAGAAACTTCTGCGAAAGTATTGTTATGTTAGTACCAAAGCTGTCAAAGATACTTTTGAAAAATATTAAGATAATAGATAAGTTACTATTTTAAAAAGTATCTGAAGTTATTTTGGGTATCTAGTGACTCTTAAAAAAGAACTTAAATAATTAAAAATTACTTTTTAAGATACTTCGCAAGCTACTTTTTTAGTAACTTTGTATACTATGTATGTACTAATTTTCTTTAAGTATTAGGTATAATTGTGAGGTAATTAAGTACCAAATTTCTTATTTTAATTACTTTAAGAAAAGGAAAACATGAATTTCTAAACTTCTATTCACATAAAACATTTAAAAAAACGATAGAAGTTAAATTTAAAAGGTAAATATTGAATTGTTTTGAACTAAACAAAATACAAATCTAAAGAAAAAGGATATATACAAAATTATCAAGCCATTTAATTTAAGTAAAATATAAAATACAACAGTCGGCACAAGATGGCAAAACTACAAGTCCTCTGGAAAAAAGTTAAATATCAAAGTTTTAAGTAATAATGATAACCAAAACTTTTATGTTTACAGCTTTTTGGGTTAATAACCATGTTTTTGGGTTATTTATTGATATATTTATTGATATATTTTACAAAAAATTTTGGTGAAAAATTACCTTTTTATGTCTCAAATACACTGTAATTTTCTTTTTTTTTTATTTAAAATATTATTTTTTTCACATTATTTTTAATTTTTAAAGGAAAAGCACCATAATTTTAATCGAAAATTCTCCCGTCAAACCAACAAGGTGACTTAATTTTGTGATTTATCATAGTAATGTTTATATTTTATTCATTAAAAAGTAGAAATTTAAATGAATAAAATGGTTATCAGCTTTTTAAAAAGGCAGATATTTTAGCGGGAGAGTTATTGATTGGAAGTAAGGATCTTTTACTTTATATCTATTGAACGTTAGTGCCAAACTTTCATCAATTTATAGTGATTTAAACCAATTGTCTTTTCTATTGTTTTGAATTAAGTTCCTGGTAATTCTAATAAAAATATCGTTTACATAATGTGTTGTTTTAATTCAATCAGGTAATATGCCATAGTATAAATGAACAGGAAACCTTTATTTTCTCGAAACTTTGATATTCTGTTCAACTTAGATTTCAAATCAGTAATTAAATAAAATACAGCTAACTGCTTTCAAACGACTGCAAGTGAATAATTGGAACCAATAAAGTGAATTTGCCCTTCTATTGCTTTTACAAGTTGCAATTTTCACTCTTTTAAAAACAATTGATTCCGTTAAAAGCTCAAAAGAATGAACCGGAAAAAGGCCAAAAAATAAATGAAAAAAAAAAACTCTTCCCGTTTCGCCCATAATGATGCTTTTCGAATGTTCTTTTTTCCTATTGTTTAAATTGAGATGTAAAAAGACAATCGGCAAAACGAATTCTCTTAGGAATTTGTTGATACTACGAAAAAATGTTAACAATACGTGAACAGCAAATTTTCATTTTGTTACTTTTTTCGTTTATTCATTTACTTGGTTTATAAATTTTTTGGGTTTACAAAATAATTTTATTTTTTTCCAAGAGCTTTTTAATTTGAGTTCATTGAAGTTCTTCGATTAAATTCTAATTTTATTCCGGGATTTTCCAGATAATTATAGTCATCGTTCAAATGACCTATTTTACGTCCCTATTGAAAAGCTTATAGAGACTTTAATATGCAATCCAACTTTTCGAAACCCTTATCTTTCCACCATTGATGATAAAGAGTCAAAATTAAAGTAAAAGAACAAAGTGTTAAAGAATCTTAATGATTCGAAATTAAGCATGTAGATAAGCTAAGAAAGTTTAATTATGAAAATGTGTCCTCGTCAAAAAATACACAAATCTCGTTGACAAAACCCATGAAATTGGAGGCTTAATTTATTTTTCTTGCTACTTAAAAAGTAAATTGAATTAAAAAACACAACATTTTTATAATAACATTATGCGTTTAATTAAAAACTTTGATACCAGGGGTTACAGTTTAATTAAAACTCATTTTTAATTCAATTAAATTTCGAGTCATTATTTTTAATTGGAAAATAACGAAATAAATCTGTCGTTTAGTGGGGTTAATTTTAAAATAACAAAACTCTAATCACACGCAAAAATTGATTTCGGTTGAAGCTTTCGAAAACTATTAAAGCTCCGGGGAAACACTAAGCACGTTTACGATAACAAATTTAATAATGTGCACTACGCTTCGTTGGATATGTGAAGGTTTCTTTAATGCATGTTGCATAGAAAACTTTACTAATAAGGAAAGTTGAATTTGGTAGTTCTTTTCTTGGGAATTTCATAAGACGTGGTATATACTTATACAGTTTTATATGTAAAAAAGTTTTTTTTAGATGATTTATATTTTCTTTGAACTTTCATTTTCTAAACTCAATTTGGAGGAAAAAAACTTTTATAAATAATAAATTGTAAACAACTTAAACAAACTTTTGATTTTTTTTTTAATTAAATTTCTCCTTCGGAAACATATTAAAGGAACTTTTTATAATCTTTTGAGTCTATACTAACATACTTCCAGTCTGCGTCTACTATGGGGAAGAATGAATTCTTAGGTGAAACCTTGATATTTATTAATGGTTTATTACTGTCACTTTTCAACTGCTAAATTTAAGCAATTGTGCCGATAATATAAATCCGAAGCCAAAAAATATTAATAAAGTTACCCGTTACGAGATTCAAAACTAGCACATAAATCAAACTACCTACTCGTACATCAGTAAACTTTACTGATAAAATGTTGCAACTAATTCTTATGAACGATAAATGGTGGCAAAAATAGAAGCTGCACTTTGATATATTAAATGAGAAAGGTAGTAAAGAAGATTGATTATTATTATTACAATCAGCAATGTGTGTTTGTGTTTTTTCAATAATGTTTTTTAAACAATTTTTTATTTATCAATACCAAATTGTATTCTTGGTTTGTTGTTCTACCATTTGGATCTTTTTTTTGCCGTTTTTTTATACATTTGTGGAGTGGTTTTTAAATTTTGTTTAGTATTTAAATAATGGTATTGAATGGTATTGAAATTGAATTATTTTTTGGTTAAATTTTACATTAATTAACTAAGACTTTTAAAGACTAAGACTTATGAATTGTAATTTATTTATTTATAATTTTGACAATAGTTGTTGCTATTTTTAAATGTTATGTATTTTAATTATAAAGCCCTGAAGAAGTCAGGAATAACTGACGAAACGTTGGCGAAAAAATAAATAAGATTCCACATGAAACTTCGTCCGTATTGCTCACATTTTAGTTTTTATGCTGTAAAGAAAGTTGACAAAAAAAGACCGAAAAAAAATATTTATTGGTAGCAATTTTTACGGTAAACTTATGATTTAAAATTTCAACCGTTAAAAATTTATGTTCCTACAAAAACCTTATGGTTTATTAGATTAATTTTTTACAATTCAGAACCACTGTATGTGGATTCAAATTCATTTTTGAATAACTTTGAATTGTTACGTCACTGGTTGATGACGTAAGATTGGTCAAACTTTCTTGTGGTGAGCCCTTAATCGTGAACTAACTAACGTCCCAATTCCTCTGTAAAGTAGAGTATTAGTAGAGTGTAAGCATTAGCAATTTGTCTTTTACACATGTATGCTTTTCAGTGTAATCATTTCTATAGCAAAATAACTTTAACAAATATTTGTGCCTGGTTTTTGCGAGTAAAAGTTTTTAGCCAAGTATATTGAAGCGTTTCTAAATAACTATCGTAGTTATAGGAACTGAAAGTCAGTGTCATAAGTTTATTTTATGCGGAACTTAAGTCTTCAAAGTTTCCCAATTCAAACATTTAGTTTGCAAAAGTCAATCAAAACATCGAGAGAATATATAACAATCTATTAATATAATATCTAGGAATCCAAATCAGTAGTAACAACGATTCAACAAAGAAAACTAAGATAAGGGTTGAAATTTTACGTCGTGTCTTCATAAGATTTTTTTTTTTTTGAAATAAATTGTTAGGCAATCAAATAAAAAATAGAGGCACTTCATTAAACTAAATGAGAATGACGAAGATAGAAGTTTTTAAACAGTGGCTGTAAAAACGGATGATTCGAATATTTTACATAGACCGAATAACAAATAAGGAAATAAGATGACTAAATAAGAAGAATTATTTAATCAAGGAGATTAAAACAAGAAAATTTGAGTACTTGGGATATGCTATAAGTGAGAGAACATACAGATTCATAGTTTCATAAAACAGAAATAGAAAGTCGGAATAAGTAGGATTGGAAAACAATGAATGTCATGGAATGTCAAAAGAGAGTTTGATGGTCATACCAACTATTTAGAGCAGCATTTAATAAAATACAAATTGTATTGATGTTCGCCAACATTCATAAAAAATAGTCATTCAAAAGATTCATAAGAAGAAGGATTTTTCGAAATGTATTCTAGTTCCAGTTCGCAACAATTTTTATTTTATTTTAACATAATGTATGCTTTAAAAGCTGGTGGTGGCCGAGTGGTAAGGTGACCGCTCCAAAACTGAAAGGTGCTGGGGTTGATTTTTGTATCGAGCAAATGTTCAATATATCTCGATTTCGATAGAATCGCTAAAAACCTTAACAGTTAAAATGCGGCAGTAAACAGAATTGCTAAAAATATTATTTTGAAGTGTTATACATTTAGTTAAGTCTCAATACAGCACTATGGGTAAACACTGGTTCAAAAGCTGGAGCCTTGGTTTAAAAGATTATAATCCCGAAGCTTTTGATTATTACAATCTGCTCCTCAAACTAAGGGCAGCGGAGTCGTAGAAATATTAAAATTATTTCGATTTGTTAATCCTGATAATGTATTGAGCTTCTTATCAGTTAAAAATATCACGAAAATCATTCACAAAAATTTCCACCTCATTTTTACATTAAAAAATAATTATAAAATAACATGTATTGGAAATAAAAAATATGCAAAAAATTTCAATAGAAATTTTCAATTTTTGTTCAGTAACCATTTAAAATTTACCGAAAATTCCCCAAGCTAATTACAAAAATGCTTCAATTCTATGCAAATAGGGTTACGAACCCCTAACAAAAAGCAATTTCAAAAATTAAACGTAACCCAGTTTGAATTTCATACACGATTCAGATAATTTGAGTGAGCTTGTATATCTCAGTTAAAAGAAGGTACCTAACATTTATCAACTAAAGAAGATAATTTTCAATAGGAAGAACTCAATGAACATTCCGCATGATTCAACATGAATTAAAAACTTTCATGCGACAAAGTTGATGATAAATGAACAGTATAGCTATTGAAACCACGAAGGTAAGAGAGTTTTATGAGATACGAACGAGTCATAAAATCGACAAAAATTTTGCTTCGCCTTACCATTCTTACAATTAATTATAATTTATTGGATGAATATTGATTTTTATGTTATCGCGTTTTTTATTCTGTAAAAAATAAGCATTTAATTTAAGAAATGGTCGGTTATGAAACATCATACTAACAAATTAAGCGATTAAATATATTAAATGGAAAATATTTAATTTAATAATTTTACTGATTTATATTAAACTAGCTGATCCCCGCGACTTCGTCTGCGTAACGTAGATAGATATGTTGGAAATAGATAGAAAGCGTGGAAGGAAATTCGAATATTTTATTTATTTTCAATAACAATAATTGATTTTCAAATTTTTCTAAATACCGAAGAAAAGTTGGTTTGGTAAATTTTATTTTTTTATTGATAATGAAATATATGACATAAAATTGCTCCCTTAATGTTAAATAATTGCTCCAAGTCACAATCATTGGTTCATAAAAATTAGATTTTAAAAAAGTTTGATTGTTGAAAAACAAACAAAAACTAAAAACTGCCTCTTTGGTATTTGGTATAAGTACCTACTACCTAAACTTTCATACTAATTAAGTGAAATGACGTTATTTAAAATGCTGTAGTTAAACAGAAACTTATTTTTAATTACTTATTTATTTATTAATTACACTTATTAAATTCAAAATTTCGATTGTTGATTAACTCTACATTTTCTCATACAAACTTAGTGACCCCTTTTACTCTTTTAGGGTAGAAATTTGCAAAAAAAAGAAGCCATTACGCTATTAACATCAACTATGTGTTTTGTATATATTAAGGTTTATGTTTCAGAGAGGCAATTTTTTTAAATTTAAATTGAATTTACTGTGCTTTTTATCAGTTCAACTAAAAATATTTTTACAGATTATTTTCTAACTTTAAATTACCTTTCCAATGATATATAACTCACCTATCTAGTGTAAAAATTTATGTTTTCATCCCTAAGGAATACCTTCCCTTATTATTTTTTTGGAATAATACGTAGCCTATAGTCTGTGGGAAATTGTGTTGTATCTTAATACCAAATTTCATTAAATTCGGTTGTTCCGTTGTTTAGTTAAATCGGGACACACAGACAGACAGACAGACAGACAGACAAAAATTTTAAAATTGTTAAATTTGGAATAACGGCCTCTTGAAACAAATATTTACCCTAAAATTGGGTTCAAAATCGAAATGTACAGACAGACGTAAGAATTTTATATATTAGTATAGATTTATTAATATAAAAGACTGAAAAGTAAGAAAATTATAAAATTATGATTTTAATATTGGTTTGGCATTTACATATCATTGAAATAACATTGGATCTGTTATCGGTAAACTACTATACACAACAATGCATGAAATGTATAAATATTTCAAAAAACTACTTACTATTGTGAGAAATATAAATAATTTTTATGACTTAAAGAACTTAAATATGTCAAATTCTGCAAAAAATATTTTCCTTTTCGAAATACTTTAAAACTTCAAGAACTTCTAAATGTCTTCTTCGCTTCACTGATATGCAGATTCATGTCATACAAGAATAAAAGACCAAGGAATGATAATCCATATTTTATTCTTTTTATTTTTTTGAAGAAATAAATTTTTCTGACATAACATAAAATTTGGTTTCAAATAAAATCTTTTGCTATTTAATGCCTGATTTTATATTTGTTTGTAGCATGAATACTATGAAATAATATTAAGAACTTTGATAGTTTCAATAACCAAAAAGTTTAAACTTAAGCTTTAATGGGAAAAAGAAAACATTGGGAAAGATTAGTAAGAATGATACCAACCAGATATCAAGTACTCAAAAGAAAGTACTTCAATTTGTTACTAATCTTACTAATCTTTGTTACTATCTTAAGTCTTGGAATATCTACTAACAAGGCAAATTTCAGTGGTTATGATACAGAAACCTTTGAAAAACCATAATAAAAGACCTTTGAATCAAAGAAGGAAGAATATTACTACAATTTGAAAAAAACGTTTCCAAACTATAGGGGTCCCCAAAACTATAGAGTTAAATTATGAAGTATAAATGACTGAAGAACGAACGCTGAATTGCAAAGTCGTTCATAAAATAAGAATATAGTGCTAAGGACTCTAGTGTCATAAGTATACAAGTATGGGTATAACTACTAAATAACTTTCATATAACTCACAAAGGATTAATAGTTTTAATGAAAAATAGTTTTCTAAGCATAAGTAGAAATAAATAATAATGAAAATATGTTATATTAAATGTATGAAAGTATAAAAAGAACAGGAGTGTAATATTTTGACAGCATTGGCTTCGATTTGAATAACAATAAGAAAAAAACGATCAACCAATAGCAATTCAGTAAACCAAGATTTTTTGCAACAATGCGCGGTTAGTGGCCGAAGAATTAATCAAACCATATTCGAATTTTTGAGAACACTAGAACTAACAAATTGCCTATCACTTTTGTATTCCTTTTATTTATTCTTCGTGAATAAACTGCTTGTAGAAAATGTGGTGAAAGAGAAGAAACTACTTTACCCATACTATTTGGCCGCCCAGTTTTTACTAAAAGCCATCTTAGCTCTCCTGGGCCACCTGTACAACAGCTAGGAAATATCCATAAAAATCTATTCGGCTGTCTACTGAGATTTATCTTAGAAACTGATTTGATCAATTGAAATTAGAAACAAAGCTGAGAATCAATAGTTCTTTGAAAATGCAAAGTAGAGGAACTCTTAGGGGAGGCTCCCAGAACGATGAATGAACGAAAAATATCCCTTTATTCATACTTCAGGTTTAGAAATTTGCAACAAAAAATTCCAACGTTTCATAATTTCATTGAGAAGAACTTGTAGCCTTTTTAAGGTCTCAAACGGTACCCAAAAAAGGTTCCAATATGACTGGCAATAGGTAAGTGATTACTGTCGGACAAATATAATGATGAACAGAATAAGAACTTGCATTTATGTTTTAATATACATGATAAGTATTTCTTTACAATACATTGTTTTCTTTGTAATTATTTTTTTCCCTTTTGGGATTGATTTTTTAAGGAACCGCCACGAACTGTATTCTCAGAATATGAGGTTTATACTCTTATGATTGTTGCAAAAATAATTGCATATATCGTACAATACTACAGGTGCATTACGAAGATACATTGACGTTATTACTTCGAAAATCAATTCATGGTTTTTTATTGAAGATTTATCCACTTTTACTTACATTAGATACTCAGACTCTTTTCCACTAACATCTCTAAACTTACAACTCAATAATATCATTGCTGCATAATCCACAAAATATAAAACTTCTGGTTTCTGCTAAAATATTGATGGATTAATTGGTAAACCTTATATAGCAGAATAAGCGACTTTTGAAATGAAATATTGGAATGACATAACTTAAATTATTTGATTGTTTCATAATTTTGTAAAAAAATAAAAATAAAAAAATATTTTTTTTTTGTACCCAAATTGATGCAATTAACACTCATGTGCACATATGAATATGGCGCATGAATTATCATCGTTAGTAGAAACCAAAGGAACTTTTTTTAACAAGAGATCAATCTATTGAATTTATTCTAAATAGAACCTTTTTGTATTTTTAAAGAAATATTATTTCTCCAACAATATTATTTAAACGAATCGGTACATTGAGATGGAAAAAATAAAATGGTATATAAAATACAATAAGAATGTTATATAAATAATGAAACGTACATTGAATATTTTTTTTTGTCTACAAAGTAAACAAAAATAATATATTACGCAACAAAACAATTTAAATTCATTGAGTTCCTCAAAGAAATTTGTAGTTATACTTCCGGTTCTCGTTAATAATTCTTCTCACTGTGATTTTTATATTTCACATTTGTTAATTTATCGCTTCTATTTATCCTCCAGATCTCATCCTTCTCATCGAATTTACGAGCTCTCTTATATTTACGATATTTTAGTTAAAAGATTCGCTTTAAATTTATTTGTGCTTTTCGAAGATTTATTTTTGTTATTGCATTCTTCTTAATAGGATTTACGTAGGTAAACAGATCTGGCGAAACATATAGGCATTCATACTCATATGTATATATTTTTTTTCTGTGATATCATAAATATTCCTTTGTCTAAATCAGACATTTGAAAAAATGAATGTATGTTCGTGTTAATTATAATGATGTTCTCCGAGGTATTCCATTCGCATTTCTGACATAGGTACTTGTATTATTTCAACTTGAAGCTTTTGGAGCCATCGTGGTTTCATTATGTAATGACTCTAACGATACGATTATCAAGCTCTGATTTTGACATGTTGAGAATAGTAAATGTTAGTGCTGTAAAAGTAGTAAAAAGTTCATTTTCATTAGAGCATAATAGATTACATACAGCTTCAGTGTGGAATTTCCAGCTCAACCATAATTTACGGTTTCATTACACAAAATGAATTTGTGTCGATAATACATATACTTACGTAAGTATACTGTTGATGTACTGTTAAAATT